>JARFXV010001163.1:0-215000 GCA_031761425.1 Cosmopolites sordidus
GACCAACTAGCACGATTACAAAAAAAACAAATCGTTATATTGATAAGTAAAGAGCGCGAATTTTTAAAAACAAGTCACCTTAGTTTTTGACCATAGCAGAACATGTAAGAAGATCGTATGATTAAAATGTTACAATTTTAAACACATTTCAATAAAAATATTTATAGATTTCGCAATTGGTTCACTGTGAAACATTTTGTAAATATTAGGTTTTTAAAGAATACACTTGTAGCTTTTTAATGTTTCAAATGTTTATTGCATGTTTTACTCTACATATGTTTCGGCCTATTAAGGTTTTCTCAAGAGTAGCTTGAACTAATACTAATGCTCAAACCTAGTGTTTCCAAGTATAGAGGTAATTTAATTTTCTTGAATGTCGGCTGGTAAAAACCCGAGCTATTCGGTTACAATATAATCTTATCAATTATTGGGGTGTTTTGGAAATTTAGTTGGTCATTCGTAGTTAATATATGACTATTTCTTAAAGATTTTTTATTTCTAATTATTCTAGTAGGTTTATTTGTTTACTTTTCTTTTCTGGGTGTAATAGTTTAACATTGTGTACATATATAAAATTATTGTTTTCAATACAATGTATGGACATTCAAGTGTTTTTTATGATATTTAAGATATCTTTGTTGTGCTTTTTTATTCTACACTAATACTTCTACCACTCTGACCGATATATACCGCTTAACAATCGTAACAGTCAATTTTATATATATATATATATATATATATATATATATATATATATATATATATATATATATATATATATATATATATATATATATACATCTGATTTATCTAAACTATCCGTTTTATCCTTATTATTAATTAACATTCTGCCTAAATTTTGTTTGTTTACAAAAATGGTGTTATATCCTAATTTATTTAATTTTTTACAAACAATATTACTCAGTTTAGAAGTGAAAATTAATTAATTTAAATGATTTGTGTTTTAATACTGTAGACTTCTTGTAAATTTAACTATCTTTGTTTATTTTTAACAATTTGTCAATTAATCTCTCATCTTTATAACTGCAGCTTTTCGCTATTTGTTTAATGGTACTGAGTTCTTTGTTAAAATTATCCTTGTTTAGAGGAAAACTAACTAACCTGTGTATTAGACTGTGAAAAGCAGTTAATTTGATTTGCCAAGATTGTTAGGAACTATATAATTGTATAACCGCGTCTGCTGTAGCCGGTTTTCTGTAAAAATCAAACTGTAATTTATTAGATATTTTCTTTATCTTTATGTATCAGAAATTAATTTCATCATTAAGTCCAACCTCCATAGCGAATTGAATATTTTTGTTTATGGAATTCAAATATTCTAAAAACTTGTGTAAATTTCTATCCGTACCATTTCAAATGCAAAAAACATCGCATACGTATCTGTGCCAGTGTGATACATTGTTGATTAGTGTTTTTTTTTTAATTAAAAGTAACATTTTTGAAATTAACCATAAAAATTTCAGATACAAAGGTGAGATAGGAGAATCCACTAGAAAGACCGTGTTTTTGTTGATAAGTTAATTGTTATACTGAAAATAATTTTGTTCTAGATAAACTCAGATTGCTGTTTTAAGTTCAATTTTAAATATTTCTTTTATGCGAAGTCTATAAGTATTTTTAAAATTGTAATTAAATCATTTACTGGTATATAAGCAAAGAGGGTTTTTACGTCAAATGAAACTAATTTTGCGTAATACCTTAATGTAATGTCTATAGTTTTTTTGTATAAATTGTAATGAATTTTTAATTGCATATCGTGACTGAAAACTGATTAATTTAGATAGCGTATGACTTAGTTCTTTGCACAGCTTATAACTCAATGCATTAAAATACGAGACTACCAGTCTTATAGGATTATTTATAAATATAAAAGTATGAACCCTTCAGCCCCGAAGTTCTATGGATTGCCTGAGATTCATAAAGAAAAAAATATATTCTTTAAAAACCTAGCATTTCAATAAACACAATTTAAAAGGAAGATAGTTACACTTCAATAAATTAAAACCAAATAAAGCAACATTATGGTTTGAATATTAAAACACATTCACTTTAAGAACAGATGAATAATTATTCTAAAAACTGACAATCGGTTAATACATATAACTATAATTAATACTAGATAACCAACCAATTAAAAATATTCAGTTGCTTTCGACGAACAAGCGGAAAACAGATAATTGTTTCCTCCGATTAGTAATCAAATGTAAACTAATATTTTTAGAATAGTTGCAGGTGTGCTCTCTTTGCTATCTGGCGAGGCGTTGCTCTTTACGTTACATTTACTACAAAGAATTATAAAAGACATTTTACTGAGTTTATGGTAATTATTCACGGGAGACCGGCTTGTTGTCCACAAAAAATAACGAATCGTTCAAGCGTTCCACATTGAAAGCGGACGATCGCAAACTGGTCCAGAAAGGTCCCATGTATTGTAAAATATTTTCATTTGTGTGACCTCATTTGCACGACCAAGCAACAAAATGTTGAAGATATTCTACTAGAGTGGTGGTAATAAATATCATCACTCAGCCAAGGTCTATCCACTGAAGGATGAAGGTATCCTCAGCATGTTTCCAAGATGAGCAATCCTGAGCTTTCCGTTCCGTCCAGCCATTTGGATACAATATACTTGATGATGTTGATAATTAGTCCATCGTGGTTTTTGACTTCTCGGCGGACATTTATGATCAAGCGGTATCCACTCCAGAGATGTTTCGGTCCACCTGTCATCTCATACCCACGCTATATAGCCTACCCACCTCAATTTCAATTCCTTTGATCTCCAATGATGATGATGTCACATACTTTCGCTTGTTCTCTGATCTGTGTGCAGGCCTTTTTACCCCACCTTGTATACTAAGCAAATATATTTCCATTTCCCTTTGCGTTACCCGACGTTTTTGAAATGATTATGATATGAGTGTCGAGGTTTTACTTCGTTATGTCATAACGGGCAGAACGCACTAATAAAAGACTTTTCTCTTTAGACAAAGTGAGAGTTTCTTCGTAAAGACTATGTTGAGCCTGCCAAATGCCTGCCACACATATTTAACTCGTTTAACATGTCTCACCTCTCGGGCGGTATACTCCTCCATTGCAATCCTCTGCTCAAGATATATATATATATATATATATATATATATATATATATATATATATATATATATATATATATATATATATATATATATATCCACAATATCCGTGGAATTCAAAATAGAAATTCTTCTGACCAAGCCAAATGGTTCTCCAGTTCGTTGATATTATTGTATGTCTTTTAGTAGCTCCTATGGGTGCTGTGAAAGGATAATGGTATCAATCGAGAGATAGTAATTACACAGGGTATGCCATAACTTATGCCCATAACTTATCCGCCATAGGGCAACTGGTGATAGTAAAGATAAAATAAGAGGATTTAGTCAATAAAAGTGAAGCTAAATTTTCGAAAAATTGAGATAATTTAAAAACGGTTATCTTATCTTAAAAAGATATCAGGTCCAAAATCGAGTTAGTTGGGTGTTCAGAGGTAACAAATCCGAATTTGGTACTTTGTTTTGAACCTAGCTCCCAGAGGGCGCTTGCGAGGAATTAACTCGCTCATATTTTGTATACTATAAAGTTGGGAATATTTTGACTTCAAAATAGAGAAGTCATAATTCCCACGAAAAAAAGTTACCCTTGTCCAATATCGATATCTTCCGCCGTTTGCGAGATATTCGTGTTCGAATATTCCATAGCACATCTTGTCGAAGGCCGAAAAATCTGCAATTCGCAAAGTGTACCTTGAATACAAAGAAAAAAAAACATTAAGATGTCAAAAATACAACTGACTTTATTTAAAATAACATCTTTTTGAAATTTCCTGCAATAGGTATTGAAAATATCCACCGTTTACCTCAATACACTTTCGCAGGTTCTTTGTTAGGTGATGCCTCACATTTGAGAAGATATTTTCTTCATTTCTAACAACATTGGCCGCTTGTTAAATTGTTTGTAAAAGTTCGTCTTGTGTATTGATTTCATCATAGCAAACTAAAGACTTCATATGACCCCACAAATAAAAGTCTAACGGATTAATGTCTGAGCTACGAGGTGACCAAGGAAAGTCACCATCGCGCCCAATCCATCGATATGGAAAATGCTGATTCAAATTATTTCACACTGCAACAGTAAAATGCGGTGGGGCCCATGAACCCATCTTACATGAACCACATGTCCTGTCTTAAGTTTAGAAGTATTCCATCCAAATGATCTAATAAATCATTTTCTAGAGACTGCACATATTGGTATAGTAAAAGTTATCTCGCCAGTAAACAATATCTTTTTCAGGACCATGGGGGTCTTCGTTTTTTTTATATAGGAGATTTTGACAAAATTCTGATCTAGCCGGCAAATCTTATGGCAATACATTTTGAATAGGCGAAAAATGCTTGAAACGGTAGATTTACTAATTCCTATAGATGTTTCCAAAGGCCCAGTGCTTAATTCAGTATACGTTAGTTCAGTTACCGTAATACGTTTCGGTCATTCACCAGGATTGTTGTAATAAAACGAACCTGTTTCGCCTAACTGATTAAAAATTCTTTGAAAAATTTGTCGATCTGGGATAATTCTGGTTGGGTAGAGCTCTTCATACTTTCTAACTGAAGCGCCACTATTGTAATTTACTTGTGCATAAACGCAGAGCATATCCCTTAAATATCGGTTAGAAAACTGATTAAGTCTGGGCATTTTTTACCAATTATTTAATAACAACTCAAGATTGGAGAAACTTGTTTCCACCTACGTTTTTTAATAGGGGAGATAGAAAACAATGACAGTTGTCATCGAGACGTAATAATTTGTACACAACATTCAAGGTACACTTTGTGAATTGCATATTTTTCAGCCATCGAGAAGATGTGCAATGGAATATTCGAACACGAATATCTTGCAAACGGCGTGAGATATCGATATTGACCGAAGGTACCTTTTTTACGTGGAAATTATGACTCTTCTATTTTGAAAATATAGTCAAAATTTTCATAGCATTATAGGGTCAAAAATAGAAGCGAGTTAACTCCTCACAAAGTAGGTAGCCAGCGCCCTCTAGGAACTCAGACCAAGCCAGTACCAAATTCGGATTTGTCGCGTTTGAAAATCCAACTACCCCGATTTTGAACCTGAAATCTTCAACCTTTTTTAAGTTATCTCATTTATTTTTAACTTTCAACACCCTGTATCTTTTTAATGACTAACATTTGCCAACACATTTATTAACTAAATCCTCTTATTTTAATCTCTATCACCAGTTCTTCTGTGGCGGATAAGTTATGGAACACCCTGTATAATCTAGTATAACGTAGGCGATTTTCAATAACAAATTTATCGCGCTTCTTTGTTTTAGAAGATCCCGTTCTTTTCTTTTGCATAGACGTTTGACCTCCCGTCTCAGTTCTTCGTAATTCTTCTCTTTTTGCTCTTATGGATTTTGTATGCACTTCAGCTGCGAAGTGTTTTTATTCTTCACCGTATTAAAATATTTAAGCAAAAAATCACTTAATGCATGGACAAAAAACTAAAATATACCCATTTTATAATGTCAGACAACAAATTAATAATAATAATATACTAAGCAGGACAGGAAACAATAAAAACTTTATAATAAGCAGGACAAGTTAGGAATTGTTCGTAAAAGAAAAGAAAGAATTACAATAACTTTATACAGGAATCCCATTATGTAGAAAACTATAAAGACCTAATACTTTGAGTCGTATTTTCTCGTTACAGGTACTGTTATGAATTCAAGGAGGCTCTATATAAGCAATGCTTTATAGCTTTACAGCAATTATATCTCGCAAACAGTTATTTCTACCTATATATCCACAACGTTAATCTCACTTATGGGACAGCCTAGAAAACCAGAAAGCTTTTTTAAAAATGTTATCTCAAATGTTCTTTTTTTGAAAAACATGAGGAGTGATATATGATCTGATTGATTTTTTGCAAGGCAAGACGAGGTTTATGATCAAGCATGTTGCCATGTAGAAAACAAGATGTTTTTGGAAATTTTTGTTCGTCATTCAGTATTTTCAAATAGACCTCTTCTTGTCCATAATACGGTAAAGTGAAAAGTCTGATACTCTTAAAATAAAATATTGTTTTTCTTTTTGATCCAAAAAATAGATTTACTTTCCAACTAGTCTAATTTTAGCTCAATACACTTTGCTCAAAGATATTCCAAGTTTTCTTTGCCTTGTAAAAAGTACGATTTGTCGAAATCTTTAAATTAAATATATTGGAAAGAGAAAGAAGTCAGAAAGGATCAAGTCTGGATAATCGGGAGAATTCAACACCAATTTGTAACCCAATTTAAAAAAGCACTTCTTTCTTCGTCAGATGATGGCATTTTTTATCAACTCTTCGTGATATTTCACAATAATGTAGCATAATGCTCTCCTATGATGGTATTTTCCTTTTCCAAATAATCGATGAAGATAATGCCTTGTAAATCACAGAAAACAGTGACCATGTCCTGTTCGGTTGATAGAAACGTCTTCGTCTTTTTTCGGGCCACGTTCGCCAAGTAAAACTCACTGTTTTGACAGTTCTTTCGTTTCTGATATGTAGTAATAAAACCAAGTTTCCTCAGCAATTACGAATCGCAGCAAAAGCTCCTTCAGATGTGTGACTCCATGGATTTTGTTGACCATTTCCTCAGTAGTGATCTCAAAGGAGCATCCTGAACGCCGAAAGTCATTCGTGTATGTTTGATCACATCGAAATGTGATGGTCCACAAGATAAATTATCTTTATTCACACAGCAATCAGGCAGGATAAGAACGGATGCCTTCTGGGAGATATTATTAGAGTTGGTCATTGGTAAGTCAGAGATACCTAAACATCGACCATATTCCAATAAAGAGGAATTTGTTGATACACTATCTCATATATTGTTATGATCAAAAAGTAAGGTGACTTTCGTTTTTAAAACTATTTGTTTTTAAGTTGGTATGAATATCTGTCGTCTTTTGTATTTGTTAAAAAAATTTGTTAGCAAAGAATTTACATTAAATTTTGTCTAAAAACTAAAATGTTTGTGCTGATGTACATAAAATAATTTTGGCGATAAAGCTATGTCAAAAAAGTGATACAAGACTATAGTGAGGGTAGCGAAGCAGTTAAAGATGAACCTCGTTCAGGAAAATCTTCTTCGTCAACAAATATTGCCAAAAACAAGGATCTAATCTGAATAATATCCGCTTAAATATTAAAGACATTGCAGATATTACTGTCGCAATACAACTCATGTTTTTTGCATCGCGATAACGCTCCATTACACATCGCAATAATTATTGATCAATTTTTCGCTAAAAATCAAACAAATATAATTCCAGAAGCATCACATTCTCCAAATGTGGCACGTGTGACTCTTTCCTGTTCCTCAGTTGAATAAACCACTTAGTAATAAAATAAATAAATAAATAAATACACACTTTATTTAGCATATGCAGCTAATAGTAACAAAACAATATTACCTTTGTTTTGTTACTATACAAGAAAAATAAAAATAAGAAAAATTCTAAGAAATCGTAATAAAAGAAAGTACAATGAAAAGGCAATAATTAACACTGTTCAAATAATAAAACCCTCTATTGCTTCAAATAATAATTTAACAGTTTATTATACACATGCACATTAGGAGCGCTCTCTATGTGGGCGGGCAAAGCATTGAAGAGGTAAATACAAAAAGCATTGAAGAGGCAAATACAAATTCCCAAAAACAATGTCTTCTGGAGACCAGTCGTTCTCAGAATTGGTACATCATAATTGTGCTTAGAACGGACATAGTTCTATGACCGCAACGTTACCTCTATCGGTGTATACCTATTACAGTTCAATAGTACACGCATAGCCTTGTTTTGCTCTATTTGGAGTCTACCAATACTCTCCATATTACATGATATCAGCACAGACATGCAATAAGTAAAATGGGGCAAAACTATAGTATTGAAGACAAGCTTCTTCGACCAGGGTGATAAATGTGACGATATACGACTAAAGAACCATATTTTTCCCAATCTTTCTACATAAGTAACTGATATGATTAAAAAATGTTAGCTGAGGATCCAATAGTACTCCCCCCAAGTATTTAATTTCATTTACAATTTTAATATCACAGTTAAATCTTTTTTGTTTGTTTTAAAGTTTGCTTTAGATCCTATCACCTTACATCTTATTTTCAGTTCGTTTAGTTTAAGTTTATTTTTACATAGCCATCTAAATAGTATTGCCAGTTCACTATTCAATGTTTCAACCATTTCAGGCAAATTAAATCCAGACACAGATATGAGAGTTTCATACGCAAAAAGACTAATAAAGCACTTATCCAGTATTGTAGAAATATCATTGACATATATAAAAAATAGTGGAAGCCGTTCTGAGTCCATATAGAAATCATTGAAGATATTTTGTTGGACCGTGTAAAGGGAACAACAGTAGTCCAGTATAAAACAATGTCAAAGACTGGAAAAAAAATTGAATAAATGTATTGTAGTGAGAGGGGGTTATTTTGAAAGATGAATAAATAAATAATCTTAAAAAGTCACCCTACATTTTGATCACAGTAGTATATCATTATTTTATCAAATGTTATGCAATGATATTTTTGCAGTGCTTATGTAAAAATGTGTTAAGAAAAATCTATTAAATTTGAACACATCTAGCTTAATAATATCATTTAAACATAACTAACTCTAGTAGAATGTGCTTATTCTACCAAAGACAAATCACCAAAAGTTCTTTTCTATACATATTCATCGTTTCGTTCTCCCAAAGAAACAAATCTCTTAGAAAACAAAATAACATCAGTATGTCGAAAAAGTTTCCCGTACCCTTTTTTAGGTAAAGTAGCCCCTAGACGGTTGAATTTTACGGGCATTTTAATTAATGACCTGTTCAGGATTCGTTATTAATGGTGATTAAGGAAGCGTTCAAAAGTAGCTGATACCCGAACTTCTTTTTGTTACACATATCGGGCCCTTGTCGTCTATGTTTTCATTTGTTAAATTAATACTTGATGTGTGGAACAAAAACTTCAAGAGTTAAATCAAATATTTATCATTGAAAATGGTGTTATTGTTTTTGAAAAAATTCTCGGCGATGATCGACACACTTGCATACGTTTGAACCAATTTTCATAGCACTTTTTCAATTCGGATTGACGTACTTCCAAAACATGCATTTTGAACGAACCAACCGTTCTTGCGTTGAAAATTGTTGTATTGAATTGTTCGGCCCGAGTGTGAGAGCTCGCGTTATCATGGTGAAGAATAATCCTGCATCCGTAATTGTTTTTTCTTATTTCTTCAAAGGCTTCTGAAAAACAAATGGTTGTGTACCATTCAGAATTGACTGTTCTACAATTCTCTAATAAGAAAAAACAGACGACCATTTACTTCGAAGTGATTTTTGTTCGAACAACTTTTATTGGGTTTGGCTCATTTTGAAAGACCCATACAGTCGACTGCTGTTTACTTTCAGGCTCATACGCATAAATCCAAGATTCGTCACCACGATTGTATTTTTTGAGTATTTCTTTAGACCAATCGACACGACCCTTTTTTGACCCATTGTCAAATTATGCGAAATACAATGAACCCAAATCTTTTTCACGCCTAGATGTTCATGTAAAATCTTGTCATACTAATGCCCGGGACGACTCAATCTCATGGTATGTCACATGACGATCTTTCTTTATCAGTTCGCACACAGTATCAATGTTTTCTGGCACAACAACTCATTTTGGACGACCTTCTTTAAATTCGTCGGTGAGGAACGACGGCTACGATTGAATTCACTAAAGTGATATACAGTGATCACCAGTAATATATAGCGGTTTTAGATGGTGCTTCATCGCCATAGGTCGAACTGAGTTGATCCATGCACTGTTGAGATAATCCACGTCGAGATGAAATTATCACTAAACAACACAAATAGCATTCATGTGACAAAATGTTTTGAATACGTATACAATCAACAATGTCAAAATTTATAGGGTCAAAATTTTACAGGTCTCAGATAGCGCCTAGTAACACCATTGTTCCCAATTCCGGGTACATAAATGGCAACCCTCATATATCACAAGCCCTTTAAATAACATGAACATGTACCATACTATTTTTCCTCAAAATTTCTTTTGGGCAGATTCTTTTCAATTTACAGTTTTTAAATATATAATTCATATACATAAATGGCAACCCTCATATCACGAGCCCTTAAAATAACATAAACATGTACCATACTATTTTTCCTCAAATTTTCTTTTGGGCAGATCTTTTCAATTTACAGTTTATGAACATATCTCTTCCTCTCACGCTTGTAAAATTGAGTTCCTAAGAGACCAGTACTTAGTATCCCTCCATGAATGGACGGTTAATTGGTGAAGTTGCAGATGTACTGGGACTGGAGACTGTCGATACGCAGGGATAGGCCTGACATTTTAATGTTATACAAGGTTATTAACGGAATTATGAACTGCCTATTGAGTTTAATAAATATATGGATTCCACCGAGAAGTACTAGAAGTTCAATGTTATTCTCTACGGATCGTCACCTTGCAACGGTGACGATCCATATGGGTTATAGGAAATTTTTACTTACCTTTTTTGAGGACTGTCTCAAATGAAAATTAGTGCGGTTTAGATTTGAGTACTCTATGGCAAGCTTTAAGAGGCATTTAAAAACTACTAAATTGCATCTTAAAACATGTATGCTTAATATAAGATAAATGTTGTTAGTTCTAATAGATTCTTGTATGTAAATGCAGGCTTTACATTGTATTGTGATTTGTATTCATTTTGAAAATGGATGTTGCCCGTCGATAAACAAATTATAATAATAATAAACATTTTGTTTAAGGTGACCATCAATCAAAATTTATTTCTGTAATTCTTAGAATCTTAATCAGAATATTGGCTTCTCCTCGCCCAGAGCTGATCAAAGAATAATACGAATCAACAACTTCCGATCAACAAGCCCGAGGCGGGTACTGACCGGGGTTTTGATGACCGTAGTTCGAAACCCACGTTAAGCTGTAGGTCCAGTCGCTAAATAGCCTTCTCAGTTGCTGATGCGAATCTAACCATAAAACTTTGCTTTGTTTATTACTCTGTTATTCCTAATAAATCTAACGCATAGTTTTTTATGCATTAGGTTTGACAGTTACAGCTTTCTTAGTAAGTACAAATGTATTATCTTAAATATAGGCTTAAATATTATTATCTTAATATTATTATCTTAAATATAATGTAAAGCAACTAACATACAAAACTAGGGTCCTTGATTCGATATCATTCAAAATGAATTCTTCTTATAGTAATTGAATATTAAACTACCCCAAAATAGCAATCAGTATATTAATATGACAATAATCAAATAAAACCAACAAACAATATTTTAAAACTTCAAATATGTCGTGTCTGTCTACTGATATCTTACCAGAATCGTTCGACATTTTCTTGATTTTTTAAGACCCATAATTCTATATTTATGATTTAAAATCATGTTATCGTGGAAATCGTGGTTGTGTTACATAGGGTGTAAGGAAAATAACTTTCGTAACTTTTACCAACGATTCTTCGTATCATTGGAAAAAAATAAGTACATTACAAGGATCAAAAACCTAAATATTCCTATTTCAAGGCATTTAAATGGCCAATAGAAAAGTTATTATAAGAATTATCATTTTAAGCAAATCTGTGTATCAGTATATTTGACAAATAATAATTGGTTTTTCTTTAACAAATAAACAACATACAAACTATGTTAAATGAGTTTTTTAAAATTAAGAATCAGCTGTACATCAACCAAAAAATAGTGACAACATCGTACTGATTAACTGAGATGATTCCCATGTGTTGGCTACAAAAATTATTACAATGTGTTTATTTAAATTCCATATAAAACCAAAATGGTGTCCTCTATGCAAATATCACAATATATTCACGGAGAGGCAGCAACCAGATTAGAAATATACCAGGACTTTTTCAACGTGTTCGGGAAAGTAAGTTAGGACGGTGCGAAGCTTCCATAGACTCGAGTAATGGACATTCTAAACATTTAGTTTAATAAATCAATTAATAATATATTTTTTAATGTGACGTAAATCGTTTAAAACGTGTTATGGTGTCAAAAATTAGTGCTAGTAATTTTAACTTTGACATTGAACGACACTAATGTATACGTTTTATTATATTTTTACAAACCAAATTTATGCTGAAACATATGAATGGCTATAAAATTATTACATTTTATTTTCAGATAATTCCGTAAGAGGACAATGAAACAAAAAAACTAAAATGTCGCGACAATTGGCGACAATTCTCAGTTGCAAGCAAAATAAAATTCCCACGGAAATGGTTGTATTTTGGATATATGTTTACAGGAAACTTGTTGTTCAAAAGAATGTAAAAATCATTGGTTTATTTATGGAAGTTATTTCCTGTATTTCCTTTTCTTATGGAAGTTATTTCCCTTACACCCTGTATAGAGAATGTGCACATGGAATATTTATGATATATTCCATGTTACAATGGTCTGCATTCGAGAAAAGTTAAATTGTTTTTCTGCGACATCTGTTGATAAACACAATACTGTAATAAAGTAACAACACTGTAACTGATAATAAAGTACATATTTTTTAATTCCTTTTAATCCTTTTATCAAGAACATTGCCAAACGTCATCGAAGAAAAATCTAACTGGCTTCAAGTCGTAAAATTAATTTCCAACCCAGTAATTAAATTAAAAATGCACTATTCAAATTTGGAAAACCATAGAAGGAATTCATTTATTTCTTTTAAAATAAATTACAAAAACTCCTTTTATGCACAGTTTTACCTTACAAAATAGTTTGTATCGAAATTTTAGCGAAACAAATAGTGCTGATAAGAGAAAAAAGTTCCTAACTAAAGTAGCCCGTAGATTATCCAATTTAACGAACATTTTAGTAAACGATCTATTCAGGATTCATCATTAATGACATCAGGGAGACTCAACAATCACTGATACCCGAACTTCTTTTGTTCCATACAATTTCCCTTTGTCCTTTACTACTTCGTTTAGTTAATTAATACTTAATGTATTGCTAAAATTCCAAATCGTTTCAGGTTGGAGAAAAAAAATTAACTTTTACTTGATATGTTTTGTGATCTGACAAGCATAGAACTGAAACACTTGCTAAAATAAACAAACTACTTATAATTATTTGATCGAACATCGAATTCGATATTTTTCTTGGAATAATTTCTTGAATATTTTTCTTGAAAAAATGTCTATATATATATATATATATATATATATATATATATATATATATATATATATATATATATATATATATATATATATATATATATATATATATCATCATCATCATCATCATCATCATCATCATCATCAGCCTGTGTCGATACACTGCAGGATGAAGGCCTCTTCAGCATGCTTCCAACTTTCATGGTCCTGGGCTTTCCTCTGCCACTCGGGTCTAATATACTTAACGATGTCATCAATCTATCGTGCTTTCGGTCTTCTTCGCAGACGCTTGCGATCAAGCGGTATCCACTCCAGGATTGCCTTGGTCCATCTGTCGTCACGTCGCCTCGTTATATGGCCTACCAATCTCCATTTCAATTGTTTTACTCTTCCAATGATGTCACATACTTTTGTTTGTTCCCTGATCCGTGCGCAGGACTTTATGTCTCGTTTTGTAATGCCAAGCATACATCTTTCCATTCCTCTCTTTGCCACCAGAAGTTTTGAATTGATTGCGATGTGAGTGTCCAGGTTTCACTTCCGTATATTATACCGGGTAAAACGCACTGATCGAAGACTTTTCTTTTCAGACAAAGTGGGAGTCTGCTCTAAAACACTATGTTGAGCCTGCCAAATGCCTACCAGCCACATTTAACACGCCGTTCCACCTCCCGGGCGGTATTGCCTGCCATTGAAATCATCTACTCAAGATATATAAAGCTGTCCACAACCTCCAAATCCCTTCCTAAAACTGAAATTCTTCTCTTCTGAGCGAAGTTACTGAACATAACCTGACTCTTTTTCAGGTTTATTTTCAAGCCAAATGGTTCCCCAGCCCTTTGCAGTTCTTGTATGCATCTTTACAGCTCTTCTGGGTCTTGTGAAGGGAGAACAATATCATCTGCAAATCTAAGATGCTTTACGTTTGCACCATTGATCTTTACACCATCCTGTTCCCAATCCAGTTTACGGAATACTTCTTCAAGGCCAGCCGAGAAAAGAATAGGCGATATTGTGTCACTCTGCCGTACACCTCGTTCTATATTAATTCCCACTTCAAGATCATCAAGGTGAATTGTGGCAGTAGCTCTATCATATATCGATCCTAATAGGTTTACATATGCTTTATCTAACCCTTGGCTAAGCAGTGCACTGTCCTTTCCTGGAGCCTTGCCGTTTTTCATCGATTCTATAGCATTTGTTACTTCCTCCACTAGGATATCTGGCATTTGTTTTTCCGTAGCTATTGTTGCCTTTGATTGGTTCTGATCTTCATATAACTGGGAATAAAATTTTCTGACAACCTCTAACATTTGGGTACGCGCCCTGCACACTGTGCTATCATTTCGCCTTAAGGTATGTATTTGCGTTCTTTTATTTCTCAGCTTCTGTTTAGCCTTGTTAATTGCTTTGTTTTCCTCCAGGGTTTTTTGCACTAGCTGCATGTTGAAACAGCGCGTGTCCTCTTTGATACGTTTCGTTATAATTTTGCAGAGCTCAGTGTACTCGACCCTGCCAAAAGGACTACCTGCATTTCTCATTGCCCGCCGTTTCTTCTTTAAATCAATGATCTCACTGGAGATTTTTGTCTGAGACATTTTTCTTCTGGTGCTATTGAAGCAGCCGTTTGAAGCACATTGTTGAAATTTTACACCAACACCTTTTTTATTTTAAATACAGAAACGAACTTTTATTTTAAATCCCCAAGGAAATTTGAATAAATTTAATATAATTTCTTCTTAATTTCATTGGCCGAATCGAACCTTAAGCACCTTAATGTCTACACAGTTGGTCCTGGAACTGAAAACCCAATTTTCATTATCATATTTAATCAATTAATCCTCCACCATTTCTACTCAAGCATTAAGTATTATGTCAGGTTTAGAACCGCTAGTTTATTAGTCTACTATAATCTTTTTAGTTACTATTCTTGATGTAAAACATATGGCGTATGAAATAGATCATAAGTGATTATTATGGGTATATACTGAGTGATATAGAAATTTGTACACTATGAGTTACAGACTTATTATTTTATTTTTCTAACTGTTGGCAATATCCTTAATTGTTAGGGAAATTTAGGTTTTTGTTTTATTGTTCTCTTAAGGTACTATTTAAGTGTATATATTTAAATTCAATTTAAAACCAAAATTGTATATAATGATATGCTTCTTATTTACGGATTTATTTAGAAGCAGCAACCAGATTAAAAAAGTACCTTTTTCAACGTGTTGGAGAAAATAGGTTAGAACCGTGTCAAGCTTCCATAAACTCAAGTGATGAACATTTTGAACATTTAATTAAATAAAACAATTAATCAAGTGCTTCTTAATGTGACGTGAATCGTTTAAAACGATATTAATTAACAATTAAAGAATTAGTGCCAGTAATTTGAACTTTGACATAAAAGACATTAATATGTAAATTTTCCTTTGTTTTGTAAAAAACAAATTAAATTTATGCTGAAACGTATGGAATAAATGGCTATAAACATATTATCTTTTATTTTTTAATAATAGCTTAAGAGAACAATAAAACAAAAACCTAAATTTCCCTAACAATTAAGGATATTGCCAACAGTTAGAAAAATAAAATAATAAATCTGTAACTCATATTGTACAAATTTCTATATCACTCAGTATATACCCATAATAATCATTTATGATCTATTTCATACGCCATATGTTTTACATCAAGAATAGTAACTAAAAAGATTATAGTAGACTAATAAACTAGCGGTTCTAAACCTGACATAATACTTAATGCTAGAGTAGAAATGGTGGAGGATTAATGGATTAAATATGATAATGAAAATTGGGTTTTCAGTTCCAGGACCAACTGTGTAGACATTAAGGTGCTTAAGGTTCGATTCGACCAATGAAATTAAGAAGGAATTATATTAAATTTATTCAAATTTCCTTCGGGATTTAAAATAAAAGTTCGTTTCTGTATTTAAAATAAAAAAGGTGTTGGGCTAAATTTTCGTTTTCAAAACTAAAATCATTCTGCATTCTTATCGATGTGTAATACAAAGTTGATAGATTTAATTAATAGTTATCATTGCATAATAGCTAGCAATAACTAAATCAAACAATATTTAATCTCTTAAACTTGAAAGAATGATGGGAAAAATGAAATCCTGTATTTGTTATAAATTTGTCTGAGAGTTTACTCTGAATGGGAACCCTACAGTCGACATGAGTCAAAGTTCATTCGGTTGAAAGCAAGATTATTAAACAAATCCAGCAACGAAATACGAACATGAGATATGGTATATGGAGTATAAAAACTTTATACCAACCAGAAGCTCTAACTAATACCCTTCAACAGATAAGAAAATATAATCTGGATATAGAGCACTACAAGAGAGAAAGTGGTTAGGTACAGAATCTTTGAGAATAGATACGCATCAAATTTATAACAACGGGCATGACAAGAAGCATCAATTTGGGTGTGGTTTCATTTTAGAAAGAACATTTGCGTAAACTAGGTTTTAAACCAATGAGTTAAAGAATCTCCTATATAAATATGAGGGTTCAAAATATATCAATGTTACGTATACATGCATCAACAGAGGAAAAAACAAGATAAGGAAGAATTTTATACGTTGCTGGAAAGCGAGATAGACAAGACCTCGAGAAAGGCCATCAAGTTAGTTTTAGAGGATTTTAGTTCATAATCTGAAAAATAATCGAAATATACCCTGATAGTAGGCAAGTACAGTTTACATGATAAGACAAATGCAATGGGGAAAGAACAATACTATTCGGTGTATGCAAGAACGTTAGGGTAATGTGTCCTATAAACATCCATAAGGAAACATGTGTCTCATCTGATGGTCATACAGTAAACAAAATAGATCATGTCATGGTATTTAGAGATCATACTCAAGTGTGTTTGACGTGAGAAGCTACAAAGAAGAATCATCCGGCTCGGGCCACTACCTGGTAATAACAAAAATGCTACAAAGGATCTGTGTCACGAAAATAGAGTTAGGAATCAAGACAAATAAAATGCTATATTGAAAAATTAAAAACAGACCAAAGCGCTAGGAATGAACACCAACGTAGAATTAAACATGAGTTAGAAAAAACATATTTATAAATGGGCATCAATAAAAGCTGTAGTAGAAAAAGATACGGAGAAGACATTTAGGGCTCGAAATGAAGAAAAAAATAGAATCGATCAATGATACGACGATGAAAGCAAACATATGATGGAGAATAGTAACTCTACCGGACTGAAAAAGAAGAATACAAGACACTGAAAAGGGAGACCAAATATGTATGCAAATGAAAAAAAGCGGCAGTTTCTAAAAACGCAAATAGCGAAGATACACGAAGCATACGTAGACAAACAGGAGACAAGAAAATTCTACCAGAACATTAAGGCAGTAAAAAGTTTTCGCTCTAGAGATACTTTGATAAAGGACGCAGATGGTAAAATATTGACCAACATGGGGAGTATACTCACATGGGGCGATGGAAGACTATCAAGACTTTTGAATCACTGTTAAACGCAACCACCAGAAAAAAAATCATAATCATAGGTCACAATTTATGAATGTAGTCCACCCATTGGCAGAAGTACCATCGTTGCAGGAGGTGGAAGAAAGTTTAATGAAACTTAAAAATAAAGCTTAATAGATAACTTCTTTAATAGACACTTTCAAAACTACTGCAACTTGGTAGCTTTGCAATTCTCTCAAGCCATTCATCAACTAATAGTTAACAGCTGGAATAATGAGCAGATGCCTGCAGAGTGACAGCAGGCGGTAATATGCCATATGACCCATAAAAAGAGATAAACTGAAATTCGAGAAGTATCGTGGCATATCATCGCTTTGTGCAACCTATAAAGTTCTAACAAGCAAGTAAGAAAAAGGATAGTACCATATATCAAAGAAGAAATGGGCGAATATCAGGCAGAATAGACGGGGAGGCTCAACAATAAATCAATTGTTGCTAGTCTGGCAAATAATGGAGAAAACAACCAAATTTGATACTCCTTTATTCCAGATGTTCATAGACTTCAAGCAAGCGTACGAACGCGTAGAAAAAGCACTAGCATACGAGGCTTATTAGATTAACTGGATAACCAACTAAGCTTATTAGGTTAAACTGGATGACGATGCTGAATTTCAAGGTAGTAATAAAATTAATTTAAGATCACAGAAGATTTGTGATAAAGGGATCGATTGACACCAGTCCTGTTTAACATAGTATTAAACAAAGTCAACAGCGAAACGGACATAGACATAAATGGAACACTGGTAAATAAAGAAAAGAACCTAGGATTTATAGACAACTTAAGTATGTTAACACGATCGAAAAGTCAAAAGAGGCGATCTAGGAATAAATATAGACAAAACAAAGTTGATGGAAAAGAACTAATCCAAGAAGAGAACAGAACTGAATAATCGGTGATGATAATATTGAAGTTGTGAAGGAATTTATGTATCTAGGAAGCAAACTTGACGAAAACAACATCACAGAAAATATCAGAAATCATATTATGAATGGCAACAGAGTTAGTTATTCCCTGGATTATCTCCTAAAATCTAAACTTATTCAAAGGAACGCGAAAGTTGAGACCTATAAAGCACTCATTTGACCAATAGCCACTTATGGCAGCAAAACAACGAAAAAAGAACAGATGACTGCAGAACTTGAAAGATGAGTACACAGAAGAGTTTTTGGTGCTGTGAATGAATGGAATATGGAGGATCAAGAATAACTCCGAACTCAAGCAATTGTACAAAGATCTGGATATTGTAGATTATGTGAGAGTTCAACGACTCAGATTAGCGATTCATGTGGCGAGAATGCCAGAAAACCGAATACCAAGGAAAATCATGGAGGGGCGCAACAGTGGGCAACAGAAAAAGTGGTAGACACAGACACAGGGGTAGGCCAATCTAAGAAGAGACACCGAAGAACTACTGCACATCAAAAACTGGCAAGGGGCTGCAAGAGAATGAGGTTAAGGCTGTTATTATTATGTAACTCTGCGTGGTCTAGACCAAATTAGATGACAATATTTTCTTGTAGTAAATTATCTCAAGCCGGTATATAGATGCTCCAAGTTCGTTTAAAGTTGCTGGCGGTCAGGGTATTTGCTCAAGAATTCTACTAATGTTATCTCACATATGCTCTATCAGAAATAAATCTAGAGATCTCACCTGTCTCACAGAATTTTTTCAAATAAGTAAATGTATAAAATAAAAAAGATATAATAATTATTTCGTAGTTTTAAGAATCTAGAGGAATATGACGATTTCTATTTAGGTAAGATCCTTAATGATATACAAGGTGCCTCTCACGCTAAAACAGGATTTTTAAAAATAGTTATTTCTAGTGGCGCCATTAGGTGCATCCTTCACTGATATTCTGAAAAAATTTTATGACATGCGGATCATTAAAACCAAATTATTGCGCTTCAGGGGTCAGTATGTTTATACCATCGGTCGAAAAATAAACATTAAACAAAGAGCGAATATTGTTTTGTTCTTATATTGGGTAAAACATTTACAGAAACGTTTCAATGAATGAAACAAGTGTATGGTGAAGATTATTTATTCCGTGGCAGAGTCCAGGAGTGGTTTAAACGATTCAAAGAAGGTCGTGAGAACATCAACGATGATAACCATCCTGGTCCGAGAAATTCGGTGGTTACTCAAAATAACCTTGAAATTGTGCGTAAATTTCTAAAAAAAATAGCCAAAATCTTTATTGCGATACATGGAAGTGAAATAGAACATGTCCAAAGATTCAATTCATCGTATTTTGACCGATCATTTGGGACTTCAGAAGGTTCGTGCACGCTTTATCCCACATAAATTGAATGACGACCAAAAATTGCTCTGAATCCCACGTTGTAAGGATTTGATTAAAGAGTCGAGAAAAGACGAAAACTTGAAGTACAGCATTGTTACTGCCGATGAAAAGTGGTGTTATCAATATGATCCAGAAACCAAGTGTCCAAGTGCCAAATAGATGCACCCGAACGAGCCAAATCCGAAGAAAAGTCATCTCGAGAGGTTAAAAAGCAAAACAATATTGATTTGTTTTTATCATTCGGAGAGACTTGTGCACAAGCAGTTCATTCCACCTGGTCAAACGATCAATAGTGTGTTTTATCTTGGTGCTACGAAGCGTCTGTTTTCGCGTATTCGTCGTGGGCGGCCACAATACCGTAAACAACACTCGACGCCCATTATTGATTTTTTGACCAAAATTAATATTTTAACAATCAATCATTCACCATACTTACCTGATTTACATCCCTGCGACTTCAACCAATTCGAAAAAATTAATTTGCTGCTGAAAAATGGCGTTATGCTGAAATTGAAACCATTCAAAAGGCGTCGACCGCCATCCTGAAGGAAAATTCTTTCGACAATCTAATTGACTAAGCGAAACGTTATATTGGCGCACAAGGAGACTATTTTGAATAAAAATATTGATTTTTGCCGAAAAAATAATTATTTGTGTGTTTTTTTAAGTCCTGTCCTCCGTGAGAGGCAGCTCATATAAACTGCTTTACTCATCGGGAAACTTCAAGATTCATTGTATATTACATTTTCTGTTTCAAGTGGATAGTTCCATTATGTCTAAAAAGTATAACAGTTGAATGATCGTTAATTTCAATTTATCTACATAAAAGGCAAAAAAACCATTATTTCAAGTTAGTCCAATCAATCATTTTTAGACCATATGGAGGTAGCATTAATCTATATAAAATATAATTTAAAAAATATGAGAATATAAAAAAAAAATAAGAATATAAAAAAATTCTTTGCAAAAAAAAAACAGCAGACACAACCTGATGGCACTCGAGGGAAAAGTGTCACAGAAATGTTTAACTCAGATGTTGATATTTCAGAAAACTTACTGTGTACCATTCGAGTTTAGAAGTTTAAGGGCTGGTTTATTTAAATAACCCACTTCTAATTTGTTGAAAATGTTCTTTGTCGCTTTAGACTGTTATCGGCAGATTTTTATTTAATTAAATTAATTTAAAAAATGAGAATACTGTTTCATTTTATCTAAAGGAAGATCAACTGACGATGCTACAAACCACAGTTGACCAAAATTGGAAAAAAAAGGACAGAGAAGTGGAATCTTCTTTAATCTAGTGACTCGGAGGTCGAAATGCAGCGTCACTTATTGCGATTAGTACTGGAATGGGTAATCTTGCGAGGAAAAATCGGGCTTGAGTCTCATTTTAATAAATTTTCAATCACGGCAGTTTGAAGATGGGTAAGGCAGAAGGCCTGAGAGGTTTTTTACTTTGATCATTTACCAAATCTTTCGACAAAACTACTAAACTAACAAATACTAAGTACAAACCTAGGGTTGATAACCCTCGGGGCGTGCTGACCGAGGTGATTCGATAGCTGATGACCATGGTTCGGAAGCGATGCTAAGTTGTAGGTTCAGTCACGAAATAATGCCATGAGCATTAAAGAACTTCAAAGAAATATTCCTATCCTAACCTAAATGTGAAAAGCAAACAAAACACAAAGATATAAGAAATATATCAAATTTAGTGTCCTATAGAGAGATTGACAAAAATGAACTTTCTCCAATAAAATCATCATATGTAAAAACAATTTTGTTTCTTTTAAGAAAATACCACTAATGGAATAGAAAATATATGTGATCGAACTAAACTCTTGAAATTTTTAAATATGGGGTTGAGAATTCAGACAATTACCTAAAACTCTACCAAATCAAGTTTCCAGGCGTTTCTCCAACTTTTTTTAGCCGTCTAAAAAGTAAGATTTCACAAGATCCTCAAAATAGGCACCTGTTTGGGCGATGACCTCCTCGTTCGATGTGACCCGTTTTTTTAAGTTCGGAAATTAAAAAAAAGTCACTGGGGGCCAAAACCGGTGAATACCTGGGATGTTGTAATAATTTAAACTTTAATTCCATGATTTTGGCCATTGAAACTGTACAGGTGTGCACCCGTGCATTATCTTGATAGAAGAGGATCCTTTTCTTTTTCAAACGAGCACGATTTTTTTTTTCGCTCAACCGGTGCAATGACGACCCACAATACTGTCCAGTTATTGTTTTTCCTTTTACCAAGTAATCGATGAAGATGATTATGCAAAAAACTGTGCCATAACCTTGCCGGGCGATTTCTCCGTCTTGTCCTTCTTAGAACCCCGTTCGCCTTCAAAAACTCACTGTTAATTCTTCCTTTGTCTCTGAAGTGTAGTAGTGTATCCATATTTCATCCACGGTTATGTATCGACGCAGAAACTCATCAGGATTTCGACGAAAAAGCACCAAAACAGCCTCAGAGTTGAAAACACGATTGCGGTTGATCTCCACTGACAGCAAACGCGGCACACATCTTGCCGAAATTTTTTTCACACCCAATTTTTCGTGCAAACTTGAAAACACTGTACCTTGCGATAAGCCTGTGGTCTCATCTATTTCGCGCACTTTGATTCGTCGATCACTTAAAACCATGTCGTGGATTTTGTCAATCACTTCGGGAGAAGTCACTTCCACTGGACGTGCCGAACGATATTCATCTTTTGTGAATGTATGACCACGTTTAAACTTATTTATCCCGTTATAGACAGTTGCAAACACAGGAGCAGACGTACCATGAACTTCATCCAACTCAGCTTTGATCTCTTTCAGTGTTAACCCTTTTAAATATAAATGTTTAATCACCACTCGAAACTCTTTTCAATTTTTCTAAATAAACAAAAGTTCCTTATTTCAATCGACAATTAAAATGAAACCATGTGATGAATATAACTGGAACTTTGACACTTATCTGGTGAATAACGACTCTTACAAAAAACAAGCCATTTCCGATGCTACGAGCGCCATCTCTTGGATTTTCTAATGACATTGAACGACCCTCGTAAGTTAACAGTAGTTACATGTTACTGAATTTCAAATAGAGTACCAATGTGCAATAGAAATTCATTATTTTAATATTAACTTACCTGAAAAGTATTGCTGAGCAGTTATACAAGGTGTAAGGGAAATATCTTTGGTAAATTTTACTAACGATTCTTTAGTCAATTTAAAGAAATACTTTCCTTACAACAAGGTTCAAAAACCTAAGGGTTTTGTTAAATTATAAAGATATGAAATCACCAACATTTCAAGTAAATATGTGTAAATGCATATTTGGCAATTATTAATTGGTTAATATTTAAGGAATAAACTAATAAACATTGTTCAAAAAATTCCAAATTCAAAATCACGCCACAGGTCAGTCACAATAGAAGTGGCAATGTCGCATTGACTAAATCAAGTGATCCCACGACAGTGTTATTTCAAAATGGCGACAAAAGTTATTTCAGTGAATGTTAATGCATGTATTTAAATTCTTAATTTTGTTTTTTTAAGTGTTGGTTAAGTTTTGGTTTAAAACCAAAAATGCATTATGTACGCGCATATCAAGATATGCTTCTAATTTACAAAAAAGCTCTACGAAATTCTGAAGGGGCTAGGCGTATTTATTTCCGGGCAACGATATGCAGAAAGACAGCTTTCAGTTCGGCAAATATTTGTCCAAGCTTTCCAAAGACTTTTGGATACGAATAGTGTGGTTCCCAAAATTAAGAACGTGGGCGGTAGCGACAAATCAGACCTGAAGTCCAAGAATAAATGTTACACCTTGTTGAAGACGATTCTATCAAAACTATGATGTACAAAGGGTAAAACACTCTCACCCGCTGATTTTTACACAGGCAAAAATATTATGAATGATTTATTGTCCAAAACCAAAGGACTTTGGTCTGTTTTGTTCAATATTTCATCAGTAGCGAAGCCTTTCACTAGAAATGGAATGGTGGAGATTTTGAACAGATAATTTAATAAAACAATCATGAGTTTCTTAATGTAACGTGAATCGTTTAAGACGTGTTATGGTGTGAAAAATTAGTGATAATAAGTTAAAGTACATTTTCCACTTTTTGGTAACAAAACAAACCAAACTTATGCTGAATTGTATGGAATAAATGGCTCTAAAATTATTACATTTTATTTTAAAATAACACCTTAAGAGAACAATGAAACAAAACAATGAATTGGCAACATCGCCAATTGTTTGGAAAATAAAATAGAGCCCTGACCTTTTATCCACAGAAAAGGTTGTATTTTGGATACATGATATAAAAAATCTTTGGTTAAAATTTATGAAAGTGATTTCCCTTACACCCAGTATATTAATATATTTAGATAATTCAGAAGCTATTGTAATATATAATAACAAATCTTAAACCAAACGACAAAATGTGCAATTTCTTAGAGATTGAGGCTATTTAGTGGGCATGTGATGACTGTCAGCCACAGTAAAAAGACAATGTTCCCTAAAAAAAGTAATAACATGCACTCCGTTTTCTTTAGCAATATAGGATTGGTGAACACTATTAAGCTAGAAAGGCAGAAAACGGATATTACGACAGCTTAGTAAACACAACATTGCCTGTCTGAAGTTCTTTAGCGCGTGAAAACAAGATGTTAATGCTTCATTACGATAATGCCTCAATTTCAAATTGCTAATGTAACAGTAAAGTTTCACGAAAATATACGAGGATAGGCTAAAAACTCAGATACTATTCTGATAGATGACGGTATGCTCGCAAAGGTGCTTGGATTCCATTTCTAAAAAGTAGCTTCCTTTCTAGTAATGCTCCATAAATTTTAAACCAATATAACAGTGAGTTTTGTTTTAATAGTCTACGAAAGCAGATAAGCTTGCTATTTTTTCTACGATGGAATTTTCTATGTTGATTAAATACTACTTTTTACTTATAAAACCATTTCGCAAACCAAAGCAAAATTGCAAAAGCATTATGAAGACGGCTCATTCACATTTCGTAGTACATAATCATAATCGTGATACCTTTTCTTCCCATATTTTGCCCTCTGCTGATGCATGTATAGAGAACATTAATCTATTTTGTTTTTCCCATTCCGTTCTTCCCATTTTTTATATGCCAGATTCTCTCACTCACTTTTTTAAAACCTAGTACACTTAACTCAAATTTTCTTTCTAAAATAAACCCACACCCTAAATCCTGCTTCTTGTCATGTCCACTGTAATAAATTTGATATCTACCTTTCTTAAAATATTCTATACCTAACCTCATTTCTTGCAGTGCTACTACATCAAGATCATATTTTCTTACCTATTGAAGGGTATTAGTTAGAGCTCCTGATTGATATAAAATTTTTATATTCCATATACCAAATATCATGTTCAAATTTCGTTGCCAGGCCTGTTTAATAATCGTGCTTGCATTTTGCTTGTTATCGCCCACCAATTTTTTTGCAGACATAAGACCAACTCAGAGTGGATTCATGAAATATAAATAAAGAACAGATGAATTAATCTTCTTGAGATACATTCTAGAAATAACAAATGAGTATCGACACTCATCATATATTTATTGATTTCAAAAGCACCTATGATAAATTGAAATTCTCTGTATTAAACAATGGAAGAATTAGATATCCGAACACATCTCGTTATTCTAGCTGAATTGACTTTGGCTCATGTCGAACGTAGTGTTTCCATTCAAAGTAAACTATCAGGCATATTTATAACAAATAGGGATATAGTAATCATCACGACTGACGCTCCCCGTATAGGACTCTCCGTTGAGGTCTTGAGTGATGAAATTATATCGTGTTAGCAAATCGCAGGTAGAAAGAACATTTTACATAAATATTTCATCATGGGAAAGTTAACAACGCAATAGATGTCATGTTTTCTAACTACGAACCAAACGCAGAACCAAGTGACCACTTCACAGCGGTGTTTAGACTTGTATAAATGCAATTTGAAGGCGTTCCTGTGGCTATTCGTGACTGCCGATGAAACTTGGATTCATCACTATACACCAAAAATGAAAGAACAGTCAAAGCAATGGAATTTACTCAGCAAACTTGCCCCACAAAAGGAGATGTTTCCATTACCGGACACGTTATAGCCATTATTTTTTGGGATTCGCATGACATTATCTTCATCGACTATTTAGAAAAGTGAAAGGCGACCTCAGGAGAGTATTATGATGCATTATTGGCCAAAAATCACGAAGAGCTGATAGAAAAAGCTTCATATAACGAAGAAAAAAGTGTTTTTTCACCATGACAGTGCACCACCCCATTCGTCCACATTCCACCATTGCAACAACAATATTGATCAATTTGCGCTTAGAACTGATGCCGCATCCACGCCTATTCTACGAACTAACTGTCTCCTTGTTCTTTCTCTTATCAAGCATGAAGAAATAGCGTGCTCAAAAGAAATTCTTATTAGAAACAGAGGACTATTTTTCAGAGTTCGACTTTTTGGAAGAGATGAAAAAGTTGGAAAATCGTTGTGTGGAGTGTCGAACTAAAAATAGATTTTAAGAAATTATTTTATTTAAAAAGTATCTGACTTTTTATTCTACCTTCGTAACATCAGAATTATCGAACAATTATCTTCTTGATCTTACAATTTGTTATAAATTGGTTCTTTAACATCAAAAATAATACATGCGTTTGAAACGCTAATTTAGAAAGAAAAAGTAATTGTTGCCCCATCAGAGAATTTGTGGGAGAGAAAGTAGTGTAACGCCAGCCCTGTGAGAAGTTTATCTCTAAAAATGCATCTGTGTTGAAGCAATCACTTTGAAACTGATTAAGTTTTGTAGGTCTAGCTTTTACAGTTTGTATAAGTATCTCAGTTCGTATATCACACAATCTAAACACATTCTAGTTTATAAAAAGAAAAATCCTAAATTAGTAATCAAACCGCGATAAAATCAATTCCACTTAACCAAAACGTATCTGTTTCCGTTCCACTTCTTTAATCTTAACAGTAATTATGAGACATCCTCTATGTGCGAGCAATCTATATTCAGACTGAGGCCTCGTTACGAACGCTAAATGTAAAACGGACTGAAAATAGCAAACTGTATTCTAAACAGGTTGTAACTGCGCTGCTGTCGTGTTGGATTCCGAGTTGCTATGTACCTTTAATTAATTTGACCTAATTAAATGTGATAAATCGGATGGATATGAGTTATATGAATCATCAAATGGAAAATGGTATATTAATTATTGATCTATAACTAAATGTATTAGTTTTGATTGATTGCGCGGTTGACTCTTGGTGAAACATAGTAACAATGATAATAATTAAAACACTTGGTATTTGTTTCACAATATATTCAAGATATTCTCTAACATGTTTCGGCCTCGCGACCATTCTCAAAGAGAGTTATGTATAAACTAAAACAGTTTAGTTTATACATAACTCTCTTTGAGAATGGTCGCGAGGCCGAAACATGTTAGAGAATATCTTGAATATATTGTGAAACAAATACCAAGTGTTTTAATTATTATCATTATTATAAATGTATTAGTAAAACTATTAATGTTTTTTGAATCATTAATTTTTAAGTCGACAGATGCGCAAAACAAAAAAAGCAATTGTGTTCTGTTTTGCTTTTGGTTTGTTTTTTTTTTATTTAATGAAAAGCTTTGTTATAAAGGGTTGTCAAATAAAAGCTATAGATTTTAAATTTGGAATAAAAATAGAACTTTATATCAACGTGATTATTTTCTTATTTTATATATTTCTTGTTTTATATAAGGCATTTTTACTTAAAAATAATCTCATGTAAATGACCGCGTCTCCATTTTTTTTTTAAATTCTATTCTGGAATTGATCACTTTTCCACATAAATCGGAACTTTTCCACATAAATCGGAATTTATTTCAGCAATGACACGAATAACGTTGCTTGGTTTTAAGATCATTGTGTCTTTGTGTTTTATTGATTTAAACCAATGATTTCACATAACCCCAGAAAAAAAAAGTCCAATGGAGTTATATCGCATGATCTTGGTGGCCAGATAACTTCGGCATTTATGGAGATTACACGGCCACTGAACTTTTCTCTCAATAAACAGATTGTGTCACGAGATGTATGGAATGTTGCACCATCTTGTTGAAACCACATGTCGTCCTGATCAAAATCATCTAATTCATGAAAAACTTAAGAAATAATCAGTAATCATGTTTCTGTAGCATTCTCCATAGATAGTAACTGCACTTCCATTTTCATTTTCAAATAAGTACGGTCCAATATACACCTCCAGTCCATAAACCACAACAAATTGTTAAGTTTTGTGGATGTACAGATATTTCAACAGAACGTGGGTTTTCTTCACTCCAAAGGCGACAATTTTGCTTATTTGTCAAGCAATTTAACCAAAAATGAGCTTCATCGCTGAAGATGACTTTTTAATGAAATAATGGATCTGTTTCAAGTTGCTCTAAAGCCCAATCTGCAAAATTTCTACGCAATAATTAGTTGTTTACGTCATTTGGTTTGAGTTCTTGAATTAATTGAATTTTATACGCCTTGAAATGAAAATCTTTATCAAGAATATTCCATGTAGTGCCATAAGAAAGCCCAAGTTCTTGAGAACGACATATAACTGATTGGTCTGAATTTTCTTCACACTTTGGCTCTCAATATCGATGTTTTCAACAATGCATTTAAGTTTTTGACGGGTTGGATTCTTAGCACCACAAACACTACCATTTTATTGGAATTTTATAATTAAATTACGTATAGTAAGCTCTGAGGTCGATTGTGTTGACCATAAATTTCACGTGAGGCGCGAAACGCAGCCTGAATAGAATAATTAGTTTCATAATAAATTTGAACAATTTGTGTACGTTGTTCAACGGCATAACTTTTCATGATGATTTGCCAAACAATACTAAACAGAAATGTCAATTTTGGCGGGAATCAGAAAAAAATTACTGCTATAACATTTGAAAAAATATGTAGTACTAATTTGATAACCCTTTACAATACTGGTGAAACAAAAATGACTTTCTTTTTTGTAAGTTGAACAAAACATGATGTATCTTATGTAAAGTTTGACTTAAAAACAAAAAATGATCTTAAGTTTTTCTTTGTCGACCATTACTTTTTTGCTATAAAATATTTTTATATCTATTTATTATTTTTATATCTATTTTTTGTTGTTAATGTTTTGCGATGGTATTTCTGGGGATTCATTTATTAATGTCCAGCAATAATCAGTAAATAAACTGGGGCCCCATTTACCTTGATATCGCTTTTGCATTACAGAAATGTCTTGAAGGAAGTATAGTTTACATCACCTTAAAGGTAATTCTAAATCATTAAGTTCAGGCTTTGAAATCAGATGAGACTCTGTTAAATATCCTGGGACATCAAATAAAGGATAGTTTTCGATTATGTATGATCACAGAATAGCAGATTCAAATCCTTTCTCATTCAAAATCCAATCTTCAATAGTTTTAAAAGAGGAACAGATAAATCAAATCTGGACTCATCACTAAAGCAGCTATCCCCATCAAATCAGCTATCAAAGCAACTATTCCAAATCAACGCTATCCCAAATCCTATTCAGTTTTAGTGCGGCACCATTCGAAACTCTTGAAATGCGCTGTAAGAAGAGCATCCTCTAAGGACTACAAGCACGCATTCCAATCGAAAGTAAATTTTCGATTAACAAACGATTTCGAAATAATCCTAACTACAGGTACAACTAAAGCAACAAACACTTTCCTCTCCCTGTTCTATAGCTAAATGTCTTAGGCAGCCAAGTCAGATGAGTTCCACGATATTTTTACGAAAAGAAAGAAGGAAGAAATGATATACAGTGCTATTTTTGTGCACCACCTTTATCTTTGAACCTTTTGTTTTCCTTAATTTTCCGTTAAAATTAGATGTGCAATGAATTAAGCAAAGACAGTAAATCTGACAAGCACATAAAAATCATCTGGAATAACGTCGATCACTTTTTGGACGGTTTCTTCAGTTTTAATCATATTATTCCTATACGCGGCCATACATTCCACTAGTTTACATGGTTTTTATATCCCTGCTCAAAGTTGTTTTTTTAAGTGAGAGTTGTCCAGAAAATTATTATTGTTTACTTAGGTCAGAGTTATGCAGAAAAAATAATAAAAAAATCTGTTACGTCTGTTTTTAGAAATATTTATTTACTTAAAAATGGAAAGAAATTAAAAAAAAATTAAAATGGCTAATTTTCGCCTTCTTTTTATAGTTTTTTGGATTGGTTTCTCTTATAATGGACCAGTAGTAATCCCCTAACATGTTTTCATCCCAAAATCCTTGATGTCGTTCTTCAAAAATATTTAAATCTTGGTGAAAACGTTTCCCCTGTTCGTCACTTATACTTCCTAAGTTTTCAGGGAAAAAACTCAAATGTCAGTGCAGGAAATGAATCTTCAATGACATGTTCACTTCCACCTGTTGAAAATTTTTCAATAAATCAGCAAAAATATCTTTATAATTTTAATTTTTTTATTTCCCAAAAATTCTTCGACAACCATTTTGAATGACCTCAAAGCAGCTTTTTCATTAACAGATAAAAGGGTTCCAAACTGAGGATATTTTAATCAGATCTGAAGATCATTTAATTTGGCTTGGTTAATTAAATGTGGAGTGTTTCCTTAAAGAGAGAAATCGCTAAAATCACTAGAAATCAATTTAACTTCAACATCACTTTCATTGTCATCTTCTAGTATATCTTAACTCGAATTACCGAGACAAATTGGATATGGAAGATCCTTCGAATGTAAAATTGGCTCAATAACAGACGGAATTTCGGCATATACAATACTCGCCATATTTTTTATATTATATCCCACTGTCTTCGTAAGACAAAAGTAACATTTTCATGATTACTAGATTATCTCCATAACATTGGTGAACGAAATGGAAGGTATACGTTATCTCCTGATGACCACTGGAGTAAAACGATTCTATAGCTTTCACAAAACACATGAGGCATCCACTTTGTATCTTGTTTCAGATACAGGAAATCAAAAATAATGAAGATATACACTTTTTGACTTGTGTTTTTTTTTGAAAATATAACCTGTCCACAAACGTAGCAAAAATGATCAAAATGTTGTTTACACTCACTAGTCGACATTTTAATTCAATTTGAAGCAAGGTATTTGTTGTTTGAATCGAATAAATAAATATTAAACTGAAGTCACCATGTAGGGTAGTTGGAAAAACTTATTTGACTGTAGAAAAAAAATGTGACGTGACAGAATATTTCTGCTAACACTTTTAGGTTTAAAGAAGGTAGGTTAACATATTTATATACATTTCTTTCGTGGTATATAAAAAAAGTTAAAATTTATAAACTAGGGTTATCAATAGTCTATGTTGCTCTCTCTGTTATCAAAAAATTTTGCAAACTACTTAAAACCCCTTACGGCCTATTGCTTACGACCTACGGCTTATTGCTTTAGTTGAATTTTTGCTTTGCTCATCTCTCATAGATTATTATTATTACGATTGTGTGTGTCTAAAGTCCTGTATTTATTTTCGGTTAATAATCATTCTATTTAATACGCCCTTTGAATATGCTTTCCTAGCAATTTACAATTTTGATCTTCCAAAATCAATTCAACGAGTTATTGGCGCTTAGCATGGTCTATCAGCTTGAGTTACTGCGCTAACTGAATTTCACGTGCATAATCTTCTCGAATGTCTATTTATTGTGCTCGAGGCCGAATTGATGCTTTCAAATTCTCAGCAACACGTTCATTAACCATACTGACATTTTTCATTCAATTAGCGATGCAATCAAGCACATGAGTTACTTTCAGAACTTATTAGGTTTTTTTAAATTTTCTAATCCGTTAACATTTGCTGGTAATCTTCTCCATATGTAAAATACAATTTTACAGTAATAATGCGTATAACTGCCCATGATTATTAATCTCAATAATAGGTAATAAATATCATATCAAAACTATTATCATCAAAGAGAAGTAAATGGCAATAAATTTAATTCTTCAATTAATTGAATAAAAACGGTTATTCAACTTGGTAAGGTAGTAATACAGGTGTGGCGGTTTAAATATCACGTGGCATACATTAACTGATACTTTAGGCTTCATATTTGTGAATAATTTCCGCTTCCAAGCTACACATGCAGAACGAATAATTCAACCCAGTAATATGAAACTCCTAAGAGTAAATTATCTATCTATGTTTGTAAGAAAATATATAGTTGGTTCTTTTATTTAATTTTTAAAGTTGAGTGGCATATCCTTTTGTTAAAATTTTCAGTCACACTTTGATATAAGTAATGTCTGAATGATTGTAGCGTGTTCATATATTTTTTTCCTTTATTTGGGTTTTTCAATTGTTCTCAATGTAATTTCAGTTGTTGTCAATGTAAGTATCGTTGACATATACAAAAAAATATATTTACTTTCACTCGTTACTTTATATATTACAAATTAATATGACTTATTTTTTAGTTTAGTTTTGAAAACGGGGGGAGAGTACCCTCCAAAACGTTAACTTTAAAAGTTTGTAAAATTTTTTATAACATTTTTATATCTTTAAAATGTTGTTCGTTATGCAAATTTATTAGAAAAAAGAATCACTGAGAAATTTGTCTCCGTTTGGTTTTTTGTTTTTACCCAGTGATTCTTTCTTTAAATAAGAACAGGTATTTTTGATATTTTTTGAGTTTTAGATAGTGGCGAAAAACCCAAATAAAGGAAAAAAAAATACACTTTGATATAATTGTGGCTGCATCTTATCAATAACTCGTTGACAGTTATTTTTTAGCTATTGAATAGCTCGGGCATTATATTTTCATTATGTTTCTTTAACAGCCACAAAAAAGTAATTCGACCGAAATATTGATATCTCCTATCAATCCGACGAATCAGAGATCGAAATGCAGCGTCGCTTGTTGAGGTTGGTACTTGGATGGGTAACTCTTTCGAGAAGAGACCAGTCTTGTGTACTCCATTTCAACAGGCAAAAGTGTATACTTCAAGGAATCTCTTCTCAGTCACACCAGTTCGAGGATGGGAGAGACCGTATGCCTTCTATGAGGAATTATTTTAGGTGGGTCGTTTACCAGCCGGTAGGCTTCTCGAGAAATGTATGGTTAAGCACAAATCCAAGGGTTGATATCCTGAAGAGAGTGCTGATCAGGTTTAATCGATAGCTGATGACCGTGGTTCGAAGCCCACATTAAGTTGTAGATCTAGTTTCTAAATAGCATCAGTTGCTGATGCACTTCTAACGGTATATCTTTATTTTACTTCACAAAAAATAGATGTCTATCGCAAATCTATATCGTCATTTGGCGGGAACGGGAAACATTTAGAAAAGTTGGTGTGTAACAAACTAAAGTTTCGAAACCTCTGTGCAATGTATCACCATCCTGTTGATGCCATATTGCCATCTTCAAGACTATATGGACTAATTCCAACCATAAAAATTCGTTATCATTTCGGTATATCATAGACCTTCCATGAGAATCACGTTGTTAATATCATCTTCGAAAAAGTATGGATTAATGATATGTCTACACTATTAACCTATTAACCACAACACAGTAGTTCTTTAATGATGTAACAGTAGTGCAATAATCTCTCTGATATTTTATTTGCCTATATAGAGAAATTTTGCTTGATTAATAATGATGTTTGAAAATTTAGGTGGAATTTTTTAAATCCTTCACAAAATTACGCCATTCCAATGGTCAGTAACAAAATTATTGAATATCCAATAAAAAACGTTAAAAAACTTATATCATCAGGGTATCGACATATGCTCTCTCGCCAAGAATAGGGAGAATTAAAAATTGGATGCAGTCTAGTGAAATCAAAAACTCCGTATATATATATATATATATATATATATATATATATATATATATATATATACATATATATATATATATATATATATATATATATATATATATATATATATATATATATATATATATATATATATATATATATGCATTCGAAAGCTAAACCCTTCACCAACGTTCTGACATTTCATGACATCCTGACCATTAGAAGCCAATTTATCCCGCTTAAAGTATTATTGTTTATTATCAAAGTTTATACAATCGGTCGAAAAATTAACATCGAACAAAGAGTGAATATTATGTTTTGTTTTAAGCTTTGTAAAACAGTCACCGAAACGTTTCAATTAATGAAACAAGTGTATGGTAAGGATTGTTTGCCCCATGGCAGAGTCCATGAGTGGTTTAATCAATTCAAAGAAGGTCGTGAGGATTTAAAGAACGACGAACATTCTGGTCCGAAAAATTCTGTCGTAACTCAAAGTAACATTGAAATTGTTGGTGAATTTATAAAAAATTAGACAAAATCTTCTTTGCGAGACATAGAAATGGAATTGAATATGTCCAAAGATTCAATTCATCATTCAACTTCGGAAGGTGTGTGCATGCTTTGTTCCACGTAAATTGACTGACGCTAAAAATTGCTCCGAATCCAACATAGCAAAGACTTGATTAAAAAGTTGAAAAGCGAGCGAACAAATCCGAAGAAAAGAAAAATCAAAAAAATCGTCTCGAGAAATCAAAACAATGTTTGTTTTCATGGTCGTTCCACATGGTCAAACGATCGATGCTGAGTTTTATCTTGTGCGGCCACAATATACAAGACAGCTGGCGCTTCTTGCAGGATAATGCTTCGTACCATCGCTCGACGCTCATCACTAATTGTTTGACCAAAAATGATATTTTAACCATCAATCATTCACCATACTCGTCTGATATGGTTCCCTGCGACTTCTATCTCTTCGAAAAACTTCATTTGCCAATGGAAGGACCGGGTTATGACACCATCCTGAAGGACATATCTTTGGCCGAGCTCAAAAATTCATTCGTCAACATAATTGACCGTGCAAAACGTTGTATTGACGCGCAAGGAGACTATTTAAAAAAAAACTCTTAATAAAACATTTAACTGAGGTAGCCGATACTTGATGAAAATTCATTTTAAATAAATAAACAAAGATTAATATCTAAAATTTTACAGTGCCTGTAAAAAGACACACAGTCCCTGTGAAGTGCAGAAGGCACCCTGTATCGAAACAATTGTTATACATACAATTTTAAATATGCTGGACATATTAGATATCAATCTTTGGTTGTTTATTTATTAATATAAAATTTAACTATTAATATAACACTTTACGTAATAAAATACGTTTTTTAATCGAAAATCGTTTTAGTTTTCAACTAAGTCTCCTTTCAGCCCATACACAAAAAGTACTTGTCGAACTCTGCAGAATAATCATCTGTTTGGCGATGATCTCTTCATTTGATGTGAAATTCCTTCTAGATAGTCCATTCTTCAGGTTTGGAGAGATAAATAAGACGGAGGAGGCCTATTCCGAAGAATAGGGTAGATGCTGTCAATTTGTAGAGCAAATTAACTAGTTCCACAGTTGTAAAGGCGGACGAATAGGCAGGCGAATTATCGTCGTGAAAGCATTTTTTTCTTTGGCAAACAAGGGCTTTTATTATTTACTTTTGGTGAATACTCTCTTGAGTACTCTCCTGTGATCGTTTTCCCTTTTGTAAATAGTTACAGAAGATAATGCCTTGCGAACCAGAGAAAACGGTGGCCACGATCTTTCTAGCTGATAAAAACATCTTCATCTTATTTGAGGCGCCTTTGCTGGCTAAAATGCACTGGTTTGACTGAGTTGTCGTTTCTGGTATGTAGTGAACCTAAATATCATCAATAGTCAAGAATCGCTGTATACGCTAAGATGGATTGCGCTTATAATGTTTAAAGGCCACTGTGCGCTAATCACTAGATTCCGTTTTTGATGCACAAAGAACAAACGTGACACCCAAAACACTGAGCACTTCCTCATGCCTAAATATTTATATAGGATGTTCAGTATGTATTCCTTCGAGGTGTTTGTCATGTCAACAATTTCCCAACACGATATCATGGATTTTGTTGACTAGTTTCTCAGTAGTAACCCTAAAGGAATGTCCTGAGCGCGGAGCTTGACTTTTGTTGGTTTCACAAAATCGAAAGTCAGTAAACCACTTATGAACCATGAAATGCAATGGAGTAGACTTACCATAACACTTTTTGATTTTTTTTGTGGTTTGCACGATGGTTTTCCTACGCAAAAAGTAGTGTTTAATCAAAACATAAAATTCAGTTTTTTTCCAATCGAACCAATAGAACCAATTGAATCAATATCGAACCAATCTGCTTTCAAAGATTAGAAAAGCAGCTACTTTTCAGAAATGCAATCACCTTTACGATCGCATAACCACCTATCGGAAAAAAATCTGACTTTTTACTCTATCCTTATAAAATATTATGACAAACCTCCACAAAAATATATTTAAATATTCAGTTTTTGAAATCGAGGAATGAAATTTTGAAAGGTTCTTATTTCCTCTCCTGTATTTCCTGTGATCTTTAAACCTTATAGATTTCTCCAAGCATTCTAATATAAAACATCGCATTGCATCTCATCTAGAATATTCGTAAAATGTGGACCAAGAATATACCTACAGCGACATCTCCCGGCAAAATTCAGAGACTTTTTACTGGGTAAAACGGTGCCAGATCCTCATTTTCAATGGCGACTAATTAAATAAGCTTGGATTTAATTTATTTTACTGGACCATTTTTGAATGAAATGAGGAAAATTCCATTGTGTGAACAACGATGTTGGTTTATGTTCGGTACCGAATTGTGTGCGAAAGTGTTATGCAGTTCAATTCTCGATAAGAACGCAAAGATCCAGAGAAAATTTGATGACGATGATTGCGTCTTAAGAGAGCTTTAACATAATGGACGACGATGGGGCCTTTTGTCGACGGTAAAAGGCAAATTGTCGCCTTTCGAAACCATTAAGGAAAAGATGTTTTTAATTTATTTTGTCTCGAAAATCGGTTTAATTTGTTAAATTGGAGGGTTAAAAATTTATTTTTATTTCAAATTGAAATTATACTGTTTTATTTTCATTTTCATAGCTATTTGACATACCAAATTGTATGTAACATTCTCTTTAACGATATTAATTAAATGTTACTATGGGTCGCGCAAAGCATTCTACTCCCGAAGAGAGGCGTCTAATATTGCAGTTACGGAATCAAAACAAAACTTATAAATTTACTTCTCATCTACTAAAACGATCTGAATGCGTTATTGCTAATGTTTTAAAGAAGCAAAAATTAATAAAGATATCACCAGAGACAGAGGTCGCCCAAGAAAAACAAGCAAAAGATTGGATAAGAGTATTGTACGAGAGACGCGGAAACATCCATTTTCCACTTCGTTTGACATTAAACGAAAAATGGGTCTACAAATCAGTACACGGACAATTCGTAGACGATTGGTAGGGATGGATCTTCATGGAAGAATAGATACGTACAAGTTTTAAATATAGTGGAAATTTAGATATTAATCTTGGTTTTTTATTTAAAATGAATTTCCATCAAGTATCGGCTACCTCAGTTAAATACTTCATGGAAGAGTTGCAAGAAACGTACCACATTTAAGTAAAAAAATATTCAGCATAGATTAAGTTTTGCCAGATTTAACTTAAACGAAAACTACAGCCGTAATTAGAAAAATATTTTATTTAGTGATGAAACAAAAATAAGTCTCTTTGGATCAGATGGGAAACGGTACGTTAGGTGATATAAGAATGAATAACTAAATCCGCGAAATACATTATGAACAGTAAAGTATGGACGAGAAAATAATAAACTGTGGGGTTGCTTTTCCTATAATGGTGTAGGTCTACTATATTGGATCAAAGATACCGTGACCAAAGAATCCTACATGGAAATATTACAAAAAATTATGCTTCCTTATGCCGAAATAAATATGCTGCTAAACTGGATCTACCAGCAGCAGGATAACGATCCGCGAAAGTAGTGATAAGATTGAAGTACTGATAAGATTGAAGTGTTGCCCTGGCCGTCGCAATCTCCTACCTATATATATATATATATATATATATATATATATATATATATATATATATATATATATATATATATATATATATATATATATATATATATAGATAGGTTGATTTTTTTTATTGCGTTCAACCAAATTAGATGCCTTGAAATTATTTATTTTATCTTTTGTTCTGTATCTTTTATATGAAGTAACATTCAATGGGGTCTTATGTCCGCAATCGTCCGAGTTATGGCTTCCAAGGCGTCAATAATTGTTGGTTTATCGGCACAGACCAGAGATTTAATATAACCTCAAAGAAAACAATCTAAAGGCGGTGACATGACATGACCTTGGTGGCAAAATAATTTTCTCACTGAATTGTTCCCTCAATTAATCTATTGTTGTGTTGATATGACATTGAAACCAGATCAATACCATTCAAATTCGGAATTCAAAATCAAATAATAAAGCCCAACTTTCTGCCAACGATGACGAATTGATAAATTTGGATCTTCAACAACATTACCAGCGATATTTTTTTCGGAACGCAAACTTTTTTGACTTGTTTTTGTTTTAATATCGAGCAGTGTGAAATGCGTTCGGAATTTGTCGATAATTCGGCGAATACATCACTTGGTTGGGTTTCATAAAGTGTTTCGCAAAAAGTTTCACAAAAAAAAATCACAAAGTTTGGCACACAGAACACTGATTATGATAATACATTTCGACAGTTTGCATCCGTTGCTCTGATGTTAAAGGTTCCATGATGATTTGCCAGACTATACTGAATAATTTTGAGAAGTGTAAGCGCAAACTTACAGTGCGTTTGACAGCAACTTCTATCGGAAGTTCGAACACCCAAAAAAATCACGCTTTATATATAATTTTTATTACAACAAAAATTTGGTTTAGGTCCTAATAATATGCATTTCGTTGCTAGATGAGTAACTTCAACACATTCTACTTACTAAAATAATAAAACAATTTTGTTTTAATATGACTAATGCAATAATAACGGAATGGAATTTGATTTTTAGATAACATCTTCCCATTTTTAAAATGCAAGAGAAAGTAGGAATTCAACATACCGAATGGAAAGATATTATTTTCAAAATTGTATCCGTATGTATTCCACCATATTGGACTAAAATTTTCAAGAAATAGTTCCACGTACCGAGCAAGAATTTCAATTTGCAGTTTTGAAACTCGAACGGCATATTCGACGCAATTAAGGTACGCCCGTCTAACCTCTCACTTCCCCTTCAAAGCCTCAAACATCGAAAATCGCACTGCATCTTATACAGAATGCACGCAAAAAAAAAACCAAACCGAGAAGATACCGACGACAGACACATCCCGATGACTTTTTACCCGGCAATATCGAACGAAAAATTTCATTTTCAATAGGGATTAATTAAATAAACTCCGATTTAATTTATTTCGATGAGTAATTTTCGGGTGCAAAAAAGTATGATTCCATTGTCCGACTAGCGATGTTGTTTTAGCCCTGGTGGGGCTATCAAATGTTATGTGAGGAAATTCCTGACTAAAACCGAAAGATTCGGGGCAAATCTGACGACGAAAATTGCGCCTTAAAGGAACTTTAAAACAATGGGCGGTGATGGATCCTTTGATAAACGATGAAAGGCGAACTGCCCCATTGCGAAACCGCCAAGGATAAGATGTTTTTAATTTGTATTAGCTTAAGGATTCCTTTAATTTATTGAAATAGAGGGTTGAAAATGATGTTCTTTTTTAAGTGATTATTAAATTGTTTTATTTTAATGTTAATCATTCTACGTCCACGTAATTTATTAATTATTAATCACATTTAAACTTTTCAAAATTGGAATAAATAATACAACTGGAAATATGAAGATCATATCAATATCATCTAAGTAAAAGTGTTAAGTAAGTTGCCTCCAAAGTCAATATAATTCAGAAATTAGTTGGCACAAATTGGGGCGCGAACGCTGATGTACTCCCAACTGCAACACTCTCACTTGTTTACTCTGCTGAATACTGCTCACGCCATTGCTTAATAGCACACCTTTACCAGTGAAATATGGATATTATGAGCATCAAAAGAAAAACTTCTAGGGATGTGGAAGCGAAAGGAACTGAGAAAGATTTTTTAGGCATATATTTTTTCAAATATATAGACTGGAGGCGGTACCAATTTTAACACTTTCAACACTTGACAGCATATGGCGACGTTATAACATAAATTGAATTTATCATTTAAATGTACAACAAAAAAAAAATACTTTAGAAAAAGTATTCAAATTCGAAAAATGAAAGTGAATTAAAACTAATTAGATATTTGACCATTGGTTTTTTCTTAGTCTTTTATTTCCCTTACCAGTAACAGAGAATCCAAAAGCGCGCTGCATTTCAACCAAAATGTATACCAAAAAACTCAAACCTAGAAACTATCGACAACGGCACCCCCCGTTGACGTTCGATAGCTTTTTCTTAATAACGGTTAATTAAATAAGCCCCGATTTAATTTAATTTAGTGGGCCATTTTCGGGTGCACAAAGGGACGATTCCATTGTGCGAACGGCGATGTTGGTTTGGCTCCGATACCACATTCAAGGGTAATGGGATTAAATTCTCGGCGAAAACGCTGATATTTGAGGAAAATCTGACGATGACGACTGCGTCTTAAGGAAACTCTAAAATAATGGTCAGCGGTGGAACCTTTCGGTGGGCGATAAAAGGCGAACATCAATAAAAAGATATTTTAAATTTGTATAGCCTTTGTATTGATTATTGACTCACTCTTTAACGTGTGGGTTTGAGAAAAAATTATTTTTTCAAGTCGTAAGTGAATTCTTTCAAAATATTTGATGTCCTGTTACTGGATATAAAATCTATTACAATATTCGACCTATAGTGTAAACTATATGAATTATATGAACCAAATTGTTTCAAAAACTTTTCAAAGGCTTCAAAATAAAATAATTAAGAATTGCTTTAAATACACATGGTTCTCTCTAAGTGAATTTCATGATGATGATGAAGACGATCTACCTTTGACTAAAAAAAATTGTGACTTAAGGTTATTCAACTCCACTACAGTAGACAATCTGGTTGAAGTATATCTTCAGCAACAAAAATGCTTACAGGTCAGAAGATTACGCAGTTTTGCAGATTAACGATGCTAAACAAGTTGAAAATAATAACAAAAAGATGAGGAAGATTTAGAAGAAATGCCCCTTAGTTTTGATGATGCCACTGAAGGAAAAAGATTAAAGCGATTTTTAGAAAGCGGAAAGTATACAAAAGGTTGTAGTTTAAGCGAATCATTAGAAGTAGAAACGTAGTAGTAGTAGTAGAAGTAGAAACACTATTGTGATGTTGAAGGTTGGCCTGGGTCTACACATGATTTTTTGCACTTTGGGTTACCAAAATATATCCACTATTCATCACCTATCTGAACTCGATGCAAAAAACATTTTCTTTTCTGCCTGGCAAGCAAAATTTCGTGTGGTTTTTCGCCTTTCAATGTCTCTTTCCTTCAATTTATATGGAGCCCATTTTCCTTCCTTCTGGATCTTTCCCAATGAGTGTAGACATTTAGAGATAGTGGACCTCAGTCCACTATCTCTAAATGGTCATCACATTCAATGATTTTGTCAATTGTTTCAACGTATACGTTGAGTCTTCATCCAATAATGTTTGCAAATCTGCATCTTCGAACTTTTTCGGCTGTCCTGGACGCTCCTTAAAATGTTAACATTTTTTTTGATGCTTGAGCATGTTCAGCATAAGCTTCAGCCAATAATCGATAAGTTTGTAGTTTAACTTCCCCGCAAAATGTCCTTTTCTGGTATATAATTCGACATATTCAAAGCTATGAACAACTATGTTTTTTGCATAATAAGAATTAATAACGAGCTGGCTTTTGATGGCGTATGCTTACCCTCCAAAACGCCATAGATATCATAGTCTATACCAACAAATATATTAGTAACGCCATTTCTTAGCAAAGTCGATGTTATTAACCAAAACACCTATTAACATTATCATGAGATGATTCGGAGAATATTTCAATTTAAATAAATAATGTTTTATTTATAATTTTATTTAAATGAAGTGGTTTAGTGTTTAGTGGAAAATCTCTTCGAATTTAGGAATATTTGAAATTGTACAAAACTAAAATGATTAATATTGAGTGACATTACTTTTTTATTTATCATTTGTTGGGGAATTTATTAAACATCAGCAAATACTTTTTAATTTAATATACAATTGTTGCATTTGTTACTGTTGTTACTGTTGTACACAATATCTTTTCATTAAAAAGCACACTGCAAATTTATATCTGATACGAATTTTATTGCAAGTGTAGTTATTCTTCATACACTTTCTTGCATCGCCTCAAAGCGACAATACTTCCAAAATTGTTTTTTTATTAAAAATAAACTTCCCAAACTATGCAGCGGTAGTGCTTATCTTTCAGGCGATATCCTCTGACTTTAAAATTATAAAGAAAGTTAAAATATTGCATATTGAACATATCCAAATTAATCTTAAAACCGTATAACATATTTTATCCATATTGAGTTAAGAATTTCTCAAAATTAAAATTCACGCACTTTACGTATCGATACAGAGTCTGACGCTCAAAGTGTTACCAATTAAATCAATTAGAAATCTTTTTATTTATAATTTTTAGACAATGTTGAAAATACATTTAATTTTAAGAAAAGCAGCTCACTATTCAATACGGCCACCTTTGGCTCGGATGATCGCATCAAGTCTTCGTATGAATGCATTGCACGCTGCACGAATGGGAGTCTGTGGAATTCATTGCGATTCGAGAGGAAGCGCTGACTTCAATGTGTTCAAACTCTCATATTTTTTTGTTGGCACCTCAGCCTCCAAAATGGGCCATATGGAGAAGTCCATTGGATTCAAATCTGGTGAGTATAGAGGTCATTGTTGGGAAGAAATGAACTGTGAAAGGAAATTTTGAAAAAATTATTGTGTCAAATTAGTTTTATGGGATGGTGTTGAGTCCTGTTCAAAATGTCCAACGGTTGGAACCAAATGGTTTGTGTGCCCAAGGGATCGACGCATCGTTTAACTCCTTTTGTTGCTACACTTGCTAGTTCACCTTAACGCCATGATCGATGAAAAAGAGCGGAAAACGACCATTTGCAGTTACAGCAGCCCAAAGCATCATAGAAGCAGACGCTTGTTTACACATAGCAAATCGGTTGTCCCAATTGTCGCTGGACTTGCCCTTCAACCACACCGATCGTTTTGTTCGTTTACGCATTGCTGAACAGTGACAATTTTCAGAAAACACCAAATTTTCGAGTTCGCCGCTTGCGTGCATGTTCTTTAATGCCTTTGATCGTTGAAGTCTTGTTGACTTTTGTGCCGGTGTTAAATCTTGCACTTTTTGTATCTTGTAAGGCTTCATATTTCAGTATGCGGCATACGCTTGAGTCGAACGCGTTCAGCTGTTTAGCCAATGTTGCTGCACTCTGACGTAGATTTCTTTCAATTCGTGCCCTTGCCTTTTGAACCATTTCTGGTGATGTGGAATTTTTATGACCACTTCCATGGCGTTTTGTGATGCTACCAATATAATTGTAACGTTTAATGGTTCGATACACAAACGTTTTATTAACACGTAAATGCTGTAGCTCACGAACAATAACGTTGTTCGATTATAATAACAAGGTTGCGATTTTCTTGTCAAATACAAAGCAATCACACTATTACTTTTGAATTCCATTACGAATATTTCTTTTCAATTACGGCGTAGAACGATATGCTTTCGTACACTTGTAAATAATTTTATAAACTATTCTGTCATATTTTGGGAGCTGTGATCAGGTCCTCGGCAGCTACAGCAGCGTGAAGTTGGTAACACTTCGAGTGACGGACCCAGTAAAATCGATAGTATTTTAAGTTGGTATGACTGTCTTTGATACCTGACAGAAGTTTCATATCATTTCGTTTGTTATGTTAGAAATTACATCGTGTTTTTTTTATTATTTTTTATATTATATATTTTTGTCGGCAAGTTTGTAAAATGGATTTGGAATAAATCTTGTCTAAAAAATGAAATTTCTGGTACTGATACATTAAAAATGCTAAGAAGGTATAACGACGATGAAGTTTTGTCAAAAACAAAATATTTACAAGAACTACAAGGATTTTGATGATAGTAGATAAATAGTTAAAGATGAACTTCAGGAAGATCATGCAGATCAAGCAATGAAGAAAATATTAACAGAATCAAGGATCTTGTACCGAGTAATTACTGATTAAGTATTGAAGACATTGTAGATATTTAACAAAATTTGTGGCCCAAACAATTCATGGTTTTTGCATCACGATCATGTATTATGGCACACCGCAATAATTATTCGTCATCGTCAATTTTTCGCTAAAATTCAAACACATAATGTTTCACATATACCGTATTCACCAGATATAGCGCCGTGTGACTTTTTACTGTTCCCTTGATTGAAGAAAGCACTTCGTGATGTTGTTTTGAGCCCAGAGAAGCCATTAAGAAAGTTGGCAGGAATATACAAGCATACAAACGAATGCAAAGAATAAAAGAATATATATATATATATATATATATATATATATATATATATATATATATATATATATATATATATATATATATATATATATATATATATATATAAGAAGTTAAATATAAAAAACTCTTTTGAAGACTGGAAAAAACGCTGGAACAAATGTCTTACAGTAAGAGGAGATTACACTGAAGAAAACAAAATAAATGTAGATCAATAAATAAATAGTTGTAGTGTATTTTATTTAAAAAGTCACCTGATGTCTTGTTCATGATAGAATATGCAATGGAAATCCTTGAATTGACTGTTTTGAAACTTAAACAACATTTCGATGCAAATATAAATCCCCCATTTACCCTGAACTCATTTTTTTAAACTATAAAATACCGCAATTGGCCCTGCATCTCATCCAGAAGACAATCAAAATCTTAAATCGAGAAAATACAAACAGTATCATATCTTGGCGACATTCGGCGTCTTTTTGCCAAGCAAAACCGTGCGAAATCCTCATTTTCAATGAGGATTAATTAAATAAGCCTCGATTAAATTTATTTTAGTGGCCTATTTTCGGGTGCAAAGAGGGACGATTCCATTGTGCCACAGACGATTTTGGTTGAGCGCCGGTGCCGAATTCAAGGGTTATGCGATTAAATTCTGGACGAGAACGTAGAGATTCGGAGAATATCTGACGACGATGATTGCGTCTTAAGGAAACTTTAACACAATGCGCGTCGATGGGCCTTTTGGTCGCCGATGAAAGGCGAATTGCCGCGTTTGAAAATTATCAAGGAAAGGATCTTTTTAATTTGTATTATCTTACGGATTGGTTTAATTTGTCAATGTGAATGGCTAAAAAGAGCTTTACTGTAAAAAACGGTAATTCTAATATTATATTTATATTTATATATATATATATATATATATATATATATATATATATATATATATATATATATATATATATATGTCCAGTAAAAACATCAAAATATTTTGGGAGATGACTCTAGGGATCAAAACAAAAAAAGTTCCTATAACCATATCCCAAAAATCGCATCTTAAAAAGGCTATAGTCCCTTAAAGGAGAAACTCTGAAGATGGTTTTTTCGCAATATTTTTTGAACGAAGTCGTGAAATTTGATATACTTCAATAAGTTGAAATGGAAAAACGTTTCTTGTGTTAATAATTGAATATTTTAGTCAGGGGCGTTACAAGGGGAATCTCCTTGGTAAATGCTGCCATAACTTTTATGTTTGTAATATTTTTAAATTTTTGAAATCCATTATTGAATCACAAAGATTTTTAGGTAAAAAAGATCCTCTTATTTCATCTCGTTAGGATAGACCGTTTTCCAGAAAACTGACTTTTTCTGAATCAATGCACGATTACATTGATATCGAAAGGCATCTTAATAATTAAGTAGGCACACTTATACGAAAATAATTATTTAGTAGCCAACAATAACAAGACTAATTACTGTTAAGGATTTAGCCCTTATTCAGAACAGATGTTGAAAATTACCTCCATTCATCTCAATGCACCCTCTAATTCTTTTCTTCATAGAAGATCTTAGCTGGCCGAAAATACCAGGCTTATTTTTGATATAATCTAAAGAAGTAAATACACGTTGCTGCAATTCCTCCACAGTGCCATCGGGATAGCATAAATCAATGCCTTCGCATATCCCCACAGAATGTAATCGAGGCGATTTAAATCGGGGGAACGTGCTGATCAACGCAATGGTCCACTACGACCTATCCATCATCCTGGATATAACCGATCTAAAGGCTCTTTTACATTTACAGAAAAATGAGGCGAAGCCCCATCGTGCATAAAAACATGCCATATCTGAACTGATATAGTACATCTTCCATTAGGTCCAGCAAATGATTTTCCAAAAAGTTCAAATACTGTTATCCACTTAAGCATTTGGAAAGCACAAATGGACCAATCAAAAAATGCCCCAGTATCCCTGCCCGGATATTGAAAGAAAACTTGTCTTGATGCCCCGATTCGAAAAATTAATGTGGATTTTCTTCCGCTCACACATGAGTATTGTGAGAATTAAAAATGCTTCATCTGTAAATACATGGCTTTCGTCTGTAAATAAAATGTTCTGTACAAAATTTTCATTTTAATGCAATTGCTTTCTTAACCAGTGGAAAACTGGATTCTTTGTGGCAGGTCATCAGGCTTTAAGGCTTGAACATTCTGCAAATGATATGGATACAGCGCTTGCTCTCTAATAGTTTCCCATGCGGTAATTTTAGGAATGCCTTCTTGAACAGCAATTCGTCTGATACTTATTCCTGGGTTTTCTGCTTCATTTTCTAAAATTCGTTCTTCATTTTCTAGTTCTGGTGGTCCGGCTTTCCCACAGTCACGTTTGGAAGGTATGAAAGGAAAGAACCCTTTTCACATATTCTTCTATGCAGGTTCATAAATGTTTGTGTATAAGGAAGTACTCTTTCGGGAAAAGCCTCTGCATACAATCTTCTAGCTTCACACGTGTTCGCGTTCGCCTTCCGATACATAAAATGTATATTTGCTATTTCTTCGAAGAAATAATGGGCTATGTTGCAGTTTAAAAATTAAAAATTTAGACTTTATTGTGTAAATGATTGAATTTTCCGAAACGTCAAAGACAAAGATAAACAGTGGCAGCCGCCTACTTAATTATTAAGATGCATTTTGATATCCATGTAAACGTGCATCGATTTAGAAAAAGTCAGTTTTCTGCAAAACCGTCTATCCTAACGAAATGAAATAAGAGGACCTTTTTTTTCCTAAAAATATTTGCGATTCAATAATTTGATTTAAAAAATTAAAACATATTATAAACAAAAAAGTTATGGCAGCATTTACCAAGGAGACGTCCTTGACTAAAATATTCAATTAACACAAAAAAAACGTTTTTCCATCCCAACTTATTGAAGTATACAATATTTCACGACTTTAGCATAAACCGTTTCGAATATATTGCGAAAAAACCATCTTCAGAGTTCTAGCGCCTTTAAGACGCAATTCTGGGGGTATGTTTATAGGAACTTTTGCATCTTTTACTCCTAGAGTCACCTCCCAAACTATTTCGACGTTATTTCCGGACATGTGTCTATTTTGTCTGGACCGGACATGTGTGGACCGTCTGGTCCGGACATGTGTCTATTTTCTTGGATAGACACTGCTGCTAGCTCTAGCAGCAGTATGTGTCTGTCTATTCTTTGGATTCTTGCAAGAATTTAACACCATATTGTCATCCTGGACTCACTTAAACCTTTTGCATGTGATATTAATATACGAACACCACTTCTAATTCCCTGTGATAATCCTGCATAGAAATATTTCCTCCTCTATAAGGGAGAATTAATTGATGACAATATCGAAATATTGATGTTTGTGAGCTTCCAGTAATAAATGTGACACCTGAACGCCCAAGTTTTGAACCATTGCTATTGAATTTGTTTGAATTAGGATAAAGGAAGATAATCAAAACCCATTTATTGAATGAATAGTTTACCACCGTTTCCTTTCAAAACGACGTCTTAATAAAATCGCTCCGAACAAGGTGAATCCCAAAGATCACATGATTCACTTTTCAACTATCAACTTAAACTGTTCAAACCGTCGGTTAATCGCATATTTTCCCTTCATGGTACAAAAATCCTCAAACTGATTCAATGGAATCCAAAAATACTCTAATTTAGACTACATCACTACTTCATCTGCATTAGAAACTTTAAAATCGCAAAATTAAAATTACAAATATTAACAACAATTTGAATCACTTTTAAACTTTACAACGACCAATTAGAAGGTAAATAACTAAATTAACTTACACCTTTCCTCAAACTGTGAAGCATTAAATTAGAACGAAAGGAAACGAAACAAATTATATGAGAAATTATCAAGTTGTTGTCGCAAACAAATTATATTGTTTGTCCCATCTCATCTCAGAAACAAAAATTGAAGCAATTCCTAAAACAAATTTTCAAAATACCAAACTTGTTAATTAAAACTTTATTAAATAAAATGAAGATAGAAATATATTTTAAATGTATCGTACATTTTGATTATATAGATAATTGGATTTTTAATAAGTAATAAACTGAGATTTCTAATGATAATTAATAAATAAATAAAAGCTGAATTTTTTCTACCTTCGATATACATATTATGTTGCGTAGAAATTAATATTATTTTATGTGCTGATACAGTGAAGGGAAAAATCGTGAAGGGAAACAGTTTGTTTTTATCCTAACAACAAAAAGTAAATGCTAGATTTGTTCTTACCGTGAAAGTAAAATGATAATAATTTCAATTATAAATAAATCATGTTAGTTACAGTAAACTAAAAACTATCCTGAATTAGCTTATCCATTTGTATTTTGGTTTTTTGTTTCTACCTATTCTAAATTTTTCTTAAGGGATAGCCTGTTTAATTTCGATATCGAGACCACTGTTTTCGTTGAAAAGGATCATCAACTTTGTGCTTACGTTTTCAGTAGTCGCACAAACTCTTCTTCCTTGTGGTTTTTTTTATCATGTTAGTTTTGGCAGTCTGTCATCTTTCAAACTTTCGACATGTTAATTATATTATTTTCTTATGTTTTCATAAATTTGTTAAATGTGTTGCATTTCACATTATTTACTACTTTCTTCATTATTCACTAAATGCGTGTAGACCTGTAATTGTTCTCAATGTTGACGTCTCTACGATTCCCACTAGCAGTTTAGGTTTTGGTTTTTCGACTCTGATTTCACATGCATATATAATCATCGGAATCACACTTTGTTCTCTACTTTCATGTTTTGTTTTTTCAAAATCTCTCAGGTGACCCGGTATTCTTGTCGGTTTAATTATTGAATCTCTTTAACCAGATTTTTCTTTCTGCAGGATGTCAACAAAAGAGCCCCCTTATCTTCACTATGATCACTTCCTCTTATAACTATTCTTGTACTAGTGTGAATATATTTTGTACTGTTTCCAATAGCTTTCAGACTCCCTTTTCCCTAAAATAGCTATCTATTAAATTATTTACACATATCAATAAAACATATAAATATTAGTTTGAAAATGGCCTTTTAAAAATTAAAAAAAAAGCAGAATTATTTTTCATTTGAATTTACCCAATTGATCAGTCTCTGTAGTTTAACCTACGCTCGGTAATATGAGACCGCGATAATTTTCTGAAAATGTTATGTCTCCATATTTGAATAGGGGCACTCCCTAAGTACTCAATTTCCACTCTTCTGGTACTATATGTGCTGAATAACTTTTTGTATCAATATCAATATTTTTTTATGAATTTTTCTTCACCATAGTTTAGTAGTTCATCCTCTATTCTATAATTCCAGACACTTTTCAATATTTGGAGCTGATATAATAGTCTTTTGATATTAAGTGAGTTAATTAAGACTTATAAGCAAATACGGGTTTTGTTCCATTTAGATTAAAAAAAAAGATTTTTATGACGATTATGAGAATTGAAAGAATATTAACAAAGAGAAATAATGATATTCATTAAGAATTAATATCTGTATGGTAAAACTTCAAATTATATGAAGTAAACTAACTCGCTCCTATTTAGTTATGCATTGGAACATATAGTATCCACATGGTCCCATTAGATCACTTGTTTCGCTCTCTGCAAAAGTGTTTGAGGTAAAAAGTTTAATCACGAAACTTAAAGTTAACTAACTAAATATTAGTAAGCTAGAATTATGAAATAATCTAAAAAATAAATGCCGCAATTAGATAAAATATATCTGAATAAAATATATCTGAATATAAAACAAATAGTGTAGAAATAGAATAAAGTGTAGACATAAATTCGGAGCCCCACCCATCCCTTCAATTGGAGGGCATACATTCCGTCTCTCGATGTTCAGACTCCTCAGGGCACCAACACATGCTCTCCAGTCAGAAATAGGGAGACTCTATCCACAGTCAACAACCCATACTTTCGCCGACTTCCCATCGGATGGCGTATATATGCAGTGTTAGATTCCCTTGGAGTGCTCCCAATGAGGCAACAGTAGCTGAGTGTCATCATACACCCAACTGCTGGGTTCCACAATCTCACAATCTCTTTCATCTTTCATGTTTTGTAAGTACAAAATACTCAACATTTTAACAATTTTGTTGTAAAATACATAACGAAGTCCAAATATATAAATATTAATAACTTGATTGATAATTATCAACGAGAATTTACAGTATTAAAATACTTTTTCAATTTGCTTATATTAAAAAAGTCACCATACACCTTATCTTCCAACAGAAATTCGCATTACAATTTCCAGCGAAGAGAAGTTACTTAATAAAAAAACTTTTTTCCATTTTATCCTGATATATTTTCATCTTTTAAAGAAACTTTTCGAATGGGAAATATTTGTAATGAAAAAAGAGCACAATTATTCCCCAAGATTAAAATCACCTTTTTATGTAATTTGTTAAAATTTTTCAAGTAAACATATTCTTCATTAATATTTCTATTGATATGTTTTAAAATTTTGAGCGAAATATAACAGAAATTACAAATAATATACATATACATATATATATATATATATATATATATATATATATATATATATATATATATATATATATATATATATATATATATATATATATATATATATATATATATATATATATATATATATATATATATATATATATATATATATATATATATATATATATATATAATACATATTATATAAATATTAATACATATACATATAATATATATATGCATATATATATATATATATATATATATATATATATATATATATATATATATATATATATATATATATAAATATAACACTGGGGAACAGCAATTTTGTTGACTTGGATCTGTGACTTGTTTTTGACTAATTTTTCATCTCTGAATTCAAAAATATTCACAGTTTTTCTCTATCACGTCAAGTTCTTAAGCTACAGCATACCCCTCATTTTACCTTAAAAGTGTACATACGAAAGGAAATAAGGTGAGATCTGACCAAATAGATTAGAATATTTTATTTATACAGAGATTAATATATTATTAAAAGTTAAATTGTGTTTACAAAAAATAAATAAAAGATATTATGGTATAAATTTCTTCTTATAGCTTTTCCTGGAGTGTTCAGTTTGTGGACATTCTCGCTTGATGCTCCAAAAGTAATCAACCATCATACTGACATCCCATCTACCTTGATACCGCGCTTCCATAACTTTTAGATCTTGGTGGAATCGCTCGCCCTGTTCATCACTAACAGCACTAAGATTTTATGGGAAGTGAGCAAGATGACTATGTAAGAAATGCAGTTTGATGCTCATGTTGCAACCAAGCTTTTTAAAGCTCTCCAAGAGTTGTTGAACAATTTCGATGTAATTCGGAGCTCGTGTATTTCCAAGAAAGTCTTTAACAATATTTTTAAAAGACAACCAAGAATTCCTTTCAAGTTCTGTCATTGTTTCAGTGAAATTTTCATCTTTAACAAGTTGCCGAATCTGTGGACCATCAAACACACCAGCCTTTATCTTTTCATATGACAGGCTAGGGAATACCAAAATGATATACTTAAAGCAGTCTCCTTCAATTGACAAAGCCTTAACAAATTGCTTCATGAGACCAAGCTTTATATACAAATGCGGAAATACAATGTTTTTTCTGTCGACAAGTGGCTGATTTAAAATGTTTGGATCACCAGGTCTTAGGTCAGATCTTGGCGGCCAGTTCGATTGCACCCAATGCTTCTGACGAGCTCTGCTGTCCCACATGTACAAAAAACAGGGATACTTGGTATACCCGCGTTGCTGGCCAAGAAGGAAACAGACCATTTTAAGCTCAACACAGATGATCCATTGGTGCATGTTATATTGCAACAAGTCAATGACTTTCTTTATGTCGCCATATTATTCACGCAAAGAAACTGAATGCCCTATTGGGACTGAACCGTATAAATTTCCATTATGTAGGAGAACACACTTCAAGCTACGCTTTGAGCTATAACAATCGCCATTCAATTGCGTTATAGTTAGAAATGGCCAATTCTTTCATTAAACCTTCTACGTTCTGGCAATATACAAATCCGTCATTATTTCTGAAATACTGCCTAAATTCACTTTCTCTGGATCGATAGTAAGTGACTTTAGCTCCTTTATCAAGAAAATTTTTTTCGTGCAGTCTTGATGCTAATAATTCCGATGCTTTTTTGGATAGTCCCAAATCTCGTGCTAAATCGTTTAATTCATGTTGATTGAATCCTTTACGAACAGAATCATTGGAAACATTGAATTCTTCGTCGGTGGAGTCACTTCGATCTTCACTTGATTCACATTCTTGTATTTCTAAAGAAGGTTATTCTTGAAAAACTGGCACTGGAATTTCAGCTGAATGAGGCACAGGGCGTATAGCTGACGGTAAACTAGGGTACTCGATTTTATGTTTGTTTTTCTTGTTGAATCCTGATGTTTCCACTATGCAAAAGTAGCAATCACTTAAGTGATCTTTGGGCTCTCGCCAAACCATTGGTATACCAAACGAAAGTTTATTACGTGTTCTCTTCGTCCACATTCGTAAACTCTCTACACACTGCTTGCACACTTTATGAGGGGCATGATTTACCTAGGTCACCTATTTTCACTTTAAAATAAGCAAAATAGGCTTGCCTGACAAATGTACTAATATTAGTCCGTTGAATGGGGATGGTAAAACTGCCACATATATTACAAAATGAATCAGGGCTGTTTAAATACTTAACTACCAGAGGCAGACACTACCTAGACTAGAGGCAGAGAACTACCAGAGGCAGACAAAGCGAAAATCTGTAATTGTGTATGTATACTTTGACTTCACTATATCAGAGCGACACAGACCCGCGTACTTTAGCATCTCATGCGTAACTGACCGAACTAGTTTTAGATGACGCGACGTCACTTACGTCCCCACTTCTAGGTCGAAGAAGGTTCGCCGGTAGGAAAGCAGTAGTCCAAGCTTAGTCGGATGCGCAACAACTGTAGAGAAAAGACTTGACGTGATAGAAAAAAAACTAAATAAAGTTTTGGAATTAGCATGTCAATTTACGTATAAAACAGCTTAAATATCGAACTCAACAGAAATTATTTTTCAAATTGTTCCTTAGTGTAATCATTAACATTTTTCATAATAATGGAATTATAAAATGTAAGAATAATGTTTATGGATTAGTAGGAGAATTAGTTTAAGCTACACTTGAGAAAGCCCTAATAAGGCGAAACATATGTAGAGCAATATCTATAAGAAACTTTTAAAACATTAAAAAGCTACAAAAAGTGTATTATTTCAAATCCTAGAAATGTATGAAACATATTTTTCGAGAAATGAAAGATGTATGACATGACATATATTATCGTGGTAACCACGATAATAAATAACAGATTAATGAGATATACAGAAGCAAGAATTGGAGACTATCAATATGGCTACCATAGACGCGGTGCATATAGTAAAGCAAATAATCGAAAAATCTCAGGAATATGAAAAGGAATTATAAATTGTGTATATTGATTTCAAGCAAGCTTTCGATAGTCTGAAACGGGGACAAGTAATAAAAACTATGACGTACATGAAAATACCGAGCAAGCTAATAAGACTAACAGAAATGACAATGAAAAATTCACAAGCAGTAGTTAGAACAGCGGAAAGAGAAACAAAGGACTTTGAGATGAATTTAGGAGTGAGACACTGGATGCAGTAATCAAAGAGTGCAATTTCACGAGAACAGTCATCAATGTGCGATCTCACTGTGCTAGCTAGAGACAGAATAAGCCCGGAAGAAGCAATCCAAAAAATTGGACAAGAAGCAAACAAAAGAGGCCTCACAATAAATCAAGAAAAAAGCAAATATATGGAAATAGGGAAAGAAAATAGAAGAATTACAACCACATCAGTAAAAAAACGAAATTACGCATTTGAAGTAGTGGAAAACTTTAAATATTTGGGAATAATAATAAATAGCAAAAGCGACAGAAACATTGAGATTGATCACAGAGTACAGGCGGGACACAGAGCCTATTATAAATTCAAAAGCATTATGAAAAGCAAAAACATAAATATAAATACAAAAATGAAAGTATATAAATCACCTATTAGCCTGGTGGTGACCTATGGTGCGGAGATAATGAATTTAACAAGCTTGGAACAGGAAAAGTTACGAATATTCGAAAGAAAAATTGTAAGAAGAATATATGGATTAAATAAAGTTGCAGAAGATGAATAGAGAAGGCTAATGAATTTTGAAATAAAAACCATTTTGAAATGAGAAGAAATAGTGAAGATAAAAAGAACGGAAGATAACAAAGTAGTAAAGAAAATTACAATGTGAAGACCAGATATTAACAGAGGAAGAGGAACAGCGAAAAGCAGGTGGGAGGATCAGATGAAGGAAGACATAAGGAAATTGGAATTACAAGCATGGTGGGAAAAGATATAGAACCGAGATACGTGGAAGAAAATAACGGAAGAAGCAAAGACATAATAGGATAGAATAAGTCAAGAATAGAGGATATACATACATATATATATATATATATATATATATATATATATATATATATATATATATATATATATATATATATATATATATATATATATATATGCCAATTAAACGGTTCTGAATTGATGTGAGTCAAATTTAACTGATCCGATCATTCTGACTGTCCGCCGATGCTCAGAGCACAAAAAATTGTTTGTCATAGTATTGTTTGTTTTTGTTTTGTTCACCAATGTTTTTAAATATCTTCGTTTCACTTCAAAATTTCCTTATATTTCCGCCAATATGTTTTTCAATCTCCTTGTATTCACTTATCTTTATCACCCTATTACCTTATACATAAACCCTGTAACTCCACTCAGAAAACGTTCACTAAATAAACCTAATTCATTCTCTTTTCCATTTCTCTTTCTAACATAGCATCCGATCGTAAAATGCGGTGCCATCAGAAAATTCCCAACGTTGATGCCAGACGCCCAGTTCACTCAGACCTTTAAGAGTCTTGGCAGAGAAAACGAACACGGCCCCCAGAGAGCGCGTTTGTTTACGCTTTTGTGGAAGGAATGCGCAAATTTTATGCATTTTAAGCCGGTCATTATTGATAGTAAAGGTGGAGAAATCTTAACAAACAGGAGTAAACTTAGCACATTTTTCGAAAATTAAAACCGTTTTGATTTGTCAGAGAGTTTTGATGTTGATCTGCGAGTGGCTTTAGAAGTTTTTAATAGAGATTTGATATTAATATAAATTTCTTCCCATTTATTAATATGAATTTGAAAATTCCAAAAAAGCAATGGGAATGGAATGTGATCATATACAAGAATTAGAATTTTGCCTGGAGTATACTCTGAATCAATTAATCTAAATCTATAGATTCATTAAACAAGAACTCAATGTAAACTCAAAGGAAAACGCAAATAGTATATATAAATATTTATTTAGTCTATTTATTTATAACTTTTTGCTAACGTAGTAGTAGGTCCATAATTCCACTATGTCAAAAATTAGCATCAGTATTGACAAAAAATATCAAAAGGTTGTTTTTTTTTGTTATGTCAATACTTGTTCAATTTTTCCGTTCAACATACGTTTCAGTGTGTCTTTCAACTTGCTACCCTGCATGCATTAGTGCATGTATTCTAGCGCATGCATTCGAGTTCAGTAAAGACGGTTTTTTAAAAATATTAAAAACATTTTATTTTATGAGTACCTACTGTTAACTTGTAATTTCAGTTTCATGAATACATCTGACATTGTCATGTTACCCAGCATGAGGCTGCTGTGCTGGTGTTGATAAGAGGACCTTTCCGACCTTTCTGGACAACCCGATATAAAATGAATATAAAATGCAGTTTCCCAATAGAATCGCTCGAACTTTGACAATGTCTTGCGGCTAGGTTAGTGAAGCTACAGTTGTCAAATTTGAAGGTTATAATAATTAATGTTTGGCAAATCATCATGTTTACAGTCCGAGGCGGAGCAAGACCTAAATTTGAGGTGGGCAAGATAAATTTTGCGAAGCCCTCTGGTGGCGGATTTTAGGACAGATTTTATTTGCAATAAGAAATTTTTTAAAGCTGTCAAATTTATATTAATAAAAATGCAAACATCTTTACTTTCACCAACATTATTAAGTAATAACTAACAGAAAAGTATTAAAGGAACAGAAATTTCCTGCATTTAGCCTTACTGAACTCCTTAATAACTGTATTGTAATCCAGCTTATATGTTGTATCTGCTTCAATAGGTAAAATTACCAAAGCTGAAAATCTTTGCCAACCCACTAACTTTTTAAATAATTTTTTATTAGTTTTAATTTTGAAAAGCTCCGTTCAGCGGAGGTTGTACTTGAGGTATTGTTTGTTTGTAATTCGTAAGGTGGGAAATCAGAGCTCTCACCCACTCGCAGAATATTCTTTTGGAATATATTAACTTTCTTAGATCATAGAAAAAAACCAAAGTTTTAAAAATGCTGATTCAAAAATATAAATCTTGAATCCATATTACTCACTATGGAATCAATCATGTTGTTAAACAAATCTGTTTTCTACCAGCTTTTGGGAGAATGTATAGGTTCATCGCTGCTTTCATAACCGAACGTTTTCTTTTTGGCTACCCTTTTATTTTCAAAGTATTTTGCCCCATCAGGGTTCGAACAACCCAGTTTGTCGATATTCGTTGACCCAGTCACAAAATGTAAGCAAATGTTCAAGAACAATGCTTAATGCTTATGATATTAAAACGCGATGATATCTCATATCATAAATGTAATGATATGATAAATTCTAAGCTGAGTATTTCGTTCAAAACCAAATCACAATTACTGAGTGTGTCTGATTCTTCCGTGGAATTTTTTAAGCTTTCACTGGATTCAACAACATCATCAAATTGCAATAATATGGCTTTTACTGCTTCGATTCTGCTTTAGTTCAACTTGACATCACAAATTACTTTTGAGTTATTGGCGTTAAGTTGATAGAATGTGTTACTTCAAATTAACCAGTCTTGCTGTCAAGTTGCTTCTAATCTGCGGCCATAGACTTATGTATATCAACAAGTATGTCTATATCAACGCTAACAGTTACCCAGCAAGGAGTTGCCATAAACTTGGCGTCAAGGTGGATAAAAAAGTTTCACTGCAAGTACTTGCTGACCAAGAGTAGCCATTAGGGAGACAAGATTTTTAAAAAAGAATGTGGTATTTTAGTATTGCCAAATGCTTCCTAGCCGTCGATTTATCGTTTTTTGATGAGTAAAAACTTTATTCGCGGTTAAGACTTTTAATGGTCCTAGCTAAATATTTTCCAAGAATTAAAGAAAGCTGCATAAAACTTAGGCGTGAGGCCCTTCGGACCGCGAGGCGATAGGCGGTGGCCCACGTCGCCCACGTCTTACGCCGCTTCTTGTTAGAGTGCTAAGCGACGCGTGCAAAGTATTAAACTTTACTGTCAAAATGAGTGCTCAGTTCGAGCTGCGTTCGGTGCGCTACGTGATTTTTGCGGTGCACACATTCGTCCTGTTGAGTTGACTATTCGTCGTTTGGTTGACAAATTCGAATCAACTTGTTCAGTAAACAAACACAAGCACTAAGAACTGAAGGTGAACGACCATAGGCAGGTCGAGCATTCGCTAACTGGCTCTGAAGCACTTGGAAGCGAACCCTGATTTCGGACAGAAAATCATCTTCAATGACGAGGCGCATTTTTGGACGAATGGCTATGTCAATAATCAAAGTTCTTGCATTTGGGGAGACAACAATTCACATGAAACCCATCAGTTGCAAATACTTCGAGAAAAAGTAACTGTTTGGCGTTGATTTTGACCCGGCGGTGTCATTGACCCGTAGTTTTTCCATCATAACTGTCACTGGCGAGAGATACAGGTCGATGATAAACAATTTTTTGTGGCCTAAATTGGAAAATATAGATTTCAACGACATGTGGTTCCAATAAGACGGCGCTACGTATCACACAGCGCATGTAATAATGGATCTTCTGCACTGTTATCTCAAGTTTCGGCGACGTCAACTGGCCACATAGATCTTGTAATTTAGAGCCATTACACTTTTTTGTGGGGCTACGTTAAATCACGGATCTATGCGAATAAACCGCAGATGATTCATACCTTAAAAGTCAACATAACCAATTCAATCAATAATATCGAGCACGATTTATGCGGTCGAGTCATCAAAAATTGAACTCAATGCCCCGCCCAGCAAAGCACCGACGACCATATGGCCGATATTATATTCCATACATAATGTAATCGAATAGTCTTTAATAAAAAGCAAAAATTAATGATATCTCATACACAAGTTGTTTTATTTACGTTTAAAGTTCGAGCGCCCTTAATGGAATACCTCCTATATAAATGTACCATCAGTAAAATTTTTTATATATCAAAATACAGTTTTCTTCGACTTTTTCACTTTGTTCTATTTTTCTCTATCTGACTTACAACGTCAAGCCCTACAACTCCACTCAACACACATTCACTCCCACTAAGTATCTCCACCTTAATATTCGACCTAGAAAAAAAGTTGCCATGAAAAAGTTTGTAAGGGCTTGATCGCAAAAGACTAGACGTCTCACATTACTAACAAATTTTGGCAGGGAAAAAGGCTGGACTTTAATGTCCTGGACTTGGTCCCCAGAGGGTGGGTTTGTTTATACTTTTGGAGAAAGGTTGTTTTACATGTTTGGTAACATGTTTCGCTTTGCTATAAGATTTGACTATAAGATTATTATTTGTTTGCAACAAATTGTTTGATCCTAACTGCAAATTGATAATAATCGAAAGAATATATATATTCATCCACATTTATTTTGTATTCCTCAAAGTAATCTCCTCTCACTGTAATACACCTATGTATTACAACAATTTTTCCAATATTCGAATGAGTTCTAATACTTAACTTGTCGAATTTCCTTCAAAGCAGCCAGCGAACTCTCTTGCATATCTTCTATTGACTCAAAACGGCGTTCACGAAGTATTCTTTTCAATCGAAAGAACAGAAAAAGGCACTCGATGCAATGTCTAGTAAATATGCTGTTTGTGGAATATAAGATCCTTGACTTTGGTAAAATTTTTCTACCTTCACAAACGAAATGCGATGTCAACTTCTGTCAAATGTCAAAGACAGTCATACCAATTTAAAAAATACATGGTTATATCGATAGGTAAAACGCGCGAATTTTGAAAACAAAAGTCGCTTTAATTTTGGCCATAGTAGTGTGTTCATAGATCTATTTAAAATTGTAATATATTAAATATAACTTCTTAAACCATACAATTCCTGTCAAAATACTGCCACTTTATAAACTAAGTTTGCTCTCTTTTCCATTTTTCTTTCCAATAGAAGATCCGATCGAAAAAAGCGCGGTCATCGGAAAATTCGCAACGACGCTAATGTGGAGACAATCTTGTGGGAGAAAAGGAACACGAACCACAAAGAGCGCGTTTGTTTACGATTTGAGGAAGGTCCGTACAAACTTTAAATATTACGTTTTCGCTCAGCCTTTATTGGTTGTGAAAGTGAAATGATCTTTGTAAACTGTATAAATCGAGGTAAACTTCATTTATTTGAACAGCAAGTTTTTGGAAAGTCTAAACGATTTTGGTTACCAAGGGTTTGAGATTGGTCAGAAAGTGGCTCTAAAAGTTTTTGTAGAGGCTTCCTGAATATTCATTTAAGTTCGAAAGTTAATATTCGGCGATAGATATAAGCAAAGTAAAGCTAGAGGGATTTGATGTGATCATTATTACAGTCGGAATCCGAAACTATTAGAATACACGAATTATTATTGGCTTTTTAGAGTAGAAAAGTAAAGATTGATGTATCCTCAAATGTTTTAATCAGGAAAAATATTCTTAGTCGGGATAATATCCTTAGTTCGGATAATTATTCTTAGGTCGGAGATGTTTTCTACGTTGATCACACGCCAGTCGGTAGGCTTCTCGAGAGACTGGCGGGAGACCGGGGTTTTTGGTAGTCGATGACCGTGATTGGGAACCCACGTTAAGCTATAGGTCCAGCTAAATAGCCTTCTCAGTTGCTAATGCGCCTCTAACCCCAAAACATTACTTTTTATATTTGTTTTTTTAAATATTAAAGTTATTTAAAAGTTGTTTTCATTGCCCAACAGGGCATATTTTTTCTATCCCTTTACCGCTAAGTATCGCAAAATTCTTGGACGGGTTGCCCATATTAAGGCCCATCCAAACATCGACCCTTAATCCCTTAATTTAGGTATTTGGTATTAGATAAAAGGGAAAAAAGTTATTAGAAAAAAGTTGATCACAATATTATTTTTACCCTATACACCGAGTTTCATATCAAAATTCGCATTTTTAATTTTGTCATTATTTTGGTCGATACACGAAATTATTACAACAGAATCGTAAAAGAATCGAAAAATATATTCGAATAGAACGGAGGACTAGTTGAGCGAGATTACATTTGATAGTTAATTATTTGTATTATGAAAGTTATTGTTATATACTTTTCCTAAATTTAATCAATTACCAAAAATTGTTTTCTCATAATAATAAAATAATTCTTCCTTTGTAAATTATTTAAGTAAGCAATTTATTCTAACAACTTTTTCTAATAACCTTTTTTGATATCTCTTACGCAAAGTAAAATATTCAGGATTGGCCCTGTTTGTGAATTCGTAGTAAGTTGAGTTAGTTTAAAGTTCAGATTTCAGTTGAGTATCTTAAAAAATATGACCCATCAACCTGTATGACTGTGCAAAAATTGAAATTCAATTTATCCATTCAAATAGCGAAAATATGGGGGTGTTTTCATCTTAAATCCGACACACTATATTTTATATATATATATATATATATATATATATATATATATATATATATATATATATATATATATATAAAACTACCTTCACCTTCATCTGAAGAACTGCATTTTGTGGAATTGAAAGGGACCCATGCACTTTAAGCTTCTTCCATGCAATCCAACCATCAACACCCATCTCAACTCTTCAATGTCAGCATAACCAAAGAGGAAAAGATTATAAAACGCACGACTACACATTTCAATCAGAATCCAGCAAAAATTGTTTAGTTTGTTTGTACCATCTACCTTACTCACCGGACATCGCACACTCGGACTATCATCTAGTCCACTACCTCCAAAATTGTAAGATATCTTTTAAAATGGAGAAGAGATGAAAAAAAACTGTTGACATATTTGTAAATAAACATTTTTGCCAAAACTGTATTATAGACCAACCACTATATTGGCAAAAAACTTGCAAATAATAATGGTAATTACCTAAAACACGAAATAAATATTTATATAAGCTAGTTGCGTTCCTCCTTAAAAAATCCCTACGAACGTTCTAACAACCCGATATTTAGTAATTGTTAACAAAAAAAAAATCTATTCTGGTAAACTATTCAACAAAATTGCCATCATATAAAATGTTAATATATTAACTCCATTTTCTCAAAACCCATAGGAATATAACTATTTTTCATGCTATTTACCTTCTTTAATTTTTTACCCATGAACAATCCCTCGGGCTTAACTTCGGAATACTTTCACTCTATAAAGCTAATTAGTGCTTTATTTTTTTAACTTAGCATCCAACCGTAAAAAACATGACCATCTGAAAATTCGTAAAAACGCTGTCATGTAGGCCCAGTCTTCTCCAATAACAAGTTTTGACGGAGAAAAAGGACGAATTTAAATTCATGAATGGGCCTCGAGAGAACGCGCTCGTTCGTACTTTCGGAGGACTGCATACTTTAAATGTTTCGTTTTCTGTTGGACCTTATTGGTTGTGAAGTTAAAAGGGTCTTATAAACTATATCAGTCGGCATGAACTTTGTTGATGTAAACAACATTTTTTTTGGAACGTTTATGAGGTCTTTGATATCGAAGACCACTAAATGGTATACAGGGAATATGGGAAAATAATTTCGTAAATTTAACCAACGATTCATGTTAAAGAAGACATTTTCTAACAATAAAGATCAAAAACCTAGGGCTCCCCCGTGAAAAAAAAAATTAGCAAAATTATTAAATCACCAATCAACAAAGCTGTTATGAGAATTAACATTTTAAACAAATATGTGTAAAAGCATATTTGGAAAATATTAATTAATTTTTACTTTAAGAATAGACTACAATAAACTAATAGACATTGTTAAAATATGTTTTTTAATTATGCGCATTTACGTCGCAAACCAAACGGAAAATAATGTTATTTCAACACTGCGACAAAAATAATTTCAATGTCAGTGTGTGTAAGTCTCGGCTTATTTACATTCAACGATATCCAAAAAGACAGTCTTTTGCTTGGTACCGGTTCTTAAGTCGAAGAACAAACTTTACATCTTGCTGAAGAGGATTCAATCAGAAATACTAGACGTGTTATGAGACAAGTTGGCTTTTCCCAATGAATTGTACATTAAGCAATTAATTTACCTTTATCATGAATAAACGGTATAAGTACTCCCGCTGATTTTTCATCTAGGTAAAAATACTGTGCAGGTAGCGTTGGCGCGGAGAGTAGAGAAGCGGCCTGCCGCTGCTGTGTCGAAACCACGTTGACACGGTAGTTGGTTTGATTCCAGCGCTCGGGTGGTTGTTTTTCTTTATTTCTTCTGTCTGTATTTACTTCCTTAAATGTTTGTGATTGTTTCTTGGTAAGAGTGTAAAATCTGATCACAAATTACCCCTCAGTCAAGCCAGTTAAAGGCTGGGTAAGGCCGGATGCCTTCTGAGAGGTATTCTACGTTGATTACTCGCCAACCGGTAGGCTTCCTGATAGACTTATGGGTAAGCACAAAACCAAGGGCTGCTAGCCTGACCGGGGTGCTGGCCAGGGTTGTCGGTGACTGATGACCGTGGTTCAGAACCCACGTTAAGCTATAGACCCAGTCGCTAAATAGCCTTAGTTACTGATGCGCCTCTAACCGTAAATCCTGTCCTTAAAAATATTGTGAATAGTTTATTGTCCAATACGAAGGAATTCCAAATTTGTTGTTCAATATTTTATCAACCGATGAAGCTACTTTCACAAGGCATGGAAATTGGAATTTTAATAATTAGCACTGCTGGGTAAATAAAAATCCCTACGCAGTTACTGGAAAAAAATCAACATGAATGTTCGTTTAAACTATGGGCTGGAATAGTGGAAGATTAACGTATATACATTTATTTATTATATTTACCCCAAAGAAAAATAAACAATGAAAATGATTTGCTACACAGTTTTTTGGCTGCTAGACTAGAAATATGCCAGTACATTTTGGGTCAATGTCAATATATTCGCAAAAACCAATTAAAATGGTGCTCAAATGGTAAAGATTATAATAGTGGCATTTTGAACATTTAATTTAATAAAACAGTTAATTGTGTGTTTCATAATGTGACATGAATCGTTTAAAACGTGTTATGGTAAATCGTTTAAAACGCGTTAAAAATTAGCGCCAGTAATTCAATTTAACATTAAACGACAATAATGTGTAAGTTTTTCATTTTTTGTAAAATGTGTATAGATAAATTTACGCCGTTTGACAGAAGATGGCCTCACCAGAAAGTTATGTTGAAAATGTCAGATATAAAACGTAATATCGTAAGTTTGATCATCTGGTAACAACATAACCTTAAGGTATTGGTGACCCCGTATAAGCATCACATAATATTTTCGTGCGAAAATGGCAAGTTTTGTGCCGAATAAGCGCCGAATTTGCGGTAACTTTTGATTTTTTTCTTTAATTTGAAGAAATCTGCAGCTGAGGGGCATCGATTGCTTGTAGAACCATATGGTGAGGCTGCTTTGAGTGAAAGAACTTGTCGAGAGTGGTTTCAAAAGTTTAAAAGCGGTGCGTTTGATGCAAAAGACAGAACAAGACAAGAAGAGTTTGATGTAAAGACAGAACGCAATGGAAGGCCGAAAATTAACGAAGACACTGAATTGGAAGTATTATTGGAGGAAGATTCGTCCCAAATGCAAAAGAACTTGTACTTACATTAGAAGTGACACAAAAAGCAATTTCACGTCGTTTAAAATCATTGGGGATAATTTAAAAACAATGAAATTGAGTTACATATGAACCGAAGCCAAGAGACGTTGAACGCAGATTTTGTATGAGTGAAATGTTGCTGGCCCGGCATAAAAAAAAGGTTTTTTTGCATCGTATAGGCACTGGTGATAAAAAATGCATCCACTACGATAATCCAAAGAAGAGAAAATCATGGGAATCACCTGGCCATTTAAAATCGACAGCCAAACCGCATATTCATGGAAAAAACTTATGCTGTATTTGGTTTGGTGGGATCAGCTTAGTGTCGTATATTATGAGTTGCTCAAACCGATCGAAACCATTACTGGAGCTCTCTACCGAAGACAATTAATGAGATTGAGTCAAGCACTCAAGAAAAAACGTGCACATTACTACTCCAGACACGACAAAATGATTCTCCTACATGATAATGCCCGTCCGCATGTTGGGGCGCCAAATATATATATATATATATATATATATATATATATATATATATATATATATATATATATATATATATATATATATATATATATATATATATATATATATATATATATTAACTATATACTGGGGTGGATTTCGTTTAACTGGGTTAGACAGACTAATAGGAGACATAAGATCATAACACACTACAAGTCGCACAAAACTGTCGCAAATATCCTAAAACACCCCAAGGACAAAGTTAGACAAAGAGAATCAGAGAAGCCCTTGAAATAGAAGAAAGGGGTGAGCTAAATACGCGAAACGACGCTCGCAACATTCCAAAAGTATGGAAATCCCTTCTGAAAAGCGGCAAGTAGGATGAAGAAACGTGGCAACGTGGCGGCGAGGTACAAAAATCAATAAACGGATGCCCCACAGCATTGCCGAGTGCCGCAAATAGTCCCGAACTACCCCGATATAATCTGCGCAGTCGCCGGCCGGCTATAAAAGCGAACACAACGACCCGTGCAGTCAGTTGGACTCTTCAGTCGAAGCAGATAACCCTTGCAAATGCCAAATAAGATTTTGGTGAAACGTCGTGACTCTTCACAGAATCAACGAGTCGACACCCGGAATGATTTAGAAACATTATCTACCATCCGTGAAAATATTAGATATATATATATATATATATATATATATATATATATATATATATATATATATATATATATATATATATATATATTAAAACAAATCAAACCTTATTTTGTGATAATATGGCATAATAAAGCACAAATGGATTTTCAATAATGGTTTAAGTAAAGTGAACAGCAGAATTCGGTTGTATTGATTATTTTCCTTCTTATCTTCGGTATTCGGTAAACAATTTAAACAATTATATAGCTAAACTTGAAGAGATTTACCACTAAATACCAAAACGCTTTTTTGAATTGCTCGACGCACGTTTCGCTAACCATGTTAGCATCATCAGGAGATGATTTAATCTACATTAAATCAGTCCTAGTTGAGATTAAATCATCTCCTGATGATGCTAACATGGTTAGCGAAACGTGCGTCGAGCAGTTCAAAAAAGCGTTTTGGTATTTAGTGGTAAATCTCTTCAAGTTTAGTATTTCACACACACATATATATATATATATATATATATATATATATATATATATATATATATATATATATATAGACGATATCGACTGAAATTGCACGAGTCGTTGCGCCCGGTCTTATAGCCGGCCAGCGACTGCGCAGATTGTATCGAGGTAGTTCGGGACTATTTGCGGCGCTCGGCAACGCTGTCGAGCGGCCGTTTATTGATTTTTCTTCAGAAAGAACTTTCATACTTCACGTTTCGATTCAGGTATATAGCTCACCCCTTTTCATGTAGTCACACACATGTAGTTTTCAATATTCGCTATTTCTTTGGCTCCTTCAAAATTGATTTTATGTCCTATTTGTAGATGGTGCTGGAAGAGAGCGGAAGTGGTTTGTTTGTTTTTTACGTTGTTTTTATATTCTTGTATTCTGGTCGAAATTCATCTGTTTGTTTGTCCTATGTATGTTCTGTTGCAGTTGGAACAAGATATGCTATATACCTCATGATTTTACAAAAAAAAAAATATATATATATACAATATAATCATATAAATGTAATAAATTATAAGTACTTGAATAAGCTATAATCAATAACAATAGTTTATGTATTTTAACTATACCAATGGCAATATCCAGCACCTATTACACCTCGTTAATTTTTTTCTGCCTATATCCTACATACATATAACAACATAATCTCCTCAACAACTTCACTCAGAACACTTTCACTCTATAAACCTAATTCGTTCTTTCTCTTTCCCTTTTTTCTCTCCAGCTTAACGTCAGACCGTAAAAAGCGCGGTCATCAGAAAATCCGCAACAACGTTGACGTAGATACTCAGTCCCCTCAGACCTATAACAAGTTTGTGCCGAGAACACGGTCTGATTTAAATTCATGAGAATGCCCCAGAGGGCGCGTTTGTTTACGCTTTTGGGAAAGGGTAACGCAAAATGTTTCGTTTTCGGCCGGCCTTTATTGGTGGTGAAGGTGAAAGGATCTTGTTAAACTGTGTAAGTCGAGGTAAACTTCATTTATTTAAACGGGAAATTTTCGGAAAGTTTAAACAGTTTCGGTTATAGAGGGTTTTGAAGTTGGTCGGGAAGTGGCATCGGAAGTTTTTAGATCTTCCTGGGTATTAATATGAATTAAAAAATTAATATTTGATGAAGAGTATAAATTAGAACATGGAGAATTCAATATGAGAATGTACAAGCGTCAAAATTAGATTCCTTATACTGCGTATCAGAAGTTTTATATCATTTCGCTGGTTAAGTTGGAAATGTTTGTTAAGTTTTAGTTATTAAAAAATCTGTTGGGAGATTTTTTAACATGAATAGGGGAATCCAGGGCGAATCGTTACAAGGGGCGAATCTGTACCTGGCGATATTTCATAAATGGTAAAACCAAATGTCTAAAGCGGTATTTCAAAATTTGCACCTGTTCGAGCCTCATAAATGGTTGTATAAAATTTCACTTTCTAGGACAGAATAGACGCCACTTTCGTGGCTTTCTTTCGCTTTTCTTCAACTTTTTTCCATTTTTTACAATTTCTTTTATATTTTTTAATGTGTTTTGTATCACAGAAAAATATATTTTTTAAAATGGTCAGAAATTATATTCGAAAAACCCCACGAACAAGCTTCCATGCCATCACTCGTGCTCTTCAGGCTATTGAAATTGGAATGTCGATTCATGCCACTGCTAGATAATGTAATGTAGGCGTCATGTTTTTCCAACACCATCGTGGAAATGCTGCAAGGCAAACATTGATGGAAGTCGGTAATGCACCCTAGCCAACAGCAGGTGAGCCGACACCATCGACTTCAACGGTAGTTGAGCCAACATCATCGACCAAAATGCCGATGAAACCTCGAGGTGGCCAAACTGTAAGTAACCTATTTCCATTGTTTCTGTTTTGCATTTATCTCAGACCTGACTGATTTTAGTTTTCCCACAATAGCGCTTTTCCGAGAGTGTTCCATTTCTCTAAAAAAAATGTTGTAAATTTTTCTATGTTCTGTTATTAATTTTCAATAATTTTCTGTTCAGGTTTTCACACATGAAGTAGAAGCAGCCATGGAAGTATATATGTTGCACGCTTCAGACATATGTTTCGGCATTACGGCAACGGAGGCTCGACAATTAGCTTTCAAAATTGTCAAAGCATTGAAATTGGCCTATCCACCAAATGAGAATCTTCAAATGATGGCAAATGTTAGCAGTGTGGCACATGCATCTGCTCTTAATGCATCAAATCTGTCATTGTCAGATCTCTGTCATTTTATCTGTCATTTTATCCACCTCTATGAAAAAGTGGCTGAAAAAGTGAATTTTGCGCTATACAACATTTAGAACGTGGATGAAACTGGCCTAATAACAGTCCATCAGCATGATCGAGTTATTAGCCGCTGCGGCCGTAAACAAGTAGACTAAATAACATCAAATGAACTTAGCACGATTGTTTTAATGGCATTAGCTATAAATGCAAATTGAATGAAAGCATCACCCTACTTAGTTTTTCTCGAGCTCCAAAATCACTTCGTGAATGGAGGGCCAATATAAATAGTATGAATGGGTCTTTCCCACCACACTGCAGCCATAAATTACAACCACTCGATGTAAGCATGTTCAAACCCTTCAAAACAGCGGTTAACCAATTATGTAAAGATTGGGTTCGGCAAAATCCTGGCCGTGTCATGCAAATCTTCGATTTGCTACCAGTTTTTGCACATGTTCTCAAAATTGGCGCCACTTAAGTCAATATAAAATCTAGTTTAACATGCATCTGGAATTTGCCCATTCCACCGACAGATTTTTCAAGAAATTGATTTTATGCCAAGTATTACCACAGATAGACCTTATGATGATGATTATATTCTCAATGTATCCATCGCTGGTGATATTGAACTTCCTCTTAATCAGCCTGCGGAAAGCATTGAGAATCAGGCCAATGATTTTGATGTTGAAATGAAAGATGGACGTCCAATGGGCTCATCAACACATTATGGCTTTATGCTAGACTTGCTACAAACCATTCCGCCACATCCAAAAATACCACCTCGTACCGAACAGCACCGCGACTGAAAGAAAAGAAAAAAAGCAAAAAAAAACTGGTAGCTTTGATATCAGATAAAAGCTTTGATATCAAGTTCGATCCGAACAATTGGCTCGCGAGGCACAAATAGCAGTTGAAATGATGTCGGCGCATATTGGCGTGTAGGGTAAAGCCACAATTGCTACCGTCAAATACGGAGCATTTACGTAGATTTTTTTTTAATAAAATTAAAGTAGAAATATAAAACATTATTTATCATTTTGATGTCATTTGACATACAAATGGAGAAAATCGGAGTGTAATAACTCGCCTCGTATGGTGCAACAATTCGCCACGTACTTTTTGAAATGCCATTTTTTGAACACTTTGGAAAAATCGATTTAGATTCCAAAATGTGCGCAAAGGATCCACCTTTAAAATAATATATCACTTGCCCCGAAATTCAGTCTGGGGCCTGAGATATATGCCTAACAAAAAAGTGTAACGATTTACCCCGGGTTCCCCTAAATGTATATAGCAACAAATTTGTATTTAATTTGGTGTAAAAACGAAGTTTCTTACGCTGATAAATTAAAAATGTTATGAAAGTCTTACGGCGATGAAGCTATCTTAAAAAAATGTTTTCAAGTAATACACGGATTAGTAATGGTAGAGAAGAAATTGAAGATGAATTTCGTTTAGGAAGTTACACGTCACCAATGAAGAAAACATTACAAAAATCCAGGATTTTGTACTGACTAATCGTCGATTAAACGCCCGTAAACGCCCGACCGGCGTTTCAAATTTTATTCCAAGTAAAACTTATACCTGGTATATTTTAGGATTATAGAACCGGCCCTAAGTATTAAAAATAAAACGTCCAGATTTCTGAGGAAACATTTCATGGTATTTGCCTCATGATAACACTCCATTGCACAACGCAATAATTGTTCATCAATTTTTCACTAAAAACACTTTAGAGAAATACCTTGTGACCTTTTCTTGTTACCTTGAATGTAGAAACGTTTGCTGTTTTGAGTCCATTGAAGTTATTCAAGAGAGCTTTAAGGAACTATCAAAAGTCAAGTATGAAAACTGTTGTAATGACTAGAGAAAATGTTGCAATACGTGTATTGCAGTGAGAGGAGAATTACTTTGTAGAAAACGAACTAAATTTGGAAGACGAAATAAATATTGTGTTTTATTTAAAGTAACCTTACTTTTTTGGTAAAGTTTAAAGTAAAAAAAAATTCATATTCTCATATTTTTTGAAAATATTAAACTACTTGGAATACATTTTCGACACAAAAATATGTATTACTATATACAGATATTGAAAATATTTTAACATACACAACTTTCCGGTTATTTCTATAATACAAAACTACAATATTATAATAAAACTACATACAAACTAACCAGACCACTTGAAACAAACTAGTAGAGAACATCGAAACTACCATTCGAAAACATCGAAAACCACCGTTACCATAGTTTGTAAATAAATTAAATCCAGAAATCTGGAACGAGCTGAATTTCAGATAAAGACTCCAGAATAATATCAAAATAAAGATCTTTATATATGTTGATGTATACTTTCGATAAGTCCACCCTTTTATTAGTGCCTAAAATTATTTAGTTAATGCCACGATTTTAATTTTGTCATCAATCATCCTCCATCGTCATGTTGTGAAAAATATCAAACTATAGATTCGAAAAATTTACTATTTTCAAATATCGCTTAGTTTTTTTCGGTATATCTATTTATACATCCTGTTCCGTGCATTTTTGAAAATAAGCCTACCCTAGATGCTTCTATTATTCTCTGTCACTCCCGTCCATCGCTTCTTTATAACATCCACCCCTCTCATCTGCAGTCTTCCCATCCTCTCCTGCTTTCCGATGGTCTCCAGTGCATGACGATCTTATTCCTCCTTTCATCCATTTATATCTCGTTATGTCCTACAAATTTCTGTTTTAGTACCCCCGCTTCCTGCCTCACGTCGTTTTCGCTTTGGACTTTCTTCGTATAAAGTCATTTTGTTTTCTGTCAATTTAATTTGAAGCATCTAGCTATCCATCGATATTTGAGCTTTACTGATCTTATACATGCCGGTATTTCTAAAGGTCAATACTTGTGAACCGTATGTAAGAACAGTAAAGAAAGCACATGTTAAAAACCATTGTCTTCAGATATTGTGGGAATTTCTTGTTTTTTAAAACAAAACAGTTTGCCAAAAGCTACTTATGCTAATTGAACTCTTCTTTATATATCTTCGGTTTGATTCTTCTTGCTAAATTTAACCAGTTGTCAACGTCAATTTATTTATAAATTTTCATCCAACCTCTGTTGCTTCCCTCCAATACACAGAAGGTTCTTTTAATCCTGTAACCCACGTGACTGGTGGTAAACTTAGGAACTTTAATTTTTTATGTTTTGAATTATTTAAAGGTAGTATCATTTATCACCAAAAATATTACTAAAATTTCCACTACATCTGTCAACGTGTAAGATTCTTATTAGTTTATATGCTTCCTGAGTATAAAAATACTTTAAAAACTTCTCTTAAATACATTTGATTATTTAAAAGATAATAATTTTCATTGTTTCCATTTCAACAATATTTTCCATAAAAAACTACAACATGCCTTTCTCTTCTTCCTTTTCTTTCCAAGGCATCTACTCCTATGGAGCTATTTTAACTTTTTTTTTTACTTTATTTAGTATTTTTACAAAATATTTATAGAAACTGAAAAAAAACAAATAAAGACAACCTACTTGTCGTGTTGGTTAACCACATTTATAGGTAACTGCCAGGGATTAACTGAAAGCTCTGTATTACGCCACAACCCCTGTCACTGCGCTCAAAACACTTTCACTCAATAAACCTTACTTGTCATATCTGCCTTTTTTCTTTTAAACTTAACACCCGACAATAAAAAACACTGTGGCGTAAAACCCATACAAATTATGATGGAGGAAACGACCTGATATAAATAGATGAGTGCGTCTCCAGAGGACCCGATTGTTTACGCCTTTGGGGGAGGATTGTGCAAACTTTAAATGTTTCATTTTCGGCCTACCTAAAGCACAGACGAAAGGGAAGGGTCCTGTTGAACTCTGTAATTCCAGGTAGAGTTCCTTTTTTATGAACAACAAATTTTAAGATAGTTTTAAGAGATAATATCTATATATATATATATATGGTTTGGAGGTTTTTGGGATTGATAACAGGCGGTGGTTTTAGTAATAGTTAAAAATCTTCTTGAATATGACCAATGAACATGATAAAAATTCATAATTAAATAAAACACACATTTTTTGCTCAAAATCGGTTCCAACTGCTTTATTTAACAGCCAAATGACCACCACGGCCATCGCTCGCAGGCACGGATCCGCTCACGAATGTTAGTTTCCAAGTCGCCAATAGTCGCGAGTTTATTGCTATAAACCTGTGTTTTCACATGCCCCCAGAAAAATAATGTAAATGAATCACATGACCTCGGCGGCAAAGCGATGGGACCATTGCGTGAAATTAACGAGTTGCCTAACTTGGCTCGCAATAAGCCCATGTTTACTCAGGAAATATATGGTGGTGCGCCATCCTGTTGAAAATAAAGCATCGCATCCGCACCGATGTTAACGGTGGCTTCTTCCTCATTTTTTCAGAAATAAGGACCGATAACTCCAGAATCTACACCAAACTGTGATCTTTTGCGGATGCAAAAGCCTCTCATGTATCACGTGTGGTTTAGATTCGCACCAGTACCGACAATTGTGTTTATTAAAGAAGCTATTGAGGCAGAAATGAGAGTCATCGAAGAAGATGATTTTGCGATGAAATTCGTTGTCGCCTTCCATCATTTCGAGGACACAATCGGCAAATTCCCAACGAATGCTATGGTCAGTTGGCTTCAATTCTTGTTCCAGTACCATCTTATGCGGATGCAACCCTAAGTCCAACCTCAAAATTCGCCAGGTTGTCATTGGCTAGAGTCCTAACTCTTTTCGGCTCCACTTGCTTGAACAGCGGCAATATTCTTAACACTTCTGGATTTTTTCGCCGTACAGGCACCACACTATTCAGAAAGACCACCACGACAAATACCACGATGGGTCTGAATACCTCGTTGAGTAGCACGAAGGGACGGTGAATTTGTGTAATTAAACTGGTCAATTTCCAAATGTTCTTCTAACGTGAAACGATCCATGAACCATGAACTCAAAAAAAAGCTACGGATATTCAATGTATACAAAAACCGAAATGTACTTTATTATATGGAATGTTTCTAACGATGTTAACATAAAAAAAAGAAATATTGTCAAGTACAATAAATTTGTTCTTCTACTTAACCGTGAGAAAGCTTTTGACATCGTTGAGCATCACGAAATCCTAACCGCCCTAATTTAAATCAATCTATTTCAAAACTATTTCGTTGATAAAACTATATAATTTTAGTACATCATCAAGGTAAAGAAGATGAAATGAGATATATCACCAAAATTATTTATAATATTGTTTTAAGTTTTGCTTAAAAACTGACTGGAAAAAATAACAGCAGGTTCCTTCGACGAAGGAACTAAGCTGTAACACACTATCATACAGAATGGGGTTAAAAATAAACTTCTTCAAGGCCAAAATGACGATAAAACTTGTCCTTAACAACGGCATGCAAGCGGAACGTATGTGTATCGAGTAAGTCAATTCATATACATATTTAGGTCACGAGATCTGATATAGGGCGTAACAACCAACCTCTAAAACTCAAAAGTAGAATTACTGTTACGCGGCTTTTAAAAAACACATATTTTGCACCACTATATCGATATACTTCAAAAGAAAAACTTTTAACTAAGGTTTTAGTGTACTCACTTATGGAGCGGAGACACTACCTCTTACAAGGAAAACAATAATCAAAATGTAATACACAACGAGCTATGTGTAATAAAACTGAAACTGGAACTGGAACTCATTGTTAAGAACAACAACAACATGTATTGTAGATGATGACAGCATTGGTTTAAAAAAAATAAGAACGGTTCTTGGTTGAAATTACAGCTAACCCCACAAAAACCATCCAGGAATTATTTACGAAGCGTAAACGTTCATGGTCTATAATACAACGATGTTTAAAGCAACCAAGCAAAGTGCAAAGGGGGGGACAATAGCTGACTATCTACTTTCACTGAAAAAAAAAATTCAACTTGTAATTATCTATGGTTATTCATGTTAAGCAAAAATATTTATCTTCAACAAATTGGGACTGAAGATGAAAGGTGGATTCTAAAAGGTGTTTCGGTTAATAATGTCGATTTTGCGAAGAGATTGCGTTACTAATACATTTGTTAATATATAGTAATGAAGTCTAACGATTTGCAGGGTAAACATACGCCATCAAAAGCTAGTTCGTTATTAATTGTAATTGTGCAAAAAGCATAGTTTTCCATGGTTTTGAATATGTTGGGTTATGTACCAGAAAAATCGTTTTGTGGGGAGTTTTTATAACCTTCTTGCATTTGAAGAAAACGGCTGCTAAAATTATCGATTGTTGGTTGAAACTTATGGTGAACATCATCTAAACCAAAAAATTTGTGAACGATGGTTTAAACTGTTTTAAAATGGTGATTTTAATATAAGAGGCAAAGAGCATCCAGAACAGCTGGAAAAGTTTGAAAATGCAGATTTGCAAGCATTATTGGATGATTACACAACTCATGCGTTGAAACAATTGGCACAAGCATTGAATGTTGCCCAATTCACCATTGTCAAACATCTACACGCATTAGGAAAGATCTAGAAGGAAGAGGAAAAAAGTTCAAGTTGAATTGAAGGAAAGAGACATTGAAAGGCGAAAAATCACTTGTGAAATATGGCTTTCCAGGCAGAAAAGAAAAGGTTTTTTGCATCAAGTTGTAACATATTGTGGTAATGAAAAGTAAATCTACTTAACAACCCAAGGCGCAAAAAATCATGGGTAGACCCAGGTCGGCTTCAATATTACAACCAGTGCGCCATATACATGGAAGGAAGGCTTTGCTGTGTATTGGTGGGATAATAGGGGAACTGTGTATTACGAACTACTGAAGCCTAGTGAAACGATTACTGCAAACTGAACCGAGCATTGGAGGAAAAAGACTAGAATACGCCAAAAGACACGAGAAAGTCATTTTTCAACATGATAATGCTCGGTCCCCTGTTGCAAAATGTGTTAAAAACTATTTGGAAAACGGTAAATGGGACGTCCTACGCCACCCACCGTATTCACCGGACTTAACCTCTTCGGACTACCACTTATTTCGATCGATACAGCATGTACTTTCAGAACAACACTTGTATTCTTACGAAAAAGTGAAAATTTGGCTTAATGAATAATTGGCTCCAAAAAAAAAATCTTTGAAAAAGATGGGAAAAAGTAATAACTAACGATGGTCAATACTTATTATTTAAGTAATTTATTTTGTTATGGAAATAAACGCTTAAATTTTGCGAAAAAAAAATCGACATTATTAATCGAAACACCTATGATACAGCAATCCACATAAAAAAAAACAATGGTTAATACCAGGGCAAAGGTGGTAGACCTTTGCCCACTCCAAAATGAGGTAATTAACTCAAAAAAGTATTATTGTCAGTATGGTCAGATTATTGCATGAATTGTTCACTATCAGGTTCTGAATTCTAATAAAACCATAAGTGTTCAACTTGATAAACTGAACATGGCTTTGATTCAAAAGCGTGCAAACGTCTAAAAATGTTGCTGGAATCAGCCAAGAAAGAATCAAAGGGATAGGCTTCATCACCCACCGCATTCTCCTGATGGTGCACCATCAGATTACCATCGTTTCAGATCTATGGAACATTTTCTTCGTTGGAAAAAGTTTCCTGCTGCGGCAGCTATCAAAACTGCACCCAAAGAATATTTTATTTCAAAATCACTGGCATTTTGCAAAAAAAAAATGGAAAATTGGAACTGAAAGTTTGTCAGAGAGATGAACGAAGATTGAAAATAATTATGAAGATTATATTGTAGATTAAAACGAACAAACGCATTCATTATTCAAAAAATTAATGAACCGACAAGGCTATCCCAAATTATTTATATATAAATATTAAGATTCTTCGGCTACATTGAGCGCAGGTATGGCAGTAACCTAAAAAACTCGTGCTGCAGAGACCGATGGAGAGTTCTAGACCACGTGGCAGACCTTCAAAAAGATGGACAGACCAAATTAAAGAGCTAACGGGTCCATCTCTCCAATATGTAACCAAGGAAGCTGTAAATAGAGAATGCAGGCGAGAAGTTTGAAAGGGCCACAAACAGAATGAGTTTCCGTAGGTCATGAAATATCCAGTCACACTTCATCCACTCACGTCATTTTTTTCAGAAATAACACTTTCAAAATCAGGTCTCCATATATAAAATTGTTAAAATATGACCCACTTTCCACTATTTATAATTCCCATTTCCATTTTCTCCTAAAACATTGACAATATGTTTATCCATCCCTTAATACCCCTGCTCAATTTATTTTTGCCATTATCCTATGCACAAACTGCTCCTGCGACTCCGCTTAGGACGCTTTCACTCTATAAACCTAATTTGTGCTCTTTTCCTTTTTCTTTCTCCGACTTAACATTCAACCGTAAAAAGCAGGGTCATCTGAAAATTCGCAACAACGTTGACATGAAGGCTCGGTCCCTTTAGACACATAACAAGTTTTGGCAGAGAAAACGGTCGGATTTAAATTCATGAATCGCCCCCCAGAGGGCGCGTTTGTTTACGTTTTTGGGGAGAAGGGCTTCACAAACTTTAAATATTTCGATTTCGGCCGTACCTTATTGCTGGGGAATGTAAAAAAAAACCTTGTTAAATTGTATCAGTCAAAGTCAATTTCGTTTAAAAGATTTTTATTAGGGATGATGTCCAATTGTTCGGGGTTTGCGAAGGTTCTAATAAATTTCAGTTTTTGAATCTTTTAGGATATTAATATGAAAATTAAGAAATTTGAACATTGAAACTGTCAAGTCAAGATTTAAAATATGAAAGGATACCCCTCGAATGTATATGAACCGAATAACATTACAAAACAAACAATAGGAGGTTCAGAAGTGCAAGATCATAGACAGATGCCACCTTTGTCATGCAACAATTAAAGAAAAATTAATTAAAGTATAGACCTGCATATGTACATGTACTTCATAGATCTGAAGAAGGAATTGGACAGAGCTACATTAAAGAATGTTATTCAGTTGTTACACACGATAAATATTCCTCTGGATCTAGTAAAAATAGATGACTCGCTGGCAGATACCAATGAAGTATACATGGTGTCAGAGAAATAACTTTCATAAATTAAATAAACGATTTTTCACATTATTTCAAAGGAAAAAAGCTCTTTACAACAAGGGCCAAAAACCTAGGGGTTTCTGCATAAACAATTGCAAAATTATTAAATCCCTAGTCGATAAACTATGATAAAAAAATGATAATTTTAAACAAATATGTATAAAAGCATATTTGGCAAATAATAAATGAATATTATTTAACGAATAAGCTACAAATAAACTAATGAATATAGTTAACACTTTTTTTTTTTAATTAAGAATCAGCAATACATCAACCAAAAAATAAAAGAGGCAACGCAGTATTTTCTAAATTGACAAAAATTATGTCAGTGTATTTACATACAATTTATAGCAAAAATTGTATTTTGTACGCGAATATAACAAGTTTCTTATTTACGGAGAAGCAGTCAGAATAAAAATGTACCAGGGCTTTTTCAACGTGTTCAGGATAAGAAGTTAGAAGGCACAAACTTGCAAAACTTGCATAGACTCCAATGATGGACATTTTTAACATTTAATTGAATAAAATAATTGAGCATATGTTTCTTAATGTATCGTGAATATTTAAACGATATATAGGAAAAATTAGTGCAAGTAGTTTCAACTTTGACATTACCACGTAAGTTTTCCTTTTTTATAAAAATAAATCAATTTTTTGCCAAAACCCATGGAATAAATGACTATGAAAATATTTATTTTATTTTCAAATAATATCTAATATTTAGAGAACAATGAAACAAAAACTGACTTCCTAACAAATGGCGATGTTTTCTGCGGAAATGGTGCGATATCGTACTATTGGGACACCCTGTATATATGCACTCTGGAGACAAAATTTTCGATTACTCTTTCACACATATCGTATGGCATATTTTTAATAGTAGCCTGAATGTTTCATTTAAGTTCAAGAATTGTTTGGGGTTTATTTCTCGAAAGTAGAGATTTAACATAACCCCACAAAAAAGGGCGTGAGATAGTATGATCTTGGTCCCCAGTACCATTTTGGAAAATATAGTATCCAGGAAACTATTCTGGCGATTATCTAGCGAGATGTGTGACAAGCCGCACTATATTGTTGAAATAAAATATTGTTTATATCCACATTTACTAGTTCAGGCCAAAAATATTCTGTTAGCATATTCCAATAGCGGACATCATAAACAGCTATCTCGATTTCAATTATCGTCTTCAATAAAATCGTTTCACTCCTTCTGCACCAATGATTTTCTGAAGATGAAAAGGTAAATTCAGAATTACTTATGGACTTTTATTGGCCCAAATCATGCAGTTCTGTTTATTCAGCACATCAGAAAAGCGCTTCATCGGAAAAGATTATTTTTTCCCCAAAATGGTGGTCGCGTTTCAACTGCTCTAGAGCCCACTTCGTGTATTGTGTGTTTTTCCATGGTGAAATGACATAATGCTCCGAATACAGCAGCATATGAGTGACATTGACATTTAAACAGTGTGCCGCTCTTACGTTTCAAAGTTCTGAAACTCTTACCTGAGAACTTTTTTTAACTACTAAATAACTTTCGTACTTCTTAATATTATAGGTTCCATAAAACAAGCACTAGAAATATTGAATATAACTATTGAAAAATATTTATGAGCATCATTTTACCTAAGTAATGAGATGGTGGTTTTGAAGAGCAATAAACAAATAAAATATGCGACTAATATAATTTATTTGAATGAGAAATTATCAGAAATTCAAGAATATTTTTTCAAAAAATTTTAAAAGTTTCAAAAGTCGATAACCACAAATTAATTTTTCAAACGTCAACCCGACCGCTCCCGAATAAAATTGGTCAAAGACGAAGATCCCAAACTAGTTTTAAAAGTTAAATTAAATTTTTTGTAAAAAAAACCTCTTTTTATTAAAAAGTTGAAACTTCAGGTGAAAGTAGAAAAGTACAACCAACCTTGCTTAACTAGTCTTTATTCCAGGGAACAGCGGACGTACAGCGAAAGAAAAATATTTTTGCAACAATGTTTACATTTCATTCCGGGGTAAAATTAATTTTTATTATTTAATCTGGATGTTAACCTCACAAAACACAGTTCCCCTTCTCGCATTATTTTAAGTTTATGTTTAAAAAATATATGACTTTATACCAACCCTTTTACCTTTTTAGGTCAGTTGAAAATGGTGAAATAAAGTCGTTGATGGATATCAGTAGTGGCGTAAGAAATGGTAATGAGAGACATTACAACAAAAATATTTTAAATATAATTATTGTTGACTTTGATTTGGTTAATAAGAAAATATCAGTTATATTTGTTATTAAAATTTGGTAATTTGGATTGTGGAGTGAATGTTTTCTTAAATATATTAACATCGTCATCAACCAGAAGGTATTTCTTTGGCCTCCTCACTTGATGCGTATCTTCGACTAGCGAATCGAACCATTTCTTCAGATTTGGAAAGAAGTAATTGTTAGCGGCTAAATTTGGCAAATAAGGTACAAGTGGAAGCACTTTAAAGCATAGATTATAAAGTCTTGTAGCAACAACCCGAAACGTATACGCAGGCGCATTATCATAATAAAATAACATTTTCTCTTCAATTTGTCTAAAAGTAAAGCAAAATACTCATCTGAAGCGATAACTACTTTTTTTCTAGGAAGTTTATGAATATCATGACACACCCAGAAAAACGTAGTCATCACTTTTAAAGCAGATGGAACGTTTTTCGATTTCTTTGGTGCACTTTCATCTGCTCCTACTCACTGTTCGGACTGCTTCTTCTAGCATGCAACAATGAATCCATGTTTTATCTACTGTTATAAAAATGTCAAAGAAACCTAGCAGAATTGCGTTTAAATAATTATAAAAACTCTTCAGAAGTGTTCATTTGAATGGATCTTTGGTTGCCTGTTAACAAACGCGGCGCCCATACATCGGAAAGCTTTTTCACGCCCAAAACATCGTGTAAACTATAGTCTTCGAGATGGTATAGGGTATAGGCCTGTCGAAATGGTAATAATGAGGATAATTTAATAAGATATATAGCATTTTTGCGGATTTTTTTTTTGGAGTCTGCAGCGTAGCAGACAACTTTTTCAATCGAAAAAGAAGGGAAAGATTTTTTAAAGTGGAATCTAACTATTTTCGTATATTAAGGGGTTTTCAATAAAAGTATCAAAACTTTAAAGAACAAATAATCTTGAATAACAATTAATGGCATTATGTTTCGAAAATAATGATGTTCAACCAAATGTTAAACATAACTTCACAAAAGATAGTCCAAGGAGGTAAGATCAAATGATCTTGGTGACCAGTTGACATTACTCTTTCTAAAAATAACGCGTTCAGAAAACGTTTATTGCAATAAATCAATTGTCTAGCGAAATGTGTGATAAAGACGCACTGTATTGTTGAAAGAAAACATTGTTTATATCCACATTTCACAGTTCAAACCAAAGATATTCTGTTAGAATATTCTTGTAGCGTTTACCGTAAATAGTAATATGATTTCCATCATCATCTTCAAAAATATAAGGCCGTTCAACCCCTTCAGCCCAAAGACAACAGAAAACAGTAACTTTCTGAGGATGAAGAGATAACAAATCCTACAGTCGTGTTTGTTCACAAATCCATCAAGCCAGAAGTGCGCTTCGTCGGAAGAGATTATGTTTTCGCCAATGTGGGAGTTGCCTTCTAACTGCTTTATTCCAATTCGTGAATCTTTCGCGACAGCAATTAACCAAGGTTAAGACGACTGCATAAATTGGGGTACATAACTCTGCTTCACCAACAGTATTGGCCTGAGTGAACCAGAAAAATATGTATTTTTGCCAGAAATATATTAAATTTGTTGTTATATTAACACATGTTATGGATTAATACGGTTTATTCTAGTTAGGAAAGAGAGGTTAAAAACTAACTGCAGTATCTCACAGTAAAAATGATACACAGTCATTAAATGTAGTTAATTATAAAAAAAAAACATGAAAATCAATAAAAAACAAACATGTTCATATATGGGCAAATAATCGTTATCCGTAGTATAGCATATTCATATAATGTAATACAGTTATTGCAGTTTAAAGAATTTTATTATTATTATTTACGTATAAACGCCAAAGATTAAAGGGGGTCACAGCGACAATGATTTTTGTTTATAATTTCATTTTAAACAACTCCATATTGTGATAACAAAATAATCAATTGTGTTCACCCATTTGCCTGTAGTGTTAAATTGATTTATGTTTAAAATAGTGTGATATCATTTATTTAAAATTGCTTTATTAAAAAATATAATTTAATTTGTTTTAATTGGTGCACATACAACAACTTGTGAACGAGAAATCCTCAACAGAAGCTACTCAACAGTGCAGCATATTAAATCGGCTCATATAAGCCCAGAGTAAGTGCAAAAAAAGTTTTAGGGGGGTGATGAGCGATGAATTTTACGCCAAATTAAAATTAATCCTAAATTGAGTGCTCCAAAAGAAAATATTTGACAAGGTAAGTATGTGCTGAAAGCACATGAAGGGTACTTAAAGACAAACAATTTCATGGATGATTTTAAAAAAAAGGCATAAGCATATAAAAATGGAAAACACATGAAAAATAAATAAAAAATTAGAGTTGGTTTTACCAAGCAGTTTACTGTTTACTTTTGTTTACTAAACTTTTTTTTACTAAACTGCTACTTTTTTTCAATCAAAATAGAGATTTCCTCTCCATTTTATTGAGAGTACAATGGACAAATAGATTTATTGTGATATTCTATAGAATAATCTGAAAGCAAGTGCATTCAAAATTGGAATCATCAATAGTTTTACTTTTTTCTAAGATAACGATCCCAAGCACACTTCATGTTGGGCAAAAGAATAGTATTTGTCCAATTGCCCCAATATTAGAAAAATACCACCAAGTCTGCTAATATAAAAAATCTTCAGAGCATAGTAGAAAAATAAATGAGACAACATAATATTATAAACAAAGATGAATTAAAAAGAGCTCTTCGGGAAGAATGGGACAAGATTGTACCAATTATACAGAAAAGATTGATGAAAAGATTTAGAAAGTAGGATATAATTAACAAATAACTTCCGACCAAATATTGATTAAATTTTAAGTTTTCTGTATAAAATTTAAAAACAGTCTTACATATTTTGCATCATTTTCACTGTGAGATAATTACTTTCAGTTTATTCGAAATTTAACTATGTTTTAACGAAATATTTTTTTTAAGTGAAGACTTCTTTAGCGGCGTTGAGCGATTTTCGGTAGGGGCAAAACTTATGGGCTCGCGTCACCGACATGTTGGTGACATGTTGTGTCAGACTGGCGACCAATTGTGTTTTAGATAATCAATATTTTAATTGTTTAATTGTAGAATCACTGTGCAGTACCGTGCGAGAGTGAGTACTTAATATGCTAATATTTTTATGTAGAAAAATGAATAACACAAAACAAAGCATTTATTTTCGAATATTTCCAATATTGAAAAGGATATACGGTTAGAGGCGCATCAGCATCTAAGACTATTTAGCGTCTGGACCTACAGCTTAACGTGGGTTCCGAACCACGATCATCAGCTACCGACAAACCCAGGCCAGCACTCCCCTCAGGCTATCAACCCTTGGTTGTGTGCCTACCCATAAGTCTATCAGGAAAACTACCGACTGACGAGTGACCAACGTAGGACACTTCTCAGAAGGCATCCGGCCTTACCCAGCCTTTAACTGGCGTTACTGAGGGGCAATTCATTGTCGGATTTTACACTCTTGCCTAGCAACAATCACAGACATTTAGGTGTAGATATGTGTGGGCGTGTGTGTGAATATACCAAGTGTCCCATTAAGGATGGATCGCGGCCGTATCTTGAAAACTATTTATCCCACAGCTTTGCGGAAAAAAATATTATACCAAAACTGACTGTGAGAAATTCACCAAAAATATTTTTAAGCTTCTAAAACGACCGCAAGAGGGCGTGACGAGCTAAACATTTTTAAAAATGTCTCCTACAACTTTGTTTTATGACATTTTGTCGTAACTTCGCGAATAAAGAAGTGGGGGGGAGTTTTACCTATTTAGATAAAAAGTCGTCTAATGTCCGTTTGCCTAAACCGATTTTCCTCAATTTGGATTCATTTAAAAGGCAATTGCTGTGACAATCAGATAATCTGGGAGATAAATTATTTAGTTTATAAATGAAACCGCGAGGTGGCGTTACATTCAACAATAGTTTTTTGAAGTTTTGTTCAGTTTTTTCAAATGGAATGGTACAGCTTTTATTACATGGCTAGGAAGGTAATTTAAAGAGGAATCATCCAGTGAAAACCCGAAATCGATATCTCTGACATGTCAAGAGATATTTCGATTTTTCTGAAAAAATCAGTTCGTTTTAATTTTTACCGTAATATTAAGTTAAAAATTGGTCTTAATATGGTACAGCTTTTATTACATGGCTAGAAAGGTAATTTAAAGAGAAATCATCCAGTAAAAACCCTAAATCGATATCTCTGATGTCAAGAGATATTTCGATTTACTACGATTCCTACATCACTTTCAAAATATATTCAAGCTCTTAGCATTATAACACTTTAGTTTTTAAAGTGTTTGAAAAGGATTTGCAGATAAACTGATTGACAACAAAAAAATAAGATGCAAAGCATTTTTTTATTATAAGCTGTAAATATAAGAACAAAACCAAAAAAAGTTTAAAACTATAGTTTTATTGGGTGCTACATTATCTTGCCACACATCATGTTTTAAATGATTTTTGCATTAAATCAAAGATTATTACATGCTTTCATATATATAAATATATATACAGGGTGTTTTGAAAGTTGAGTGATTGATTTTAACAGGTTGTATAACTCGTAAAAATAAGTAATTTTACCAAAAATCATTTATATAAAAGTTGAAAAATGAAGAAGTTTAACAAACAGTTACAAAATTTGAAAACAGACCTGACTTTTTAATATTCTCGATCACTGCGTTGTAAACACATAAATTATTTGTTTACTGCTGATACTGGGTATGACTAGTTTTTTTTAAATTCTTGTAGGATATCTCTTTTGAGTGCGATGTTCGATTTGACCAATGATAATAATTTCTTAGTATAGTGCGTGTTTAATTTTTGGGTACTTTCTGCGATTAAAATGCCTCACGTTTACGAAAACAATAAACTAGTGAACATAATATTATCTTACGGGGAGTGACAACAAAATGCACCCGCATCATGTCGTTTGTATGCGGAAAGGTTTCCTTTAAGAAATCATCAGGCTCCGCGGATGTTTGCAAATTTAGTTACAAGACTTAGCGACACAGAGTACTTAAAGGTACAACAAGGAGGTCACGCTGGAAGACATCTTCCACGCGAAATGGTAGAGATTGAGGAAGAAATTTCAGAAATTGTCGAAAACAAGTCAACAACGAGCAGTAGCTCTATAGCAGATCAAGTTGAAGTTGGCCATAATGAAGTGTGGAAGACTCTACGATAAGAATACTTTTATCCCTATCATTATCAATGGGTACAGACGTTACAATCCGAAGATTATCCTAGAAGAGTTGAATTTTGTCAGTGGTTTTTATATCAGTACAACAGAAATGAAAATTTTACCAAATTTATTTAGGCTACCGATGAGATCATATTTACAAGAAATGGAGTAAATAATTTCCACAAGAACCATGTTTGGGCAGTGGAAAATCCGCATGCTGTGAAAAGAACCCATTTTCAGCACATATTTTCACTAAATGTTTGGGCTGCCGTAGTAAATGGCATGCTTATTGGGCATTTCTGCCACAATTATTACAAAATGTTCCTTTAAATGTTAGACAGAATATGTGGTTTCTACAAGATGGAGCTCCGCCAGATTTTAGACCAGAAGAAGTTCAGGAACATTTAAATAATGAATTGGATGGATAGGGCGCAATGTACCCATTTCTTGGCCTACACGCTCCCCGAATTTAACGCGCTGCAATTTTTTTCTATAGAGCTATTTAAAAAAGTTTATCATGATGGAGAAGTAAATTCTGTGGAAGAACTACAACAGCGTATCGAAAACGCTTGTTGTGTTATTCATGAACGGCGGGATATTATTTTTGACACGTATAGTGACGCATGGGTACGCCGAGCAATATTTTGTGCTAACCAAACAAATGGTGACAATTTTAAACAATTTTTGTAACATTTAACATGTTTTGTTTTTGTTATTCTGCAACTTTTATATAAGCGATTTTTGGCAAAATTACTTATTTTAACGAGTTCTACAACTTATTAACATAAATGACTCAACTTTAAAACACCCAGTATATATATATATATATATATATATATATATATATATATATATATATATATATATATATATATATATATATATATATTATTAAAACATATTGTTGGTCGCACGGTATAAACTTTTGAATCTCATTTATATATATATATATATATATATATATATATATATATATATATATATATATATATATATATATATATATATATTATTAAAACATATTGTTGGTCGCACGGTATAAACTTTTGAATCTCATTTTATACCATTTTGACCAAATTTATAATATTTGCCAGCACATTAATTTAAGCTAACGCGGCTAGAGGGAAATATTTAGTTAGCATACAGTTATTTCATTTAATATTGTGCTCAAAAGAGGTCGAAGAGATAAATAGCGATTTCACTTCATTGAAGGAAAAAAAGAGGAAACCTACTTCGCTGTCTCTAAAACCGACTTTGGTATTATAAGTGACACACATTGCTTCATTCTACATTAATTTAAACAGTCGATTAGTCGGTTTGCCTGCAGTAGTCAGTGAAGCTCGTAAGAGGAATCAAAATCGTGGAATCATAGTTCATCACAACAATGCCAGATCTCATACAGCCGCTCAAACAAATAACATTAAAAAAAAATGAAATTGATATCTCATCTTCCGTACAATCCTAATTTATCATCATTATCATCATATGATGCGCCACAACATTTAAGGGGTCTTGACCTGTCGTAGAATCCTAATCTTTGGCCTTTGTTTTCTAAATTGCCACTCTGAGTGTCTTCATGTCGCCCAACACTTGTTTCATGTTTCCCAGGTCCTAATTTATAACCACGAAATTTACACATGCTCCAGAGAATTAAAAATTAATTACTTAATGATATATTTGAAATGCATATATTGATTGTATTGATACTAGCCATGATAATGGAACTGCTTTTGACACCACCTTGCCTGAGTTATTACTCACTTTACGGAAAATGCAGAAATTACAGCACAAAAATAGTGAAATAGCAGGATGTCATGATGTGAGGTAAAACCGAATGACGTAGGATTCAACGAGGAGTCTTCCAAGATGATATGTAAGATACGCTTAACATAACTGGAGTAGGCTGGAAAACTGGACCCACCAATAGATGAGAGCATCATATAACAAAGTTGTTATGTATGGATGATCTAAAACTCTATACTTCTGGAAGACAGAAATTAGAGAGGGTCGCCAACAAGAGGTAAGAAATTATTAATGTAGTGGGTATGACACTGGAGTTGGACACATATGCGTTAATTCATTTGCACACAGATATCCTTCAGTTTGGCAAATTTCTTTCCAGCAAGCATTTTTTTGAGGTCAGAGAACAGGAAATAGTCGCTGGGGGTCAGATGTGGAGAATAAGGTGGATAAGGAAGCAATTCGAAGTGCAATTCATGCAATTTAATAGAACATGCAATGAAGAGGTTATATATAAGTATATTGAGACCATTTAACACCTGATGGTCGAGAAAACTAATACCATCTTATCTAGCTTTCGTTTAAACAAGACTTTCATTGTATACCAATGCAATTCTTAGAAAGAACAAACAAAATCATAGCTGGACAATATGTTATTATTTACATTATATTGGGAATAATGGGCATATTACACATCGGTTAATAAGTCCCCAATCTGACGTATAGATGGCGCCACTTGTGAAAAATAATTAAACAAAAAATACCAGTGGACGATTGTGCCAACTTTCAATCGTACTGTGTCAAAATTTCATTACAATCTGTCTACCAGTTTCTGAGTTGTTGTGCTTTAAGTGACGCTAATTTCGTTATTTCCAAAACAAAGCAAAAAAAAACATTCGGGTGTTGATTAAGCATTGCTTTTTGATGAAGAAAAATACCAATGAAGCAAAACAATGGTTTGATAAACATTACCCGGACTCTGCTCCAGGAAAATCAACCATAATTGATTGGTCCGAGGAATTCAAACGTGGCTGTGAAAACACCTATGATGCTGAGCGCTCTAAACGTTCAAATGAGTTGGTTATACTAGACAACATCAGAAACATTCACAATATTATTTCGCAAAACCTTAACGTAAAGCTGCAGGAAATAGCTGATATAATGATGATTTCGAAAAGTGTTTACACCATTTTGCATGAACATTTGGGAATGCGTATATTGCTATCGAAATGGGCACCGTGTTTACTCACAGCGGACCAAAAGAAATAAAAGGATTTTTTCATGCGGTATGTGACAATGGATGAAACATGGATCCATCACTACCTTCCAGATTCAAATCAGTAGTCAGTTGAATGAACAGCAGCCGTTAAAAGCCGCCCAAAGCGACCAAAAAAACAACTAGTGGCAGGCAAGGTTATGGCCTCTGTATTCTGTGATATTGTACATCGATTATCTCGAGAAAAGTAAAACCAAGCAAATATTACATAGCATTATTGGTGCGGTTGAAGGACGAGATTGCAAAAAAGGCTCCAAATAGACAAAAAAAGAAGCTGTTTCACCAAGACGATAATGCATCGCATCACAAATCGCTGGCAACGATGGCTAAATTGCATGAATTGCACTTCGAATTGCTTCCTCATCCACCTTATTCTCCACATCTGACCCCCAGCGACTATTTCCTGTTCTCTGACCTCAAAAAAATGCTTGCTGGAAAGAAATTTGCCAAACTGAATGATATTTTAAAGGTAAATAGAAATCGTTCTATAAAAAAGGTGTAGAAATGTTAGAAAGTCGATGAAATTTTTATATTTCAAGGAGAATATATTGATAAATAAAGTCGAAATTTGCAAAAAAAAGTGTTTTATTTGTCAGTCCAGGGACTTATTGACCAATGTGTAAAAAAATAAAAAAGTCGAAAGTATTGTTCGTTCATTTACATTTCTAGTTTTCTGACTAGACTGATTTTAATTACAACAAACACCCATACCTGTAAAAACTATCAAATATATACTATATTATCCGCCAAAAAAACTTTATTAAAAGACCTCATATATTGCTTCTCTCTATCGTCTGTTAATAATATGCTAGTTAACAAGTGAGAAAACTTTTTCGACTCAAGTACTTTGCCGTTCGTCTGTACACTCGGGCACAAACAACCATTAGACTAAACTTTCGAAAGGCTTCACCCAACTATGCTCAATTAAAAACAGAAAAACAACAATTCCCGACAAACAAAAAGCTCCACTTTGCAGAGCAGAGCAGAGCACGATCCTCTTTTGTTACACAAAAGACTTTCCATCCTAAAGCGTCTGGAAATTCAATACAACCCAAGTTTTACTACGCTCATTAGCTCGCTTAAAAACAAGACCAATACGATCAGGTATATGATCCGAAAGAGGGCGCTCCACTTTAAATAAAATATAAAACTGACCCTTTCGAAAGGGACAGGAAAGTAAAAGCTTAGCGGCCCGGTGAAATTTCAGCCTTCTAATCTGCGATTTTGCAAATCGCAGAGATGGCATCTTTTGTTGCTTTTGTTTTCGGTCGTTAGGCTGGAAATCGTGAGGTAATATGGATAAAGCTTGTCGTACAATTGTTCTCAATAAGAGCACCAAAGTGAAGTATTACGTCACAAATCTCAAAAAAATGTGAATCGTACACAGAAAAATATAGCAACGTTAATGCCTTAACTGCACGAATTTATTAAGTCCTCAACTTAATAATTAGACCTTTAGAATCTTGCCAGTTATTTCGAATCCCAGATTAAAAAAACTTGATGGTTGTGACATGAAATGCGTTTTTCGGCTTCCTCAAGAATAATATGAAGCGACTACCAACCAGGTGAAGGTGTAGGGATCGGAAGAGATAAAAATCCGAAGAGACCCAGTCTGGATATTACACTGGGTGCGATAAAATCTCCCAGCCCAACTCTGTAATCGTTTCCAGGGTCAATTTTGCTATATGTTTTCTGAAGCAAAATGACTTCTCGTCTTGCTTTACCAGTGTACGGCGGTTCTGTTCCAGAGCGCCAACATCAATTAGTTAGTGCTGATTACGATTACGGCCAGAGACAAAAAACATATTATAACAAATGTATGGCTTTTTAAAGATAACCTTTGTTTAAATCTTAAAAATAATAAATTTAGATAAAAATTATATCATTAAATATATTTTAACATATGTTTTGCTTGTTTTCTAAAATACGTGATTGATGCACCCAAAGTTTCCAAAACAACGTGAGGTACGTTTTTTTTAAATTTATATATTTAAAAAACGTAATAACACTAGCTTTTGAAATTTTAAAACAAAAAATACTTGAATATTTTAGTCAGTTAACATTTTTAAAAAAAGTATCATTTAGAAAAATTAAATATACTTATTTTTCATTAGAATATTTTAAAATGTCATAAAATAAAGAACGAAATAAAACATCAGAATCAATTCAAATTTGATTAATTGCTGTTAAATTACAGAGTAGTTCTTGAATTTTTATTGCTAAAAAACAACCATCCGTAAATGCGCACTATCCGCTTCTTCACACTCATTTAGCCTGGAACTGAAATTTTCAGTCACTCACTCATTTTCATCACTCGCTGGAGCATCGCTCTTGAAATCGCATGAATTTCGTCTATCATTCTTTGCTTTGAAACATTTAAGTTGGGTGGTAATGGGTTGAAAACCTTACTTTGTAAGTAGCCCCATAGGAAAAATCAGCAGGTGTTAAATCTGGACTCGTTTGGCCTCGGTGGCCAGTTGATGTCCTTTGGCGACTAATCGCCCTTTAAGGAATATATCGTAAAGAGCTGGTAAAAAATAATTCCCACTCTCGTGGGAAGTTACTTCATCTTGTTGTAAAAAAGTTCCGCGGTTGTAGCCAATCGAGTTTTGCATCTAAAGCCAAAAAATCCAGATTATATGGAAATAACGGTTGAAATTAACGGTCTGAGCGCGACCACGGTTATCCTCAAAAAAATTAGGGGGCGTTAATTCCTTCGCTTGATATGGCAGCCCAAACGACAACATTAGGCGAGTGTAATGGTTTCTGGTGCAGTTCTAGGGGATTGTTGGGAACCCAATATCTGCGCTTGTTTATTCACGTGGCCTCTGATGTGGAAATTCGATTCATCGGAAAACAATATGCTATTAAAGATCCTAAAACGATTTTTCATTGTCCTGCAGAATTCGTGGATCTGTGCAAATGTAGAGAAGCTGCACGGAGCCGTAGATACTGTCGTGGATCGTCTCTAGCAGACTGGCGAACGCGGTCAACATTCGTGCTCTTTCTTGATGTTCTCTTACCCTTGTCTTGTTTCCAGTCTCTTCAAACTTGTGAACCCAATGCTTGATTAAATTCGCACTTGGCACAGTTCTCATGGTCACTAAATTATAATATGTCATGTACAGACACCGAACAATAGTGTAGATATCGTTGTTTTTATAAAACGCTCGCACAAAAAATGCGCGCGAACTTAAAAAGACCGTCAAGCTTTTGATACCACTCCCGTCCCCCCGCTGTGTTTGACGCATAACAGTCAAAACTAAAACGAAAAACATTCTGTTATATGATAATCCTTTGGAATCAATGGCTTCAGAGATTACAAATACTTATATTTTTGATTAGTCAGTGGGATTTACTCTGGCTGTAATTCTTTGACTTGAGTATTAGAATACATTTTGTTTAAACGTTGAGGAAGACTTTCCCATACATTATCATAAGAAAACTTGAACATCAAATTGCAATTTAGTTGCAATACAGTTGGAGATCCTAATTTATTTCCAGACCGAATTTATTTATAAAATTTTAGATCCAAATAATTTTTAAAGAAACGATAATCAAGATACTTAACATTATACGAATTTCTCGTTTATCTCTTTATCTCACCCTTCTCCAATTATTATCTGAAAGTTTGTTATGTCATTCTATTATAGAATGGACTGAATCTCATTCCATTTGGTGTGACCTCTGACTAAATATTTTTATAAATACCAACATTTTTTTAATAGCGAACTAGAGTAATTAGAATGTTACGATTAGGTTATGTTATGATTCTGGGCACTACAGCTATCACTGTAAAATACCATCGATGTCTTTAAGTCAATTTCATTTTCCAAGAAATCTATAAGACAAGACGCAAAAGCATTACCATTCATCACGCCTTCAGCCTCGTGCCACACATAACATACCCTATCCCTATCCCTATTAGCTATATTGTAAAGCGTCAAGTGATGACATTTCAATTTCTGTTTGAAAAAAAGAGTACCTGCATGTAAATGCCGGTATCATTTGTACAGCTTGAACATCAATCATGAATGTTTTCATCGTTCCATTAACAGCTTTTATTTTGTCATAATTTTTTCTTCTTCAGCGCGGATTTTTTTTTCTTTAAATGATTATTATAATCTGTTTCTGAAACATTTTAATTTTTAAAAGCAACACATACATCGCAAAAAACTTTTCGCTTTTGAAAAATGTAATTTTTTTACGTAGCAGTATGTGACTAGGAATTTCATTATCTAGAACTTGATGTTCTTCCATATATTTTTTGAAGCCACGATAATGAGCAGAATAATATAGATTCTCCAGGTATAATTTTGAAGTATCTTTCCTACAGTAACGTGATTCTGCTTTAAGACATTGGTTTAGAAAATCTTCTACATGTGATCTTTGGTTTTGTTTTTTGTTTTAATACACTAGTACCATTACTTTTTTTAATCCAGCTTAAAACTTGAGTTTCATCTAATTCTAGATTACTAAGGAACATTTGTTTATATCCAAAATAATCCTTGATGATTTACAAGGTAATATTCCAAAGTTAAACATCAGCGCGATTCAGTAGAATCATTTTTTCGAATTGACAGAATGCTCTTTGTCAGAAGTACCTAGCCGCTGAGGATATTTGTCCGAAATTGTATTGACGGATATTCTCCGAAACATTAATGCTATTGGATGATATTTCACATAAAATATTCATTAACAATAACATCATAAATAATAAAATAATGAATATTTCACATAAATAGTTTCAAGGCATCTAATTTGGTTGTTGTTTTATTTGAATTTAAAGTTCAGCCGAACTAAAACAAATCCCCCTATAGATATATAGAGCATATTGCCCACATCAGATATGGGAGAACGAGAAATCATGTGTTTTCCAACATGCACTCGCGCATAACCATCATATAAGTGTTAGGAACTTAATATATATTATGGATTGTACTTTTTTTTCTTTTTTTTGGATGAATCCATTGATGCTTTTTTGAATGATTTGACTTTGGATGCATATGAAACCATTCAAATAGCTTCATTGCATTTAATATTTATCTAAATAAGTAAAGATTAATATCTAAAAATTTCCAATATATTAAAACTTGTATGTATAACAATTGTTTCGAGACACAGTGTCTTTTGCAAATATAAACTATACTAAACTAACAGTAAGATAAGTTACAAAAATTACAACCTAAAGTGTCCATCGACTTAATAATACCATAAAACATGATAGTGGGGAAATCCATTTTTTGTTGGTTTTGTTCCATTGGTTAGCATAATGAGAATTATGTTGATATTTAGTGTAAATTCTTTTATGTTCGTTGAGCCTAGTAGAGAAAGACCTTCCTGTTTATTAAATAATATAAGCTCCGGATTTGTACAGTTTATTTGTTTGAGTCTTATTGTTTTTAATGAATCGTCCTAGATTATTTTTTTTTTAAGCAATATTTATATTGTTTGTTTTGGATAAATGTCTCGACACTAATTTGGTAATTTTTCCCGTATATTTTGCCCTTATTTTATTTATAATGTTTGAGTTGTATCTGTCATTTACTGCGGTCTGTTTAATGACATTTAATTCTTTATTATAATTATCTATTGACATGGGAATATTTAGTAATCTATGTAAAAGAGTTAAATACTGCCATCTTTTGTGAATAAGGATGACAAGATTTATTGTGTATAACGAAATCTGTATGTGATGGTTTATGAAAAATTGCAAAATCATGTTTATTTTGTCTTTTCTAGTAATAGTTAAATCTAAAAAGTTAATACTATTATGTTGCTCTTCTTCAACTGTGAACAACAATATAAATATTGCTTTTAAAACTAACAATAGTCTAGGACGACCCATTAAAAAAAAAAATTCAAACAAATAAACTGTATAAATCAGGAGTTTATTTAGTCGAATGTGGGTCGTGTTCAAAAGTCTATGTTGGACAAACAAAAAGATCTTTCTCTACTAGGCTCAACGAACATACAAGAAGTTACACTAAACAACAAAATAATTCTCATTATGCTAACCGCTTAATGTTAGAAAAGCATACTTTCAATGATAATTTTTAAATGTTACAAAATGAGAATATATCCAAAAAAATTAATCTTCTAGAGAGCCTAGAAATTAATAAAAAAAATTTGGATATTTTGCTAAATGACCAGCTAGACTTGAAGGGTTCGCCGTTATTAAACTTATATTGCCCTCCTAGACGTTGACAAAAAATGGATTTCCCCACTATCATGTTTTATGATATTATTAGATCGATGGACACTTTAGGTTGTAATTACTAAATTACTTTGATTCTAAAGAATACAATTAAAAACGTTTAAGTATTTCAATACACAATAATCAGACAGTAAACCTCACCTATATATATATATATATATATATATATATATATATATATATATATATATATATATATATATATATATATATATATATATATATATATATTAGTAGTATGTCCCTGTCATATTTACATTATTACATAGAAATTAATATAAGCTCCTAAGTAATAAGTTTGTTAGGCTAATTTATTACAGAAAAAGAATCACTGAGAAATGTGTGTCCGTTTTGTTTTTGTTTTTTTACCCAGTGATTCTTTATATAAGAAGAGATATTTTTAATATTTTTTTAATATATTTTTTTAGTTTTAGATCGTGGCGAAAAACCCAAAAAAGAAAAAAATACTTTTCTCACTGTTAGTTTAGCAAAATTTGAATTCGAAATGGGCACTGCGTGTCGAAACAATTGTTACAGATGCAATATTAAATACAGTGGAAATGTTTAGATATTAATCTTTGCTTAATTATTTAAAATGATTTTCATCAAGTATCGGCTACCTCAGTTAAATTTAATATTTATCTTCTATTTTTTAAATTGAAAGTTGTTCATCGAATAACATTCACGAAAGTAATACTGAAATAGATGGTATACTAAAACGTTAAGTTCTACTTAACTTCTATGAGGAGGAAAGCACTATGGAGAAACCGCTCAAAAATATAAACAAAATCGAAAAAAATCAATCCGCAAATTGTAGAAAAATCATAAACAGGGATAAAAGACCTATTCCTTTATCCTTTCATTATCTTATCTTTTCTTAGGTACGGTTGTCATATAAACAAAATATAATTTAACTTTAGAATTAGATTGAATCATCTCCTGCTGACACTACCATGGTTAGCGAACGCGCCTCGAGTTAAAGAAGTAATTTGGTATTTAGTGGTAAATCTCTTAGAGTTTATTATTTTTTAATGTAAAAGAAAATAATAATATGTGAAAACATTGTTTGGCAAACAGACGTTCCGTTTAATATTTATCTTCTATTTTTTAAATTAAAAGTTCTTCATCAAACAACATTCACCGAACGTAATACCGAGATAGATATTAAAACGTTAAGATTTTAAGTTCTACTTTAAACATTTATGAACTTCGAGGAGCAAAGCAATATGCCGAAACCGCTCTGAAAGATAAACAAAATCGAAAAAAAATCAATCCGCGATATGAAATTTGCAAGTTCTCGAACGACGAAAATCGGAGAAAAACGTCGGAAAATGAAATTATGCGAATTCTGACGCAAAACTTCCGACCGCAAATGGCAAAACAAAAACTATCAACGAAACTTTAAAACTCCATATTATCTATACATAACACACTTGCATTTTTCCCTAAGAACCGGAAAACTTTGGGCGATAAATCCGGAGAATTTATATGATTTTCAACCTGGAAGCCGCAAAATTCGAAGAAGATTCGCGATTTACGATCGGGCGACCCAAAAAGTTTATTTGCGGGAAAGTACTGTTTTCTGCAAGAGAAAAAGTCCAACTCTTAAGTAATGGAATTTCTGAATTACCCATAAGATGTCCTGCATCCACTGCACTTGTGCACTTATCAGAGTAAAAAGTTTATAAGTTGCAGTATCGTAAAAGATTTTTTTATATAAAACAAACTAAAGCTTACAAAACTGTAACAGGAGTTTAATAAAATACTGTAACCCATTTTGATTTCCTTTATTTTGTATATAATACATATAATGAAACTGACTAAGCGACATTTATTCTCCTTCCTGGGGTGCTACAGCTCATTAGTAAGCCCTAACCTCCTTCAACTTTGGCCTCCAACCAGACGGATATATTGAATCCATCCAATCTGAGTCTAAAAATAAGACTGGTGGCGGAGCGGAGCGGAACACATTTTGTTTTCCGTTTAGAGCGATAGCAGGTCAACTTCTGATGCGTCTTCAGTATAAGTTTAAACTCCCTGGAGTCACTTGGTGGTCCGTACCAATTATTTTTGTAAGCCAGATTTTTTTAGCTCGTTCTGAAAATGAGGGACGACAATTTGCGGTGCGCTATCAAGTTTTATTTCAGATTTGGGCACATTTCGACGTAAACTTTTGCAAAACTTCAACAAGCTTATGGAAACCCTATTTTGTCAAGGACTCCGGTTTTCAGGTGATTTAGGGCATTCTTTGAACGCCGAGACTCGACTGAACATCCACCTCGTAGCTTTTCAACTTAGTAGACTTTCAACTGTTAGAAGTGATGAAGATCTTTGCGAGCAGTAAAATAGTGCGGACGTATTCCTCCGCCCTTTTATCAGTTTTACAGCGACAAAAAAAGCGCGATTTAATTATATGAATAAAAAAAGAAACTAACGTTGAACGGGACAATAATTAAAATCACAATTGCGGTACAAAATAACATTTTAATATTGCCTGCTCATCGGGGTTGGCAAATGGAACAATGACATCTCAAAAACGTAATAGTGACCATTTATCTCCACCGATAAACTATATAAAAAACAGTACCAGTGGGATTCTAAAAATATGTTAATGCAAAAGAGATATTATTTACCACCAGAGCTAGAACGAACAGATGATAGCAACTAGCAAGGAACTTCTTATACTAAAGTAAAAATGCCGAAAATTCCTCCAATTTTTCTACACGGCCAACACAATCGCAACAAAGTTGTAAGCGATATAACAAAAAAACCAGCAGTGAATTTACCACAATAGGTTTTACCTTTTTTAATTTACCACACGACAACGATTATCGTGCTTTAACTAAACATTATCTAGACAATAAAATTCAATTTCACACATATCAGGAACCAAAAAGTAAACCACTAGCGGTATCACTAAAAAATGTTCCTCTCTCTCTAACTATAAGGATATTAAAGAAATTTTAAAACAATTTGATTTGCCTATATTAAAAATTAATAGACTCTACTACAAAGACATAACTCCAATGCCGGTAGTTATTGTCGAATTAACAGCAAATAAGAAAGCTGAAGAGATTTATAAAGTAAACAGACTGGAAAACTCTGTAATTACAGTTGAATCAAGATGGTTAGCCAAAAACATTCCTCAATGCCATCGGTGTCAACAGACAGGGCCTACTAAAAGCTACTGTAAACTTGATTCAAAATTTGTTAAATGTGCAGGTGATCACTATTATACCGATTGTGCTAAAAAAATAGAAGACCCGCCAACTTATGTAAAGTGTAACGGTAAACACCGCGCAAACTACAAGGGATGCAGCTATTACTTCGAGAGTACTGGATTCAGAAAAACCCGCAGAATAAATAAATAATAATAAATTTTATACAAAATGAAGTGAAAACCCACACACATAATGTTACTAATTAAAATCTTATCCATTAAAAAAGCACCGGGCCACGACCATACCAAACCCAAGTTCACTTTTTAACTCTTGCCTAAAATTGAGATATTCTCCACAAACATGGAAGCACTCATATATTCTGATTTTCTCAAAGCCAGGAAAAATTAATTTCAAGTTATAGACCAATAAGCTTCCTTTCTACAATGGCTAAACTATTTAAAAAAATTATATACGACAGCTTTCCAATTTGGTTTCAAACAAAAGCATTCTACGTGTCATCAACTACAACACCTAACAGAAACTATTGAAGAGGGGTTTGAGAACAAGGAGTACACTATAACCATATTCTTAGATTTGGCCCAAGCGTTTGATAGCGCATGACATGACGGATTAAAACATAAAATAACATCTATTAAGATACCAGAATATTTAAAAGCGGTCCTTTTTTCATATATAAATGACAGATCTTTCCAAACATCCATACACAATGCAACATTAACTATTAGAAAAATTAAAACCGAGGTGCCACAGGGGGTACACTTGGCCAAATTCATTTTAACCTATATGCACACAACATACCAGAAACAGAAGCCTCTCCCCTAAGTCGTGTTTATGTTAAAACTTTCATTAAAACACTGTCTTGCAGAACAATTGTAATTGTTGAGCAAACATTTCCATAAATAAAAAAATAAGAAGTGATTCTGATCATTGGTTGACGGTGAGAATGATCGGGGAAGAGTTGAATTTGACTCCCGTGGTGCACAGAACGCGAACCACCTTCCACCCGAGGTTATTTTCTAAAATAACCCCGAAACTACATATCAGGCAAATGGGGCAATGTTCTCCCGTGAAACAAGGCTAATGTTACACCATTGTCTTCTCTTGGTGTTTGCTCAGTTCGATCTACGATAGAATTTGACTCGTATTGACAGTTCATCGGATTTGAACCAGTTAATTGGATATGAAGAAAATATGTGCAAAAATGGTTCCGAAAAAACCTTTTGCAGAATTGAGAAAGACAACAGGAGCATGTCATTGTAACATGTCTTGATATTTTAGGGTGGACTGAAAATTATCCTCATTTTCTAGAATGTGTAAAATCTTGGATTTTATATGCGATTAAGAAACGAAACGGAGCCAAGAATAGTACACCCCACCCAACTTCACCAAGGCCAAAATAATCCAGAATGGCCAAATCAAAGATCAAAAGCATGCTGATTTGCTTTTTTGATAGCTAAGGGATAGCCCATAAAAAATGTGTGCCTTAATATCAAATGGTAAACCAACATTTCCAAGAAGTTCTTCAGATACTTCGAAAATGGGTCATTGATGTGGGAACATCAAGAATACTCGGGTGCAGCATTACCACAATGTAAACACATCAATGTACCCCCCACTTCACCATTACACCATTTTGGAACATTGGAGAACATTCAAAAAGCCATAACCAACCAGCAAAAGGAGATTCCGGTGTCTGAGTTTCAGCACTACTGCGAAAACAGCGGACAAACTGTCTTCAGCGCTATGTGGCTTCCCAAGGTAACTACTTGGAAGGACGCAATTTTGAACTCGATTTTCAATTGAATATAAAAATTATAAAAAATCAGTATGGTTGCTTAATTTACACATCTCGCATCAGGAATCGTAACAACAATTGTTTTACGGGGTAGAAACCTACTTAGATTCACATCTAAGTAAGCGACATTTATACCAATAAAATCTTCGACGATAGTAAAACTACAAACTGATATTTTATTGATGATAACGTTTCTCTTCTATTCAAAACATAAACAATAACAGTCCGAATACGAACTCAATGATTTTTTGTCACTTACGTAAAATTTGCTTTCTTTTATCAGCTACTAAATTTAATTTTCTCAATTTTTTGCTTGGAAAAAATTATTTAATATGCTAATCAAAATATGATCCATCGCTTTTAATGAAATTTCTCACTTTTCTGGATGAAAGAATGTAGAATAAGAAGATATTTAGTAAAAAAATATTAAAATTAAAATATATAATATGCAATAATACTTTAAAATTTTTAAAAGCGATTCACTAATCGATACATTTCCCGATTAATTAATAATTAAAAATATATATGTCAACCAAAGCTTGTTCCATTGATTGGGAAAGATGGTAATGCAATAGCTTCTAGCGTGGAAAATAAGGTGAATATGAAATAATTTTACGGTTTGTGCCGGGAAGTTCTTTCTCCCAATGGTGTTTTATTTTGGGTTTTTTTATAAACCAAACATACTCTGGTTTCAGGCTTTTCAAGCAAAATGTTACTTTTTATTAAAATTTTTGTTTCTTTTTTTGGCTTTTTCGCCACGATCTAAAACTCAAAAAATATCAAAAATAACTGTTCTTATGTATATAAAGAATCACTGGGTAAAAAAAAACCAAACGGAGACTAAATTTTCAGTAATACTTTTTCTGTAATAAATGATTATTATTATAATTATTGAAAAACCCAAAAAAAGTAAAAAAATATATGAACACGCCACAATTATTCAGACAATACTTAAAGTGTTACCTATATTTCCAGGAAAAGGCAATGCGATGGTAATAAAACTGACCTGAAATAAAAAAAAGTTATGGTTTAGCTATTACAGTCTATACAAGAGTAGTCTGAAAAGTTTCCAATCTCAACATGAAGATGGCGTTACTCGTCAAAAATATCAAATGCAAGAATTTATTGGCAACTTGATATTCGATTTGTTCCATCTTTACAAAAATACTAATATTAACTGACATAAATGACTGTTAACTAACAACTGGGTATCTGATGTGGCTGAAACTTATCTCTCAAAGTATACACAATTATATTAGCAGAATATTTTTGAAGAGTAAGGTCATCTTCATACTGAGGCTTCTTGATGATATTATGTTGGTTCATACAAAATTTCTACCCAAAAAATATAAAACCAGGTTTCAGTTTAAATCTACTTTAAATATAGTTTCCCCTAATTTCAAAATAATATGTCCAATGCTTCTCTAATAATTCTATCGGTTCCCTAAATTGCGTTTCCAAAGCGCTCGCTGCGCTCGCAAAGTATCCCCTTATGACGGCTATGGCTTATTCGTTCGACATAAAACGGAAATAATTCGCCACTGAACGTGAAGCTTATTTCAGAAATAGACTACAACATGTATTTCAAAGATAAGAAAACACATTGGCAAAAGTACATTCCAACAGAAGAGGACTATTTTGAAAGAAACAATCAATTTTAATTATTAAGTAGATAGTGTCTCATTTAAAATAGTTCGACAGTTTATATATTTGGTGGTATAATTATCGTCAAAATATTTTATGTCAATATATATATATATATATATATATATATATATATATATATATATATATATATATATATATATATATATATATATATATATATATATATATATATATATATATATATATATATATATATATATATATATGTATATATATGTATATATATATATATATATATATATATATATATATATATATTTATATATATATATATATATATATAGTATATATATATATATATATAAATATATATATATATATATATATATATATATATATATTTATTATATATATATATATATATATATATTATATATATATAAAATATATATATATATATTATATATATATATATATATATATATATATATATATATATATATATTATATATATATATATATATATATATATATATATATATATATATATACATATATACATATATATATATCTATATATATATATATATTATATATATATATATATATATATATATATATATATATATATATATATATACTTTATTCACGGATCCAAAACTAATGATATATAGTGTACTTTTAGAATAATATGTATTTCAGTTACCTTTCAAAACAAACAAGTACCAATGTGTTTATAAACAAACAAGTCTTATTGCCGTGTGGCCGAAAGTTTTGATAAATAAGTAACCGGCCATGTTACACGTAATGTTATGACTTTTGATATAGGCTGCCTTTGCACGATCGGTGCCGCATCTTCTGTTTCAATTTGTCACAATAATTTTGAGTAAATGGCTTGTGTCTTTTCCGCTTTGTTCGCGATTTATAATGTCGATTAAAAGTAAAGAAGCATTAGTTTCTATACAGAAAAAGTAGTGTTGCCGCTTAAGTTAAAGATAGATATGTTTGACCGTTTACACGTTGGCGAGTCGTTTGCATCAATATCACGTTTTGTTTTTTAAAGTCACTAAATCAATCAATTTCTTCTGAATTTTTGATGGATTGTACACCATCAAGAAATCAGAAGACAAAATAAGGAATTCTACAGCTTCAACCTCACTATCAGCAAAAACTGTTCGTGATCCAGCAATTAAAAAAACTGCAATGTAACTGCATTAACACTATGGACTGAAGACTGTAGCCCGAACAGAGTAAGTGTGCTGTAATCCGTGAGAAAGCTAAACGTCTTTACGCATAATTTAAAGAAACTGGCGATGAACATACGGATGGAGAATTTCAAGAATTGGAAGGTTGGTTTAATGAGTTCAAAATGCGACAATCATTGAGTAACATCAAAATTGTTGGAGAAGCTGCATCTGCAGACACTTCAACAGCAGCAACATATCCAGAAAAATTTTCAAAGTTAATTGCTGATGGTGGATACAAACCTGAACAAGTGTTTAATGCAGACGACACTGCCCTGTTTTGGAAAAGAATGCCAAAAAAAGTTGTATATACAAAAGTGAAAAGTCTGCCTCTGGTTCTAAGGCAGCAAAAGATAGAGTTACGCTGCTGCTCTGTTGTAAGGCATCAGGATATTGTTTAATTAAGCCACTTATGCTTTGCAGATCGCTAAATTCCCGTGTTTTTAAAAATCAAAACTAGGAGAACCTACCAGTGTTTTGACATTTTGACCAGTGTTTTGACATTCAAGTAAGAAAGCGCGGGTTGCAAGGTTTCGAGATTGTTTTATTCCTAAAGTTGACACTTATTTAAACAAAATCATTTAGAATTTAAGGCAGTTCCAGTTTTGGACAATGCTCCAGGTCACCACGTGAGCTTGAAGCCATTCATCCAAATATAAAGGCAATAGATATTTTTGCCTCCTAACACGACGGCTTTAGTCCAACTTATGGACCAAAGAGTAATCCAGCCCTTTAAGCTCTATTACATTAGACAAACCTTTAAAATCACAGAACATTATAGAAAGTGATCTTAATATGAATATTACGCAATGCTGAAAACATTTTGATATAGTAAAGTGCATTGTTAAGATAAAAGAATCATTGCATTACGCTGGAAAAAATTGTGGCCTGATCTAACTGTCGGTGACTATGAAGAATCCGTGTAAATTCAACATTAACTGAAAACACTGCTTAAGTTGCGAATGGCGAAGGACGAGATGGTATCGAACAGATAGAATCAAGTTACATTCAAGAATTGCTTGAATTTCAAGGTGAAGATTTTACTGAAACCCACTTGCAAACCCACGAGCAAATGCGTAATCCCCATTCATTGAAGAGGAAGCCTCAACGAGCACTGAAAAGGTGACATTAAACTGAAAAAAACCTGAGTGATAGTTTACGAACGTCAAATGAGCTTGATGTGAGCCAAAACATTGCCTAAGCCTGATAATAATTATGAATGTTGTTAAAAAATCTCTTATTAAATTGCTTTTATTATATATTTTTGTAACCTTGGAACATATCCCGTACATTTTTTTTTGTAATCCCGTACAAATTACCATTCCGTATTTACAATTTCTATATACGCAGCATATAGAACTATATACCCTAATCATTATTGCAAATCTGTATTATGGTATTTTCAGGCCATTATTGGCCCGAAAATGAAATGCCTCCTATTAAGCTCAAGACATTCTACTATACAGCTAGGATTTTTACAATGTACAAACATACAGGGTTTTTGGTGCATTGTTTGCCAAATTAAAAAAGCCGATAGGAGGAGTCTTTTGTTATCTCCTCAGCCTCCATGAAGGATTATTGGACCAACAGGTTTTTTATGTTAATTTTTAAACCTTTTTTTGAAAAATTCCAAAAGTCAGCATTGAAACTTGAATTTAAAAAAACGTTATTGGTATATCCTCCAAATATTTTTTTTGTTTTAATGTGTAACGTTGTTCGGTACTATACAAATCAAAATTACATATAAGCGTCATCAAGTTTTTTTTTATGCACTCGCAAAGTTTTTGGGAGAAGTAAGAATATATTTAAAGCTCAACTTTAAATTGTTAAATGTTCTTCGAATTCTTCAAAAAAATCTCTGGTTTATCATCTTTCTAACGGTATGAATTCATGCCTTAAAAACGTTTTACTAACTTAAGTAATTTGCTCACTGTGTATTGGGACGCATTCGGCTGATACTCGATATGCAGGATAAAAACTTGTTTTTGTGTAAACAACATGCGCTAAGTAGGTAAAAACTGTTATCTCCCTCATACACAGTAGAATTGCATCATCTGTATTTCTCTTTCATTAGGTAAAGGGAAAATTAGCTCAAAAAAAAGCGCGCCGTGGTTTCAGTTTTTTTGATCGAGATTTGACTGTCTTTGCTGATTAACGCATTTGTTGTTCCAACACAGCGCCGCTAATCTTTTAATTCTGTTACTTGTTTTATTTGTTTTTGTCGAGTTGTGTTAGTTTTCGTTTAGTTTTGTTGGTGTTTTTGTTACATTTTGTCGCTTTGATGATGGCTGCATTCTCTAATGAAGAATAGGCGCAGCTTGTTCTGCGTTCCACATGAGATTGTGGAACCCAACAGTAGGGGGTACATAACTCCTGACTACTGTTGACTACTGCTAACTACTGTCTCATTGGACGCAATCCAAAGAAATCAAAAAACTCTATAACTCTATGTAAAAGCCATCCAACGAGAAGTCGGCGAAAATATGGGTTGTTTGATTGTGGAGAGGGACTCCCCATTCTTGACGTGAGGTAAATTTTCTGCCTGTTTCGATTATTTGTCGAATGTTGAATATATTTTCACGTGTACCTCTGCCTAGAACGAATAAATGTTGTTATATAAGTACTCGAAAATCAAATCGACTAGTGACTTATTATCCAATCTGTTTAATGGGCATTTCAGAAGCACTTTTCACAAGCCCACAGGCGACTGATCTAACCTAAAATTAACTTATCTTCGACATAAGATTGAAGATCGATTTAAGATTGAGATTGATCGATTTAAAGCTAATTTGTTTTGAAATATAATTTGTTTTCTAGAGATCGATTGAATATTAAAATTATTATTTTTCGATTAAATCCAACACCAATTTCGTCTCAACTGCCATCAGAAACACGTACAATGATACCCGAAGAAGTTTAATTTCTTTAAACTAATACTGCCAACGTCGCCAGCATGACTAAGTAACCTCATTAAATGAATAAGTTCGTTCCGAGACGAGATACAAGAAAGAATCATGGTCATGTTCTTGATGCAGGGGGCATGAAATATCCACTTAGGTTAAGTTCCCCCATGAAGCCTGGTAGACCTTGCGCACACGGCCCATACGTTATTGTCTTGATCGGTAGGCTTGTTCGAGATTTATCCATCGAGCGAGCGGATTATCTTTCGAATCTTGGTTGTACTGTATTAATAAAGCCATCCCACTCCCATAAGCTCCCATCCCACTCTTCTAATAAAACACTTAATTATTATATCATTTTATTATACCAACACACACATATATATATATATATATATATATATATATATATATATATATATATATATATATATATATACATACATATACATATATATATATATATATATATATATATATATATATATATATATATATATATATATATATATATATATATTAAAATTTAGTATTTATATCTTTATATCAGGACGAATCTTATTTCAATAGATATATCAATAAGCAAAAAATATTCCAACAGTAATGAGATAAAATAACAAGCTCTTAAACTGGGTCCACATCAATAAAAAATTGCGTTGTGCGGGCTGTATGTGTTGTATGTGGAATGCCTACACGGTAATGTGACGCTCTGACAAACAAGATCACACACAAATATTGTCGCCGCACAGTACGCACACGAACCATCTGTTCTGGTAATTCAAACAAATTGTTCCAGAAAATTCAACACGCACGCAAAATTGTATTGGTGTGGATCCAGCTTTAGGGTTGTTTCCCTAACTCAAGAGACCCAGAAAAACGAAAGAACCGAAATTAGGACACATTTAACCATAAGGATAGTTGGTCCTGTAAGATGGATTTTTGGAACCGAAAATGTTCGGTAAACTGCAAAGTTTGTAAAAGCGGATAGGATTGTCAAATTTATTTTCATCTTTGTTCTCAGTTCCTCAGTACACATTCTCTCGCAATTCCAAAAGATTACAGCCCTCTAAAACTGCATTATTTTGGCACTAGGTTCATCTCATCAGTCAAGGAATTCATCTTGAGATATGTTAATTTAGTAGAATTTTTCTCTGAGAGGTAAATATACTAACTTTGCAAATCCAAAAGCAAAGTGAAAATGATTGCTGTTCCGGGGCAACAAATGTGTGAAATTTCAGCAGAGCCGGACACAGGCATAGCTTTTATGTCTTTGGCAATTGGAGAAAAATGTTCTCTTTGCTTTGAAGAATCACTTCTGGAACTGTTATCTTATTAAACAATAATTAGAACCATCCTCCAAAAATTCATCCTACAGGATCATCCTACTATTCTTAAGGTTAAGTGTGTCCCAATTCTGGTGCTTTCGACTTTTTGGGTCTCTTCAGTTAAGCGAAGAAGCCTAACATATGTATGTATTCTTTAATAAACACCAAAAAAAAATCAATATTCCAAGCTTTCTACAGTCAATCTTCATCCACGTTTACGAAGGGGAGCACGTTGAGATATTACGAAACTAATCTAAACATCAGTTTCTCAACTTTAGAGGACACTTGCCTATTAAGATTCTTCCACGATCACGATCACGATCTAAACTGTATTAAAACTTTAAATAAATGATAGTCGGTGGGCACACGGTCGGGTGATTATGGTGGATCAATCATAATATTCCAGTTAAATTGTAAAAGTTTGTGTCGGAGGTCAAAGATACATGGGCTCGCAATACTGTTTCTGTTGTTTGTGTGTTTCATACAATTGAGACAGCTTCTGGTCAATTGGTCCCTTTAATACACTTATTTGTGAACAGTATTTCTCTGAATTGTAAGTAAGTGAAAGGTAACGGCTGCATAGCACAATCTTCTTCGGATGTAAACTGCCTTTTATGCTATTTTAAGAGCCATCTCCGCGCTTACACTATGATCTCTTAACTTAAGCTTAACATTAGCTCTTAGCTTAGCATTATTATATACTATTCACATTTGTTTTAAAAACAGATCGACTTCGTTGCATCAACCCAATATACGACCTAGTCAACGACCTTTCGCATCAACCCGTTACAATATACATAGTGTAACGAAAAATACTTTCGAAAATTTAACTAACGATTCTCAACATCATTTTGGACAAAAATTTTCATCAAAACATGTATCCAAAATGAAATCCACCATTTTCGCGGAAAACAGGTTAGAACTTTATTTTATTTTCTAAAGAATTGTCAACGTCCCATCGTATTGTTTATTTCGATCGATATTAATTCGTTTTTTGTATCATAGACCTCTTGAGGTATTAATTGGAAAAAAAATTAACTATTTTCCTAGTCATTCAATCCATACGTTTCACCATAAACTTGGTTTGTTGTGTTACAAAATCAACGAAAACTTGCACACTTGCAAACTTTGTCGTTTAATGACAAACTCGAAATTATTACCACTAATTTTTCACACATTAAGAAACACATGTTAATTGTTTTATTATATTAACGATTTAAAATGTCCATCATCCTTATGAAAGAAGTTTCGTTGGTTGATAAAATATTGAACAAAAAATGAGGATTACTTTGATATTGACTCATGATTCACAATATATTGCGCGAATATAGTGAATATATAGTGCGCGAATAAGAGTACTTATACCCTTTGAACATGATAAGGATAAATGTTTGTTTTGTTTAAGTCACGTCAACGCTCCAGGCGTTATTTAGTGACTATCAATAAATGGAGAGCTGATATTCTGGGCACTAGTGATCAAACAAAGTAGGGTTACGTACTGGATTATATGGAGGCCGAAGCCAGTAAACATGGTTTTTGTTTTGACTGTTTTATGGGGTTATGTGACACATAGAGTATAAGAGATAAAGAATTGACAGAAACAAGAACAGATGACTAGATTTATGAAAGACAAAGAACAGCAAGATGACTAGATTAAACAGGACAGAGAACTACTTAATGACTAGATATAGTGCAGTTTGTTATCACATCAAAGGCTAGATTCTGGAATAAAATCCAAATTCCTTTAGGAAATGTATAAGTCTTTCGACATTCAATGGAGAGAATAAGTCTTCTAAGGAGCTAGGAAGGGAGAATCTAGAGCGGAGAGGAGTCATTGCTGGACATGAGGTTAGGATGTGAAAGATAGATAAGGCTGAACCACAAAACACTCATAAGGGAGGAGGGCTCCCGTCAATGAGGTGCTAATGAGAAAAACGACAGTGACCTATCATTAGTCTATTGATTTTCGTTTGGGATTGCTTAGAGAGTCTTTTTTATCTGCCATAGTTTATTGTTTTCGTCAATAAGATCCCATTCAAGTTGGATGAGATTTTGAATTTTGTTGGAGATAACCGGATAATAATCTCTGTGGATGGGGAGAAGGGGATAAGGGGAACCGGAAGATATGGCATCTTTTGCCAGTTGATCTGCCCTTTTGGAGAAGTATGAGTCGAGGATATTTGAGATGTCTTCGGAGGAAGAAAGCCAGGAACCATTGTCCAGTAAACCCAAAAGGCCTGACGACGGGATACCCTTGAGTCTACGAATGCCTGCCTCGCCAAAAGGAAGTGGGTGATGTCCCATAGGATAAGGAGTTTACAAATGAGGACCAAGAAGTACGTTTGGAGAAGTTTACAGTTCTCCTTGCAATGGCTTTGAGGCGCTTGTATTCAATGAGATTATCTTGGGAGGGGAAGGAGCGAAATCTATTCAAAGCTCTTTTCCTAGCTTTGAGTTTTCCTAGCTGATTTGCAATTCTCATTCCACCAAGGGACAGGGAGACGGGAAGGATGAACTGGACTGAAAGGGATTGCGGATTCAGTAGCGATATTTATTGAGTCAGAAAATCTGAGAATGTAGCCGTTAGGATCGTGAGGCGAGAAGACTGGGAGGATATAGTTTGACTTATAGAGGGTCCAATTTGCTTTGGATAGGTTGGGGATGGGATGGGATGACTGGTGAGTAGGATGAGAGAAAAATTGGATAAGGATAGGATAATGGTCACTCCCGTAAGTGTCTTCTAGAATTGACCATTGCAGAAGAGGGAGAAGAGAAGAAGAGCATATAGAGAGGTCTATGCTTAAAAGTGATCCAGAAGGAAAGGAGATGTGAGTAGGAGAAAGAGAGTTCAGGATGCAAAGGTTAGAATGAGAAATATATTGGAATAGGGAGGAGCCTCTTGAGTCATAGTGGCCAGAACCCCATGAAGGGCGATGCGCATTGAAATCTTCGCAGATTAGGAAAGAAGGAGGAAGTTGGGATATGATTTGGTTAAAATCCTGAATGTCTAGTTGAAATGAAGGAGGGATATATATGGGGCAGATGGTGATAGGAAAATCTAGGAAAGATCTAATGGCAACAGCCTCAAGGGAAGTAGCAATTTGGAGTTTGACCGAATCTAGGGAGTTGTGAGCTAGGATTGCCACTCCTCCCGAGGCTCGAGCTGCGTTTAGTCTGTCAGATCTGTGAGTGGTGTAATTTGAAATATTGAATGATTTGCTAGCATTTAAATTCGTTTCGCAAAGAATAAAGGTCTGTAGTTGGAGATAAGGATTTTTAAGTCATCACGATGGAGAGCTAAGCCGTTCAAATTTCACTGGATTATGGTATTGGGAGTGAATATGAATAATGAGAAGGATGGAAGATAACTGGAAGAGAATCCTGATTTAGTTAAAAAGTTGAACAAGGATTAGCTCGGGGGAGAAAAGATGACGCCTGGTTGGGGGTTGTCTATATCCATGTCATCACTAGATAATGATCTATTTGATGATTTTGACTTGCTTCGAGAGCCCTTTGAGTTGGTACCTTTGGTGGGATTTGTCGACCTTCCTCTGGAAGAAGGAGGTTGGGAGGAAGAGGATTTTGATTAATGTTTAGGAGGATGAGAGGAAGGAGGAAGGAGGAAGAGAGGGCTTGGAGGAGGAGGATTTAGAATGAGAAAGGGGACAAGGGCTACCTTTAGACAGTAGCTGAGGAGAGGAAAGAGAGGACCCTAGATTGCTAGGGGTTTTGGAAGAGGAATTGTCTCCCTTTATAGGGAGCTGGGAAGGAATGGGTGAGGGAGAAGGAGAAGTAGAGATGGAGGCCTCACTCGATAGAGTGGTGGGATTAGGAGTTGAGGAGCAGTTCGAGAGAGAAACTTCGGGAGATGTGGATTTTACGGATGTGGATTTATTAGATGAGAACGAGGGGCTGGGTTTAGATAATAAGTCGCATTGAGTACCGCAAGAAATTGTTGGTTTCGCTATTGCTGCATATGAGATTGATAAGCGAGGGGAGATAGATTTTGCTCAATTCTTTGCTTCAAAGTAGGATAGTTTCTCCGTTGTTCTAATTCGCTGGATTTCCATTTCGTGTTTAAATATCGAACATCCCTTGTATCGTGGTGAATGTTCTCCTTCACAATTTATACAAAAAGCTGGAGGATTGCATGGAAGATCCCCATAGGGGGATTTCCCGCAAGAAGAAAGATTGAAGATACATGGCCATAACGTTGACAATTGAAGCATCTTAACGGTTGACGGATGTAAGGTCGTACTTTCAGAGAGAGAAAACCAGCTTTAACAAATTCATGAAAGGAGTGCAATTTGAAAGAAAGGATATGACTTGGAGAAGGAGATAATATGGCATCTTTTCTAGATTGAATACGTTTAACTTCAGTGACACCTTGGTCTTTAAGGTTTTCAAGGATTTCTTCCTCGCTACAAAGGAGAAGCTCTCTCGAGGAAACCACTCCCTTGCAGAGATTTAATGATTGATGAGGTGTAGTGGAAACCTGAAAATCAGCTAAGACTTTTAGTGTGTAGCATTTGATCGATATTTTTTTCTGAATCAGTTGAGATTAGAAGGGAACCATTGCTTAGTTTTCTAACTTCTTTAAGTGAACCTACTGCATTTGACAGGTGCTTATGGATTACAAATGGAGAGACAGACTTGAATGAGGAATCTTCGCCTAGACGAGTGATAACAAAAAAGCAGTCGAAAGTTATTTGGGGGGCTTGACGGTAGAGACACAATCCTGGGTCTTTTGGACCCTGTAGGGGGAAAAGGGTTTGAGTTTGTAGTAGACATAGAAGTCTCACGAGAAAGGAAGAAATAACTGTCCGCCGAGGCAGTGGTCCATACCCCGGTAACTCTAATTACTCCGGAAGGGCGGGAGGTGTTCCGGAGGCTCCGTGCAAAACACCCGTAAGCCACAGGTGCCATTCAGTCATCGTCACGGAACGCATAACAACTTGGTTTAAGGCTGGACTAGGGAACCCCGGGATCATCAAGCCCGAAACCTGATTTCCAGGTCCCCTGGGGGAATGATAAGGATAAAGTAATGGCTCTTTTAGTGTTCTATGTTCAATCCAATAGGAAATTCCAATTTGTCATACAACACTTCCAAGTACTTTTGGTAGAATCCTCTTCAACCAGATGTAACATTTGTTATTCGACTTATGTTTGCCGAGCTGAAAGTAGTCTTTCTGGATATCGTTGCCTGTCCCCTGACGCCAAACCCATTCGAATTTTGGAGAGCGTCTCCGAAAATTAGAAACTTATAGTAATATTCGTATACAGAATATATTTTTGGTTTTAAATCGAACTTAAATGCACCCACTGACATACACTAAAATAATTTTTGTCGCACTTTGAAATAACATTCTTTGTCGTGACGATGTTCCTGGATGATAATTCTTACTTTACTATTTTTTTAACCATGTTCATTAGATTGTTTAATCGTTAAGTAATTTTAATCGTTAAAAAATACTTCATTAATATTTGCTAAATATGTTTATACACATATTTGCATAAAATGTTAATTCTTATGGCTTTTATTGGTGATTTAACAATTGTAATTATTTTCTGGGAACCCTTAAATTTATGACTCTCGTTGAAAAGATATTTTTTTAAATGATGTGAAGAATCGTTGGTTAAATTCACGAAAATGCTTTTCCTTACACCCTGTATAGGATGTAGAACAATATACAAATATTCATAATATGCTCTCAAATGTATGTAACTAATTTAATATTTATACAATCACAACATAATCTGCTAACCAATAATGTAAACAAATCATTAAATAATTAATAATGTTACAAAATATATTCAATTTACATATTCCCGACATAATCACGAGAAAATAAAACAATGACATTTAATATAGCACCGTTAGCATTCCGTTAAGTAAATAAGCAACAATAAGCGCTTATTAGCCTCATTAAATAAAACCAACAATACTTATTTGGTTTATTGCTGCACGTCGTACGTCCTTCCAAATTGACCACGACCATTTTCAAGCTCGAACAGAAAAGTTCGACGACCGGTGTTTTTTTCTCGTTTTGTTTTCGGTTGCCTGGGTGTTTTTCGTTGGCTATTTTTCGAACCAACAAAAGAAATGGAAGAGAGGCTACTGTTGCCTTCGAAAGTTAAGCCGATTGAATTGTCTTCGGCTTGCAAGAGTTTATTTTAAACCCTTGTTGTGGACCGTACTGAATTGAAGACAATTAGTTTGACTTGCTACCCGATACCAATAAGATAAATTAAAGATTTGTTGGTGGACCTGAGTTCAAATTTAGTTTGATTAGAAAAAAGAATCAACTATTCTTTAGACAAAATTAGAACAAACCTAACAATGCAAATGATTAAATATATTTAATGAAAATAAAACATACAAGCTCTCGTTGATTTGACTTTTAATTCTTGTAATACTTATTGCAGTAATGAGTTTTATTTTAACAGTTAATATATTATGTATTTGACAGATATTTTTCGTGTCTTAACATTTGTGAAATTAACTATAAATGTGATTTACCCGGTGTGGCGGTTAATAATTCTTAATTTCATCTTAAAAAAAAGCACTTCTTTTTAATTGTTCCATCTCTCTGGTAGTTTGTGGATGCCTTCCCAAAAAAACCGTACATCTTTCGAGATGGTCCAGTCATCAAGTCATTTTTCATCTCCGTAAGTGCTTCATGGAAAGTGCGTGAAACATCGATGAAAACAAATTATTCTCAGAAGGGATCAAGTCTGGTGGTGAGTACGGCGCATGGGGAAATAGTTTCAAGCCAATCACTTTTCCGAGTCCTATAGCCCATTATGGTCACTTTTCGATCAATGCATTATTCACATTAATCATTTTTTGAATTTTGAAGCGAACGGTGTTAACCGTTTGACCTCGTTTCATAAACTCATGGTACACGACATCCTTATAATTCCACCAAATGCAAAGCATTGCCTTCTTTCCAAAGTGATTCGGTCTTGCGGTCAATGTTGATGATTATCCAATCCATGATTTTGTGAGGTTTGGGTTCTCGAAATATATACATTTTTTGTTTCCAGTCACGAGTCCGATTTCGCACATCGTTTTAGGCTTTTCCATCTGTCTGTCATTCAGCTGATATGGTACCCATTTTCCTGCCTTCTGGATTTTTCCACGGCATGTACATAATCACAAATGGTTGTTCGGTGACCAACATTTAGCCTCTCTGCCATTTGTTGTTGAGTTTGCATAGCGTCTTCTTCCAAAAATGTTTGTAATTCGGCATCATCAATCTTTTTCGGTTGACTTGGGTGTACTTTGTCTTTCAAATCAAAATCACCACTTTGTAATCGTCTAAACCAACGCCCACAAGCGTCTTGAGTTGGAACATCATAACTTTCCACAAGTATACAACGCGTTTTCCTTTGATTGAACAAGAAAAGCAGTACGTGCCTCAAATGCTCTTTATTTGACTCGAAACTTGACATGTTTACCACACGAAACATATAATGCTAACTCGAAATCGTTTAAAAAATGACGTTGACGATACTGTTGTAGCAACAAAACAACATAAGAGATCAGACCCTTGTTTTCAGCGCCATCTCTTAAAAAAATTAAGAATTATTAACAGCCACACCTGGTCTACAAGGTAGTCCTTGTAGTCGCAGTCTGAAGTAGTACTTGATTAGTAGGAGAGGAGGCTTGCGGTAGGGGTCTGTTGACTCCATACGATGTCAATGTTTATTATAATTTCTTTCATTGTATATATATATATATAGTTGTATATATATATATATATATATATATATATATATATATATATATATATATATATATATATATATATATATACAACTTTCAACATACCTCACGCACACAAAAATCAAATATGAAAAGTGATTTTAGTCACCAATAGTCAATAACTATTCTTTCGGTAGAAAATTTAAGTGAAAATCAGATTAGTAAATATTCTGAAAAATCTGCACTTACTTTAAAATTATTGACGATATCATAAATGAAAGCAAGTAATTTTAAATAATGACGAATATATGAATTATTATAGTACAATAGTTGTTTGTTTTATTAATAAATAGACATGGGAAATAGATATGGGAAAATGAAAATGAAGGCCAGTGAAAGGAAAGTTATTGTGAACAAGGCCACATGTTAACCAGTATAAATACTACCTTTTCGATGAAAGATATATATATATATATATATATATATATATATATATATATATATATATATATATATATATATATATAATAACCTTGAATTAATTTAATTCTAATTAGATTTGCCCTAATCTTTCGTGGTTACAAAGATAATAATGAAACAGAGTCTGAAGACAAAGCAACAAAAGATATGAAAAATAAATCACAACAGACGGCAAATCTTATAATCACGTTGACTGAATCAGAAATTACCATAGGAAACGAATTTTTGTGGTAAGATCAAAACATCATCGTTAAATCGAAAAATAATTGAAGGGTCCTTCTTCATAAAGAAATCTATTCTTGAAAAGAAAATGGTTTGAAACAATTACAGTGAAAGGATCTACATCAGAGCTTTAGAACATTAAAGGAGGGAACATTAAAGGCGTATAAAATTGAAGAAATATATTTGACCTTTCGAAGCTATTCTCACTAAAGTATAAAACATTTCCAAAATTACTTGTACAATCACCTTTGTTTAATTCTACTTAAATTATAGGAGAAAACAAAGCTTGTCTGTCATTACTTTTAAAATTTGCATTGATATACAATTAAATAAATTGCAAAACATTTAAAAATGGATTAGAAACCTAAATTATAACTAAACCAGTATTAGTGGAATATCAAAAACTATTAATAAAAGGTCTTTCAAATTAGCGTTTTTTTTTAAATTCCTGAATAAAACACAGAACTTGCGTTGATTTGAAGAAGCTTTTTATTAATAATTAAAGGATAGGGCATGACATTTAAACACGAAAGACAATATTTGCCAAATGACCATCTCTTGTAGCTTCACAGACGTCCACTCTTTTGTCAAAATGTTAGATGACATTTTGGCAGAATCTAAACTCTATCTCACCAATGACTCGAATAATTTCATCCTTTAGTTGAGAAATTGATTGTGGGTTGTTATTGTAGACCTCGCTTTTCACGTAACTCCAATGAAAATAGTCCAACGGTATCAAATCACATGGTCTTGGTGGCCAATTAACATCACCGTTTCTTGCAATAATTCGTTAGGAATTTTTTCTCTCAATAAATCAATTGTTTCATTAGTGGGGTGAGGTGTAGCACCATCCTATTAAAACCACATATCCAGAGCAATTTTATTCAATTCAGCCCACAAAAATCCAGTTATCATCTCACGATAACGAACACCATTCACATTTACAGCTTCACCAGCAGTATTCTAAAAGAAATATTACCCAATTACCCCTCCTGACCATAATGCACACTGAACAGTAACTCGTTAGGTTATAAAGGTTTCTTATGAATCAATCGTAGATTTTCCTCACCCCAAATGCAGCAGTTTTGTTTATTTCAACCCATTTCAAAATGTGCTTCATCTAAAAAGCTGATCAATTTTTCTGTTGGAACCTTTGGTGTGAAATACTAAACTTGAAGAGATTTACCAAAACGCTTTTTTGAACTGGTCATTTTTCAGCAGCAGTTAAAAAAAAGCGTCGAACATCGAACTTACGAAGGCAGGATCCTTAATGAGTTTTCTTATTTGTGGGCCGTTAAATACGAGGCTTGTTATTTATGTATCCGCAATTGGCAGCAATTGTGTTGCTAGGCACCATCTGACATATACATCATAAAGTTTGACATTCTTGACGATATACGCACTCAGAACATTTTATCATACGGACGCTATTTGTGTTGTTTAGTGACTTCATCTCAGTCAAAAAATAGAATTATCTGGTGAGAATTTTCGTGCGACTAGGACTTTCGACGTGGATTATCTCAACAACAGTGCATCGATCAACTCACTTCGATGAAGCACCATCTAAAAGCACTGTATGGCACTGGTTTAGTGAATTCAATCGTAGCCGACGTTCGCTCACGGACGAATTTAAAGGAGGTCGTCCAAAATCGGTTGTTGTGCCAGAAAACATCGATACTGTACGCGAACTGGTAAAGCAAGAACGTCATGTGACACCGTGAGATTGAGGCATCCCTGGGCATTAATATAACAAGCATACACAAGATTTTACATCGATATTAAACCATGAAGATTTGTGCGCGTTGGATTCCGCATAATTTGATAATCGCTCAAAAAAAAAGGCTCGTGTCGAATGGTGCAAAAAAATGTTCAAAAATACAATCGTGCTGCGTCAAAATAACATCTACACAGGTGACAAATCTTGGATCATTGCGTATGCGCCCGAAAGTAAACAGCAGTTGACTGTATGTATCTTTCAAAATGGGACAAACCCAACAAAAATTGCTTGCGCAAGAAGCGCTTCAAATAAATCGTCGCCTGTTCTTTTGAGATAAATGGACATGTGGCTACTGCTACTAGAGAATCGTAGAACGGTCAATTCTAAATGGTACACAACCATTTATTTGCCAGAAGTCTTTGAAGAAATAAGAAAAAACAACCAGCGACGCACGATCATTCTTCACCATGACAACGCCAGCTCTCACATATGGGATCGAACAATTCAATATTTGACCCGTCACAACATCGAATTGATGGATCATTCGCCATATACCCAAAATTGAATGCAAAAATGTATCTATCATAGCGGAGAATATTTTGAAAAACAACAAACCCATTTTCAATGATAAATATTGGTTTTTATTAGATATTCCGAATACATAAATAGCAACCTTCATATTCCTGCTTTAATTTGTTCCGTATTCAACTGATTTTTTTCCCTATATATACAAAGCATCCATTCCATTGTTATCAAGAACCTTTACAAACTGCTTCTTTAGGCCCAGCTTAATATGCAGTGGAGGAAAGATGATTTTCGCTCGTCCAACTAACGGGTCGTTAATGACATTCTTATTCCCAACGTCCATGCTTTCTCTGTAGGCCACTCTTTTCTAATCCCGTGGTATGTTTAACAAAAGACTGACAATAGGACAAATATACAGTAAACAATCCTTACATAATATTGAATGAATTGAATTATTGAATTGAAAAAAACATTGATAGATAAGTAGATGTATCTAAAAAAGTAGAGCAAATGGAGAAAAACTGATTTCATATTTAGGTTTAGTGCCCCAAATATAGCTAAAATCAGTTCTAATATCCTAGGCACCAAGAATAATAATCCACAATAAAAATAAAATCAAAAATAAAAAATATTCTTGTAGGCCTGTGTAATAAATAAATTAACAATAAATTCTATAAAATGACTTGCCTGAGAACAAAACAACTATAATTGTAAAAGGGACATAAATTAAAACAGAGAAAACATTTTAAATCCTAGTTAAGTATACAGGAAATTAGTGTTAAACGCATTTTTGCGGTTGAATCTAAACGTTTTCAAATCGAAAACTGATGAACAGCCGCTCTGTAATTGTAATTGCTTCACAAATGCTGTATTGCCATTTTAAAATCGTTACAAATGCAAAAAAGAATGGAAATTGAGCGGATTGTTCAAGAACAGACTTTAAAAATACAAAGAAAAAAGAATTAAACGGACGTATATAATTATCTGTATTCGAAATGATTATTGCTTCAAGTAAAAATTTAACAATGTGAAATTGTAAACTGGCACCGCTGAAATACCACCTGATGTTATTATACCTTAACCACAATAACATTAATAACAATGGCTTTCAGCGAATACAAGCTGTTTTTCACTCATTCGTTTATAAAGCAACCGTTAAGTTTATTGATACGCAATTTTAAGCAAAACAGAAAATATTTTAAAGATTGGTATGACTATCCTTGACATCTGACAGAAGAATTATAAAATTTCACTTGTTAAGTTAGAAATTGTAATGCCCTTTATAGGTAAAAATAAAAACTTTTGTCCGCAATAATTTATCGAGCAAAGAATTTGCATTACATTTTGTCTAAAAGCGAAATTTCTAGTGCTGATGTTAAGAAAGCGTTTCAGCGATAAAGCTGTGTTAAAAAATGTTTATCAGTTGTACAAGCGCTTTATCAGGTTAACTTTAACTCGGCGGTTGAATTTCTTAATTTCTTATTAAAAAAAACATGTTCAATTTGCGAAAAAGATTAAAAAAAATGGTTTATTCAAAGTATGTGTCATCACAGATGCATATTTTTCCACCATTCTGGCAATTTGTGGATACTTTCGCAGAAAAACTGTACATCTTTTGAGGTGGTCCAGTCATCAAGCGATTTTTCGACATTTCCGTAATTGTTGAAGTGTTTCATGAAAAGTGCGTGAGACATCGATGAAAACAAGTAGTAGTCGGAAGGGACCAAGTCTGGCGGGTGGTGCCAAGAGTTCCCAGTCAAGTGCAAAAATGATGTTTCTAACGGCTTTCGCTCTGAATGAAGGGGCATTGTTGTGCTGCAAAATCACTTTTCCGTCTCTTGTAACCCATTCTGGACGTATTCCGTCTTGGATTAACCCATGATTTGGGTTCTTGAAATATATTCATTTTTAATCTCCAATCACGATTCGATACAAAAAAGTTTTTCTTTCATGCCAAGAAAGCAACATTTCGCACACTATTTTTCACTTTCCCATCTGTCTGTCTTTCAGCTGATGTAGTAACCGTTTTCCTGCCTTCTGGATTTTTCCCATGGCATGCAGACAATCACAAATGGTTCGACGACCAACATCTGACCTCTCTGCCATTTGTCGTTGAGTTTGCATATTGTCTTCTTCCAACAACGCTTGCGATTCAGCATCTTCATTTTTTTAGTTGACCTTGGCGTTCTTTGTCTTTCAAGTCAAAATCACCATTTTTAAAACCAACGCTCACAAGCGTCAAACACTACCAAAATCAATTCAATGAATTCTGAAAAACGATTTAGGCTTGTCTTCTATGTCTTCTCATCTTATTCTGAAAGGACTGAATTTTTTTGAAAAACATCGTCCTGTGAAGTTGCTAAAGCGATACTTTCTTTGGCATTTAATGTCCTCTTGAAATACATAATTATATACATAATTATATACATGAAACGTCGGACCTCAGTCCCTCAAAACCAAAAATCTCCGACACTTCCCGGGTCAAATATACACCCCAAACATTTTAATATTAAGCCCCATCAGAGGCTGAATTTAATGCAAAGGTCCGAAAAGGTCGACTCAAAAACCAGGTTAATAAAATAGAAATAGGATCTACGCTTATGGTCCAGAAATAAAAGCAATCAAAGCACGACAATCAAGTATCATACTAAAGGCGAACCAAAGCCAGATAACCCAAATCAGAGCCGGTCAAAAAACAATGTCATGTTAAATGTTTTCTTCAATTACCGTATTGTCATCGACAAAGAGCTCCTTTCAACCGTTCAAAAGAAATGTCCACATTTGTTCAAATTTTGGTCGTCAAAACGCATGCATGTGTTGAAAGGTTAGATGCATGCAGTGTTGAACAAGAGGCATGCAAGGACGCAAGGAAAAATCATGACGCACGGCGAGACGCAGAGGTAGCACACCGTTGCGCTTTCGCTTTCAACTTCTTGATATAATCTGCAGGGTTTTGCAATAGCAAATTAATTTAAATTGCAAAATAAATTGCAATTTAATTTAAAGTAAAGTAGTTTAATTTTATTAAATTAAATAAACATATTAAATTATATGTTTATAAACACAAAATAAATATATTCCATGGCAAGACGAAATCACACCAGAAATGCTGAGATATATGGGAGAAATAGCAAAGAAAGAATTTTTGTCACTACTAAACGATATCGTAATAGAAAATAAAGTACCAATAGACTGGAATATGGGTATAACATTGCCCTTGTTTAAAAAACGGGATACCAAGGAACGTAAAAACTATAGAGGGATCACATTAACAAGTTTACCTGGAAAAATATTTATGAGACATGAATAGGCCTAAGGCAGGACTGCGTACTGAATCCACTGTTAGTTTCAGTAGTTATTGACGAAATTGTAAAAAATAGCAAAGCAAATTCCAAGAATACAAGATTAGATTTTAGGAAAATGAAAACAATGGCAACGCAAGAATTACTGTTAGCTGATGATATGGTCCTAATGGTAGATTCTGAAGAAAAACTACAACATAACTTAGCGATATATAACGAAAAACTAAGAAAAGTAACTATGGAAATAAATATAGACAAAAGCAAAACAATGGTGATTGCAGGCACAAAAATAAAACATAAAATTGTACTCGATGAGAAGGTAATGGAACAAGTCAAAAACTATAACATTCCTAGGAAAAAGAGAGTTACCGAAAGAGGTAAAAGCACATGTGTATCAAAAAGTAGTGAGAGAAAAGTATATGGCAGCGAATCTTGGACCTTAATAAAGAAGAACGGAAGTGGAATTACAGTTGCAGAAATGAGATTCTCACTCAAGATAGAGGGAATTACAAGAAGGGATAGAGTGAGAAATACGACAACTGGAAACGAAACCAATAGAAAGAGCTAATATAGAAAGACAACTAGCTTAGAAATTAGCTAAACAAATATGTGAAGCGAAAACACAATGAAAAAGTAAAGTTGGAAGTCCAAGACTAAGACGAGAAGAACAAGTTCGACAAGCGGCAGAAAAACGAGGAACATCGAACTTTTAGATTACATAAAATAGCAAGTAATAAAATTGTAAATTGAGTGTGTAAGGAATATGAGCCAACACAGCAGCACTCATACCGGCTAACATGACACTGTCAGATGTATTCATGAAACTGAAATTACAATTACACAGTTAACAGTAGGTACTTTACTGAACTCACAAGAAATGTTGAAGGAAACTGACGCAAACATGTGGCCAGGAAGGAGGCATGAATCTTACCCTGCGCTAGGATGCATGCACTAACGCAAGTTGAAAGACACGTTGAAAGTGATGTTGAACGGAAAATTTGAACAGCTGTGGACATACCAAAACAATTATCATCAAGTTCTCCATTTACCACTGTGTGTCGAAGTTGTGGGTTTTGCAAAAGAATTTTCAATCCATTCTGCTACGCACATTCACATGGAAGCGATTCAAGAGAGAGTTCGCTGGTAAAATATTTCAAAGATTGAAAAATTAATGGAATAAGTGTATTGTAGTAAGATGGGATTAACATAAAGGAAACGAAATAAATTTGAATGAATAAATAAATATTTTGTGTTTTATTGAAAAAGTCACCTTATTTTAGCCAAACTATAATAATTAAAAAAAACTTTAAAACAATATTTCGGAAGAATTAAAAAATTACCTAATGTAAAATAATATCGGACAAAAAAAAGTAAACTAACAAAAATATTTTTACATGTTTCAAGAATAGACTCCCAAAACGATGTCTTGCTTAATGGTAACTGTAGAAAAAGATGTACTCGCGGTACCGACACCTGACTAGCCGGTACCAAGTACCAGAAAACCGGTTAAAGACCTTTTGCGACGTTGCCAACTCTCCCGACATTTAAATACGTCCGTATATGGCAACGTACCGATGGATCGTGGGCGCATTTGCCCATATGGTCGGGTATTTGATGGGTGCTGATACGGTGCAAAGAAAATGGAAGGAACACTAGTTGGGTTACCGCGAGGTTGTTGGCATTCGCCTCAGGGTAGGTCATTTTCATTTTAACAAGATCTGGTTTCAAGACAGTGTCTAGACAAATATTTAATAGTGGTTCTCGGGAGTTGCTCACTGGATACACAAAAGCCCTGATGGAAATTTATGACTAAAATAATATATAGTTAAATTTACCTACAGCAGATTATGGTTGTTAAAAAATAGGACAGTCACGAATCGAGAATATCAGAACAATCTATAAATATTTCCCCGCTATCCAAAGGTTCAAAAAGCAATAATTTTCTGATTTACATAAGAATACCAGGATAAAGAGAAAAGTTGTATAATTTTCAGGTATAGCCTGTACAAAACTAAAACCGTTGCACGTCATCGATGACGCTATTGAAGAACAGAATACATACCACTACATAAATTAATTAATAAAAGAATCGAATGGAATGTATTCAATAAATTTCAAATTTAGAGCTGGATTCGGTTGGTAGCATATGCGACTTTTGTCGAGTTTCAAATTTTTCTTGTTGATATTTATTGACACCTTTGGAGATTATCCCATTTGTATCTGAACGAATTACTTTCATTCTTTACCTTACAATCGAAAATAGTTATTTTAAGAACTACCACAGTGTTATAATTGTCAGAGTAGCGCATACAAAATGCCAAATGAATTAAATGTCATTGTCTAGAGTTAGTAACATCTCTGATGCACTATTTTGAACAAAAACGAGACAATAATGATTCATTGTTACCCATTCCAGCTGTTAGAGTGGTATGTTAAGTTAATTGCTAATATTTGGATATGCTTAGTTTAAGTCAATTTTTTTTTAGCAGTAGCCTTAAGGTTCGGTATGTCCACTGTTAATAATATTTCACAAAAGATGAAAAACAATGAAGTTTTAAAATCGACTAGGAAGCGTAGTTCTACTAAAAGGGTTACCAATATCGCAACTGTGGATAGAAGTTCTAATCATGACACCATTTATATTATGTATGAATACTGTAAGCATTAGTATTTAGAATTGCAGAAAAGATTGTTCTTAATGTCATATGTAGTTTATACGTAGGTGCTCACAATTTAATTCTCATTTTCAGGACAGCATGTAACTTTGAATTCGTTACATGAAGAATGAAAAGAGAAACAGCTGTTTGATGGATGCCGTATGTGCAACATATTGAAATAAGTTGATTTTAAATGGAGAAAAGATGATCCAAGACGAATGCTTATGGAACTTGCCAATGTTGCCCTAAAACGTCAGATTTTTGAGAGGTTATATGAAAGAAAGAAAAATAGCTTTAATCAAAAGAAAAATCAAGCTTACAGAAAATGAAATAATGAAATGGTATGACAAAGAGCATAAACTTGATTAAAAATACATGATTATATTAATCAAAATATTTTTTTTTTCTATTTTTTACTTGCATATTATATATCAATAAATGTCATCGGTAATTATATAATCTTCTTATTTTAATAACCATTCAAATGTCGATGGTTTTTGAACGAAGCATTTTACATATGCTGCATCTATCTAGAAGCACTAAATCGACGACATTTGCAATACTTTTAACATTTATTATATTTTTTTTTTAGTTAGTAATTTGCATTTAATTTAGAGTAGATTTTTTTAATTGTTATTAAAGTTTAAATTGTAAAAATGATTCGCTAAAGTAAGGTTATGATGTTTAATTGCAATCTGGCAAGAGGGCAGTCAAAATGTTGATCAGGTACTTGCTATTTTTGTTATCAAAGAAAAACGAATTCAGGGAAACGAAAAACGAATTGTGTTGATTAAACACAAATTTTTGCGTGGAGAAACTATCGCGTAAACGCGAATGAAAATTAAAAGATTATAATGAGTTTGCTCGTTGGTACAAAAATGGTTTACTAAATTTCTATGTGGTCAAATCAGCACGAGTTATGCTCGGTGTTCAGGACGCCACGTTCAGGTCACTAGGAAGAATATGATCAACAGAATCCATGATACTGTGTTGGCCAATTGCAGACTGAAGGTTAGAGAGACTACTAAGATGATAAGTACTTCTGATGAATGCATACGAAACATTCTACATGGACATTTGGCGCATGAGAGAGCTATCAACAAGATGGGGCCACATTTGCTCACTGCAATTCCAAAAACGCCTGTCACTAAAAACGAATTTGAGTGACTACTTCACCGATGTGTTTTGATATGTATAGGCGCGATCCGAAGGAGTTTCTATGGCCATTCGTGCCTATTGTTAAAATTTGAATTCATCACAATCGGAAAATTTCCCTCGAAGAAGACAAAAACGGTTACATCGGCCGGAAAGGTTTTTCCGAATTATTTTCAGCAACAATTCGGAAAAAGAAAAAACGATCACAGAAAATAATTATGCTACATGAATTAATAATAACAATACATTAATATATTATAAATTAATAATTATTTTATGAAGAGTTTTGAAAAATGTTTAATGAAAATGACAATGACAATGTACCCATCCATTCCGTCAATCGTTGCTACAGGGAAACTAGAGAATTTGTGCTAGGAATTGAGACCGCATCGACCCTATTCTCCAAACTTGGCCCCGTTCGAGTTCTTTCTCTTCCCATACATAAAAAAATGGCTGACTGAAAAGAAATATACATTAATAAAGAGATTATTCGAAAAATATGTCGGACTCTAAGTCGACGAGTTGGACTTTTTCAAGTCGTCCTTTTTAAGTTCAAAAGTACATCGAGCTAAAGAGAGACTACATCAATTTTCGATTAAAAAAACATTTCATTTAAAAAGTATCTGACTTTGCACTATCCTCGTGATGTGACTAACACTATCCTCGTCTATTTACATTATTATCATAGATCAATTCATAGATCATAGATCAAAAACAATAAACACGAAGAGATTTACCACTAAACACCAAATCACTTTTTAAAACTTCTCGACGCACGTTTCGCTAACCATGTTAGGATCATCAGGAGATTATTTAATCTAACTGTAAAACTAAACTATGTTCTATTTATATGATAACCCTACCTAATGAAGCCTGTAAAAACCATGAACCGTCAAGTTTACTGAGCCTTACATTAATAATTGAAAAAGTTGACTGTATGGAATAGGTTCTTTATCCCGGTTTATGATTTTCTTACACTTTTCTATTTGAATGCTTTCATATGAATCCAAAGCCCTATTGTTATTTACACTTTTTACCAGTCTTAAATTCCTAATATGTATATTTTGGTCATATTCGATTGCATGTTGGGCAACACAAGATTTTTCATTTCTCCCATAACTAATGTGGGCAATATGTTGTCTAAATTTCGTTAATATAGATATTCTTGTTATAGAAGTTAGTTTTGGAATTAGATTAAATCATCTACTGCCGATGCATGACGATAACATGGTTAGCAAACTATGCGTCGAGAAGTTTCAAAAAGTGATTTGGTTTTTATTAGCAAATCTCTTCGAGTTTATTATTATTATACATCAAAATAGATTTACCAAATATGGCTTTCATGCTTTCATGCATGACCACCTCTAAAATATATTATAGCCTATCACAATAAATGCATTCGTCCTAACAATTCTGCGAGTGTTACAAGGTCAAATTTTATCTAAACATATTATATCAAATCTTTTATTGGAACCTTCAGTGTCTAACACTCGAATACTCGAGTGATATTAAAAGATCTTTCAAATTGAGTAGTTTTTTTTAATTCTTAAATAAAAAACATAAATTGCGTTGATTTATTGATAACTGAAACAAAGTGTATGACATTTAAACACGAAAGACAATATCTGCCAAATGACCACCTCTTGCAGCGCCACAGACGTCCACTTTTTGGCAAAGTTTTGGATCACATTTTGGCATAAACGGTGGTTATATCTCACCAGTGGCTCGAATCATTTCTCCCTTTAATTCAGGAATCGATTGAGGATTGTTTTTATAGACCTGGTTTTTCACGTAACCCCAAAGAATACAGTTCAACGGTGTCAAATCATATGATCATGGTGTCCAATTAACATCACCGTTTCTTGCAATAACTCGTCCAACTCGTCCCATCCTGTTGGAATCATATTCTCCAGATCAATGATATTCAATTCAGACCATAAAAATCCAGTTATCATCTTATGACACCGAACACCATTCACAATTATAGCTTCACCAGCAGCATTATGAAAGAAGTACGGCCCAATTTCACCTCCTGACACTAATGTTCAGCAAACAGTGACTCGTTTAGGATGTAAAGGTTTCTCAGAAATCAATCGTGGATTTTTCTCACCCCAAATGCGGCAATTTTGTTTATTAACATAACCACCAATTTCAAAATGTGCTTCATCTGAAAAGATGATTTTTTGAGGAAAACCATCTGTTTGTTTTTTGATCCAATTGACAAATACACAACGTTTATAATGATTCAGTGGCTTTAGTTCATATGTTATTTGAACCTTATATGCCTTCAGGGCTAAATTCTTTCTTAAAATACGTCATGTTGTGGATACACTGAGTCCTATCGACTAATGGAAATTTCTGGGTCTTCAGCAACAGTGTAACGTACCAAATCAATTTGGTATTGACGATTGTTAAAACCGTAAATATCACGTAATTTTCTAAAAACTTCCTCAATTTTTATAGATGTCGTACATTCTGAAATTAGATTAGACCTAGACAAATTCACATCGGCATTTGTGTTTTATTCAAGAATTAAAAAAAAACTGCTCAATTTGAAAGAAACGTTAGATAATCTAATCAAATTAAATCATCTCCTGATGATGATAACATGGTTAGCCAAACATGCGTCGAGAAGGCTAAAAAGGTGATTTGGTGTGATTAATCTCTTCTAGTTTAATTACGCATATTATAGTTGCTTCTAGAGACTTTCCTTAACTGTTCTTCCTAGGAAATCTCAAAATTGAAAAAATTAGTTCTTACAAAATTTCCATTGAATTTCAGGATTGGGACTTCAAAATTATAATTTTTCGCATGCATTTCAGTTGTTCTAAATATCTACATCATTATCATAAGTGTTCTTATCTCTGGACATAGAAATTACAATATTTAATTTGGAGCTCTACAACATCTTTTTCCACTCTACCGAAGTACAACCGTAGTGCTCCCCTGCCTAACCTAATTAGTTAATCTCCTTCTTTACTCTCTATATGATTGTTATGATTTGAAAGGTGAAATTGCATTCTTTTTTTCACCTAGTAATTCCAACTATAAGATCAAATAAAATTTTCATCAGAATTTCCACAGATGAAAAAAAAATCGTAACCAGTTCTCAAATAACATTTTGCATTTTAACAAAACAACCAAAATCCAAGCACACAATTTCGAAATATAACAGTTATTTCGCATGCAACTTTTACATGCTTAATTAAAACAACTTAAAATATAACAATTTCCGTACATATACATTAATTTGTCTCTTCGTTTTCAATTACGATTTCAAAGTGCAAAAGGGGACGGTTACTCTATTTCAGTTGAAATAACAGCTTCGAGAGCGGCACTAACGCTCAAATGTGTCTTAATTCCCAAACTTTCGTCTACTTTGTTTTACATATTCAACGCTGTTTTAGTCGAATTAAACTAATAGAACGTGAACTTTGTCAGGATGTTCACTTTAATTTTACGTCCTGCAATTTGGGTTAAAATACACATTCGAATTCAAAGATCAATTTCAAATTGAAGCAGATAAGTAATTTATAAAATACACCAACAATTTAGAGAAAAAAATGGATCCTAATTATTATGACTCCCTTTCAGCAGTCCCTTTACAGGTAGCTATTCTGTTATAATTAACAAAAGTGATCCTTTCACTCTTCTAAGTATGTGCCAATGCGATTTAATCCAGTATTGCCAATATGCGCATTATATATAATATTGCCAATGCGATTTAATCCAAGTTTTATAATTTTTAAGGCTATTAACCACATTCTATGGTATGTATGGTTTTATTATCTCTGGTTTTGCGAAATTCAGATACAATGAATTATTTATTCCATAATTCATTAGAAATCTTATTGCACCTTTAATTTTCTGTCCTACTTATTATGTAAATGTAGTACTGCAACAAGATAGGGTTACAACTTGTCCCCGAAATTGTTCACACTGCTTCTGAAAGGCAGATTTAAACAACGACAATTGGAAAATACAGAAAAAGTTGTATATGGCAAAAAAATTCGTTACCGAACGACATAGTCATCATTGCGGAGAATGTGAAAACGCTCCACATTGAACAAGTGAGGCTGAACTTGAACTTGTTCGATCCCAAAATCAGAGTTAACCACCCAGAACTAGAACACTTGAAAGAATATCCATACGTCGAACGCAGAATAACACTGACTGAAGCGATACAACTAGACCAGTGAAATATCTAAAAAAAGAGAATTGCATTGAGTGCTTTCGACAAACTAAATAAGCAATTGAAGAATAAAAATATTCCTATATTTTCAGAAAATGAATCTTTCATCAATGCGTATTGCCCGTCTATCCGTATTGCCCCTACGGAGCTTGTATCCTCCACAAAAAATCAGTGGGAGAATTAAAAGTAACCTAATGCGTCGTAGAAACTCTAATGCTTGGAATATCTTTAAGAGGTGGAAAGAGAAATGATCATGTAGAGACAATTACAAAGATTAAGGTGGAGGAAGAAATCGCAGAGCAAACAGATATCCGAATAAAAGGTGGTCCTAAAATATCGTAAAATAAAGATTACATATAGGTTAAATGCCACGAGAACGCCCTCCCATGTGCTGAACCGATAACACCAAGAAGACAGCCGGCATAGTATGGTTCAGGCAAAAACAAAACGGGAACAACTGGAAGCTTATGACAGAACCTTATATCCTAGAAGCCTATAAAATGGAATAATGATGGCTAAAAGAAGAAGAGATCTTTATATCATAGAGCAGATCTTTATATCATAGAGCAGATCTTTATATCATAGAGAATAAATATATGAAAGTTATCACATCTAAATGATGATGATTGATTTTCAATCCAGTTTGCTGTTTTTGTTTCTTACTATAAAGTATATATTTATTTTCAATTGTTTCCAGAACTGATTCCTCTCACCAAAGATTCCTCGAACAAAGTTTTGACATATTCTAAAAAAAAAAAATAAAATTATAGTTTAACGGGTTTAACTGCAACCAACTTATAAAATGAATTAGATTCCACTTAAAGGGATTATTGGTTTTCAACGCTAAAAAAGCAGACCGTAGAATTGTAATGAGGTCGTACATACTTACAGGTGATCTCCACATCTCCACAGATCATGTTCACTACATTTTATATGCTGCTTTGGGTATGACACATTCGAAAGAAAACTTCTCAGGAGTGTTTAGACTAACATAAACATAATTCTGTTGAGTTTCTTCTACTTTTTATAACAAGTAAAACACAGATTCACGCTCACAGGTCAGAGATAGTAGTAGTTAAAACAATGGGTAAAAGTACGTAAAACTGCACAAAAGAAAGCAAAAACTGTTCAAATTATAGAAAAAGTAATTACTAAAGTTTTCTGAGAATCTCGTGGTCTGGTCTCCATTGACTACTTGGCAAGGAGCCACAAATGGACGTATCCCGCTTCAATACTGAGTCAATTCAAGGATGGTATTCCACGATATTTTTTCACGACAAAAATTCGCCTGCACTCGGGTTATTACTGCAAAATTTCATAACCTACGCTGCGAAGTGCTTCCACATGCACGGTATTCACCGGATTTTACTTACAGTGATTATTTCCTCTTCTTAAACCTGAAGAAATAGCCCAATGGATGAAGATTATCTTCAATTAATAAGGTCAAAGTTGAGATGACCTCTTGTTTTACAGAGATGAACAAATTAATCGGCAATTACTCAACATAAAATCCTTAATTTCGGTATTTTTTTCAATGGTTGACTTAGAAGGTCTTCCTGAACCAGGTTCACCTTTAATTGCTTCTTTTCCCCTCATTTCCAATCCCGAACTGGGTGAGATAATCTAACACTATATCAATCATCTCATTTGATCACTGCCTAGGCGAGTCAATAAGTGGGTAAAAAATCAAGGTCGAGTAAAATATTATTAAATCATTAGTGGCTAATTCATTAGTTGGATTTCTGATACTTTGATTATTGATTATATATTTAATTATTTTCTAATGTGAGTATCCTCATAAAAGGAATAAAATTTAGTGGCATGCATTTATAATAAGGTATGTTTCAAAAATAAAAAACATACAAATAAAATTGGTTATCTTCAGGGCATCATCTCTAGCCTAATAATATCACTGGAATAATCTTAAGTGGTCCTCAAGAGTATACAAATAAATTATTCAATAAACTTGTTACGGGATTCGTCATCGGTATATTCAAAATAGCTTAAATCCTGTTCATAGTAAGCTAGGTCAAAGCCACATAATTAAGCGACTTTCAATTTAACGCCTAGTTTACTAAAAACACTAGATTTTTTGGAGAAAATTATGTTTAACAATTTTATTGTATTCATCTAGAAGGCGTAAAACAAAGCATTTTACGCTCATTTTTTTACACTACAGGATGATGGATGTAATCCTTGACATTGAATAGAGTTTTTTAACAATCACAGAATATCAATGAATATTGAAATGTTCACGTGTTAATACTTATCGTACGTAGGCGTGTTGTAGGTTATACTTGAAAAGAAAAAAGGTATAAAATACTTAGGATCAAGAATGTTTTAAAAATATATTTGCAATACAAGGTAGACTATCAATTCTTCTGTTGGAACCTTCGGAGTGAAACACTAAATTCGAAGAGATTTACCACTAAACACCAAATACCTTTTTTAAACCCTAAAAAAAAAATTGTCAGAAGATTGAAAAATCATCTCCTGGTGATGCTAACATGGTTAGTGAAATGTACGGCGAGAAGTTTAAAAAAGTGATTTGATGTTTAGTGGTAAATCTCTTCGAGTTTAAGGTGGACTACATTTATTACGTGTATCCATAAGTTAAGTTGTTTTTGTCAAATTTTCAATACATTGCCATCTACCGACTAGTGGCATCCACATAACCTATAAATTTATTAGCTCATTATATGGAGCATGGCTTAATGTGTTTGGTTACCTCTATTACATTCACCCACCCAGGTCTCGACAGCAACTAACCCAGCTTAACTTGAACCTATAAGAATGAAAGAGCAAAATGTCCCATAATGGACATTTCATGCTTTATAAGTTTCAAAAGCATAACAATAATATTAATACAACAAATGGGTTCAGAACCACAAATGGGTTCAGAACCGCAAATAAGTTCACAAAATTATTGAAAGAATCTTCGACTTTTCAAAAGGATCACAACACAAATAAATTCATGGCAATACCATTTGATGCCTAATTAACAAGAGGGCTAGACAAAATTTTGAAAAAAGTGGACATTAAAGTTGTGTACAAACCATATAATAAATTAAGAGAAGTTCAGGGTAATGCAAAGGTTAAAGTAGATCGGGGATTTACGAAATTAGTTGTCAAGACTGTGATCGAAGGTATATTGGGTAAACAAAAGATCTATATTGACAAGACATAAAGAACATATTGCCCATATTAGATATGGGAGAAATGAAAAATATTGTGTTGCCCAACATGCAATTGAACATGACCACAGTATAGATGTTAGCAATTTAAGACTAATTAAAACTGTTAATAATAGTAGGGCTTTGGATGTATATGAAAGCATTCAAATAGAAAAATGTAAGAAAATCATGAACCGAGATAAAGGACCTATTCCGTTCAGTCAACTTTTTCAACTATTAATGTAAGGCTTAGTAAACTTCGCGGTTCATGATTTTTATACGCTTCATTAGGCAGGGTTTTCTTAAAAATAGAACATAGTTTAGTTTTAGAATTAGATTAAATAATCTCCTGATGCTGCTAACATGGTTAGGGAAACGTGCGCCAAGAAGTTATTTGGTGGTCAAAAAAGTTATTTGGTGTTTAGTGGTAAATCTCTTCAAGTTTAGCCATTAATGCTGTTCCAGGTACCTTGAATACCAGAACATGTCAACGTAGGTTAAAAAAAATTAAGAAAGGTGATGTCAATCTTGTCGACGATATAATATATGGAAGACGTGTTAATCTTGACAAGGATTTATTTAGTCCGCAATACAACAACGTTTAAAATAACTGAACAAAATATAAAAAGGATTGTAGGTATCATATCAACTATCAGTTGAAAATAAAATTCAATGTGTAGGCACCACCATCCCAAGGTTAGACACAAACCCTCCATGTTCAATAAATTGTTACTGAAGATGAAACGCACTCGAAAACCAGGTCTACACCCTAAAAAAGTATGAGCTTCCGAATCCTAATAAAACCATAAATGCTGAATATTATTGTGTGTTCAGCTGGATAGACTAAATATGGTTGTGATTTGAAAACGTCCAAGACTGAGAAAGAAAAGATATTACTTGCATGACAATGCAAAAACTCCGTGTGTTGAAGATTGAAATTTATAGAAATAATATTAAAAATTGAAAACTTAAAATGGATATGCGTGGAACACGTAGGAAAAACCAACAGATCAATTATTAAACCTTGTACGCAAATTGCAGTAGAAATTAGTTAACGATTGAAGAGCTACGTCCAGAAAAAAAAATTCCAACAACCTCAGATAGAATGATATGGAAAGAGGAGGCTGTCCAGTGAGTAAGGTGAGACTGATAAAAAAAGATTTACCAGAAAATGAAATCCAGTAGAATATCGATTGTACTTTATCTAGTATTTTAGAAACTGCTGATATTAGCAACTGATAAACCCGCTCAGCAGTCACTCGAGCTGTCGACCCTTGATTAAACGTTTAATTTCTTTAGAACCATTTTAATCACTCGGTAACTAATTTTTTGATCATTCAGTGGATATTCAGTCTTACTTAGTATTGTTACTGGCATGGCTGAACAGTAATTACACAGCTGAACAAATTTAAACTTTTTTGAGGTCACATTGATGAAAATAGGTGTATATGAAATATTTTGTAATACTAAATCCGAAAATAATAAGCTCATTACTGTAACAAGTACAGTTACGTTTGTTGAAGGGGTGGTGGGGAAAAAAAAGAGACAACATATTTTAACAACCTAATATTTATTTAATATAAACATGTAAAGCTGGTTACACACCAATAAAATTTTGCGTGTGTGTTGAATTAACTGGCATAATTTGCTTGAATTATCTCGTGGACAGCGTCCACGTTGCCGCACAGACCCACCACATACAACACTTACAGCCCGCACAACGCAAATTTTTATTGATGTGAAATAGCTTAAAACATGTTAAATGTATGCAAAGATAATACTGAAAATTATGTAAATAAAAAATATATTAGATGAGATGTCATACAGCGACAAAAACTTTCACGTTTTCCCCTTGTGTTCGGTAGCATCATCTCTTTTTCAAAACCAGCAGTATACACCCAACATAGGTAAGTTCCAGCATCCTTGGTGTCTTCCTTCTATCATCCTTATGGTGAATCATCTCTCCATATTCGTCCCTTACTACAACCAAATTTTCTGGACAAATATCCAAATGAGAATGTAAAAAAAAGCATTTTTAAGGACATGCGACACGCTAGTGTTTCATAGGCTTTCAAGAGTTCATCTATGAGGTTTTTCTACTTTTCATCTTTCTTGTTGCCCAGAAATCCTTTCGCTACACTTACAAAACACTTCCAAGCTGCCAATTACTGCTTTATTTCATTTAATTCTTCAGGTTCATTTAATTTTTCTTAAAAACGAAAATCACCAAGAATCTTCCTTATTTGAGGTGCAATAAATATGCCTTCTTTTAGTTTTGCATCACTTAATTGAGGAAATATTTTTTTAGGTACTTGAAACCTTTACAGTATTTTACAAAGTTTTTCATTACTTCAAGCTTAATATGCAGAGGTGGACGAAGCACCTTTTTTGGGTTAACAAGAAGGTATGTCTCATATTTGAAATTTCTTACTGTAATGTTCTTTTGTTGCCCTACTATCCCATAGACACAAAACACAGCAATACTTTGTACCAAAGTACTCGTTACCTTTGTACTCCAAAGTCAGGTATAAATAATTTTAATGATCCCATGATATAAAGGGAACCAGGTACTTGAAAATAAGACATGCTAGGTCATTTCTGTATAAAGGTGTTTTAATAACTACTTAAATGAAACTCAAAAAGAGCATTTTCATCAATGTTACAAATATCATGTCGAACTTACACCTTTACACTATTGCCTGATGATATACAACCAATTTCTCATGATCAATTTAAAATCACTAAAAAATTATTAAATAATATTCTTTTGGTAACAACTAAAATTATAACAACTAATATTATAGAATTATAAATAAATATGATCGGTCAAAACCAGCGGTTTTTGTTTAAAAATGTTTTAAAATAAACGCAAGTTCTATGTTTTATTCAAGAATTAAAAAAAAACTGCTCAATTTGAAAGATCCTTTATATATAGTAAACTTCGATTAATTGCTTATAGAATAACTATGACAATTTTAAATGTGTAAATAAATTGCACTAATCCAAGACAAACATAACAGAATCAAAGATATATGTTTGTAATACAGATGTATTACATTAAAATATATTTTGTCAGTACTATGTAGGCCTTATTTAGTCCTGGTTCTGTTATTTCAAACAAACAAAAAGAAACAATATGAAATACTAATTAGTTTCGACAGATTTTACGGTGGTGGACAAAACCATAAAAGGAACGGTCGTTGAACTTTAGTAAATGCAATTACTAAAGTTTAAACTGCACCAGAAAAAATACTTTCAAAGAGAGGAGAATTAAGGCATTAAAATGGTAAAAAACCTGCGTTTGATTTTGATCTTAATGGTATTTCTCACAATAAAATCAATCGTTAGACGAAACTTATCCTTATTTGTAATAACTAATAGTTAATCAACGTCGACATTTACAACATTTATTTTTTTCCTTTATTTAGGTTTTGCGCCACTATCTAAAACTCAAAAATTATTACCAAATACATAGCTTAAATATCTTCGGATGTCAATTTAATTATGCGCTGGTTTGGTTTACACTTAACATTATTATACACAATCCATATTTCATCGCCTGTAACCATTATCTTTAAAAAGGGATCGATTTCGTTGAGCTTCAATAGAGAATATATATATACATATATATATATATATATATATATATATATATATATATATATATATATATATATATATATATATATATACATATATAAATATATATATATATATATATATATATATATATATATATATATATATACACACATATATATATATATATATATATATATATATATATATATATATATATATATATATATATATATATATATATATATATATGTATATATATCCCTTTTGTGGATCAGACCTTGACGTGGTAAAGGAGTTTGAGTAGGGCAATGGAGCTTTAAGCTATGCCGTCTGGAGTCTATGCTCCTGGGAGAGTCACCCCTGGCGGACAGGTCAAGGCGGAGACCTCAGACTAACATGATCCAAAATCTGCCAACCCACATTGGACCAGCGTGGCAGATTATGGTCCATAACTTCAACATGGTATTTCAATATGTTGAAATATGACAGTACAACCTCAAACACGGCCCTCATTCCCCGGAGGCCAAGGGGCAACTACCTACGGCAGCGGGAAGACCTGCCCCAAGGCAGAGGGTGCTAAGAATCACCGGGTTAGATCAGGCTGCCATTGGACTTTTGACATTGCAACGTTAAATATACGGACTATGAAAACAGAGGCCCGGTTGCAAGAACTGTTAATCGAACTTGACAACATACATTGGGATATTATTGGGCTCTGTCAAACACGAAGAAAGGGTGAAGAGTTAATCAAACTAGAACCAACAGGACACGTACTCTACACTCGAGGTACGGAAAATGGCCGATGTGGCGGAATTGGATTCCTCATCAATCGAAAGCTGAAGGACAGTGTGGTAAAATTTGAAAGTACATCCGACCGATTAGCCCAATGCGTCATTCAGCTGAATAAAAAGTTTAGGCTTCAAATTGTCCAAGCTTATGCACCAACTATAAGCCATAAAGATGAGGAAATTGAGGAATGTTATGATGATGTGGCCCAGCTTTTATACAAGGAGAAATGTAGGTACAAAATCCTGATGGGTGATTTTAATGCCAGAATTGGAACAACAAGAACAGACGAAAATGCAACTGGCCCATATGGAACTGGTGAGCGAGACAATAGAGGTGACAGGTTAGTTGATTTTGTTGAAGGACAAGAACTATATATTATGAATTCATTCAATAAGAAAAATATCAGCAGAAAATGGACATGGAAAAGTCCTTCTGGGCTCACAAGCGAAATTGACTACATCAGGACCAACGATAAAACAATATTTACCAATTGTACTGTCCTTAACAATTTTAATGTTGGAAGTGACCACCGAATGGTACGAGCAAGGGTTCGGATTGACTGTCGAAAAGAGCGCGAAAAAATGGTAAGATCAAAGAAGGGCAAGATGGATTCTGGAAAACTGCTGGACAGAGGAAGCGATTTTGGGATTGCTTTGTCAAACCGGTTTGCTGCGTTACAAGATCCAGAGGAGGTGGAAATATCAGTTCAATATGAAGAAATCGCCAACAATGTACTTCAAACGACTGCTTCAATAGCACCAGAAGAAAAATGTCTCAGACAAACAAAAATCTCCAGTGAGACCAATGATTTAATGAAGAAACGGCGAGCAATGAGAAATGCAGGTAGTCCTTTTGGCAGGGTCGAGTACACTGAGCTCTGCAAAACTATAAGAAAACGTATCAGAGAGGACACGCGCCGATTCAATATGCAGCTAGTGCAAAAAACCCTGGAAGAAAACAAAGGAATTAATAAAGCTAAACAGAAGCTGAGAATCAAAAGAACGCAAATATATGCTTTAAAGCGTGAGGATGGCACAGTGTGCAGGGCGCGTACCCAAATGTTAGAGATTGTCAGAAGGTTTTATTCTCAGTTATATGAAGATCAGAGCCAGTCAGGTACAGTAATACCCACGGATAAACAATATATAATGCCAGATATCCTAGTGGAGGAAGTAGCAAATGCTATAGAACTGATGAAGAACGGCAAGGCTCCAGGAAAGGATAGTGTAACTGTCGAAATGCTAAAAGCTGGTGGTCGGACGTTACATAAAACACTGGCAAAATTATACTCAAAATGCCTCAAAGAACAAAAAGTACCTGACTTATGGAAAAATTCAGAAGTGATCCTTTTACATAAAAAAGGAGCACAGGAAGATTTAAAGAAATACCGTCCAATAAGCCTCCTATCAGTGATGTACAAAGTTTTCACTAAGATAATTTCTAAAAGAATATTAAAAAAACTGAATGACGCACAACCAAGAGAACAAGCAGGGTTCAGAAGTGGATTCAGTACAATGGATCACATCCAGGTTGTACAGCAGGTCATAGAAAGGCACAACGAATACACTATGCCACTGTGCTTGGCTTTTATCGACTACGAAAAAGCATTTGATTCCATCTCAAAGCATGCGATAATGGATGCACTGCTTAGCCAAGGTGTAGAGAGAGCCTATGTAAACCTATTAGAATCGATATATGATGGAGCTACAGCCACAATTCACCTTGATGATCTTGAAGTGGGAATTAATATAGAACGAGGTGTACGGCATGGTGACGCAATATCGTCAATTCTTTTCTTGGCTGGCCTTGAAGAAGTATTCCGTAAACTGGATTGGGAACAGGATGGTGTAAAGATCAATGGTGCAAACTTAAACCATCTTAGATTTGCAGACGATATTATTCTCATTTCACAAGACCCAGAGGAGCTGCAAAGACGCATACAAGAACTGCAAAGGGCTGGCGAACCATTTGGCTTGAAAATAAACCTGAAAAAGAGTCAGGTTATGTTCAATAACTTCGCTCAGGACAGAAGAATTTCAGTTTTAGGAAGGGATTTAGAGATTGTGGACAGCTTTGTATATCTTGAGCAGAGGATTTCAATGGAGCGGAATACCGCCCGGGAGGTGGAACGGCGTGTTAAATGTGGCTGGCAGGCATTTGGTAGGCTCAACATAGTGTTTAAGAGCAGACTCCCACTTTGCCTGAAAAGAAAAGTATTCGATCAGTGCGTTCTACCCGTTATGACATACGGAAGTGAAACCTGGACACTCACATCACAATCAATTCAAAAACTTCGGGTGGCACAGAGGGGAATGGAAATATGTATGCTTGGCATTACACGACGAGACAGAAAGTCCTGCGCATGGATCACGGAACAAACAAAAGTCTGTGACATCATTGGAAGAGTAAAACAATTGAAATGGAGATGGGCAGGCCATGTAGCGAGGCGATGGGACGACAGATGGACCAAGGCAATCCTGGAGTGGATACCGCTTGATCGCAAACGTCCGCGAAGAAGACCGAAAGCACGATGGATTGATGACATCGTTAAGTATATTGGACCCGAGTGGCAGAGGAAAGCCCAGGACCGTGAAGGTTGGAAGCATGCTGAAGAGGCCTTCATCCTGCAGTGGATCGATACGATCGATCGATGATGATGATGATATATATATATATATATATATATATATATATATATATATATATATATATATATATATATATATATATATATATATATAGATATATATATATATATATATATATATATATATATATATATATATATATATATATATATATATATATGTATATATATATATATGTATATATATATATATCTATATATATATATATATATATATATATATATATATATATATATATATATATATATATATATATATATATATATTATTATATTATTCACGTATAGGCCCTGGTGGACCAAGCGAAGTACAATTAGAGGCGTTTGTTGTTGTTAGCCTTCCTTTAGGCCCATACTGATTTCATTCTTTCGCTATGAGCTTTCTTCCTTTCGTCAGACCAAGTTGTTCCAGTCTTCCTACATTTTTCTCTCTGGCCAACCTTCCAAACGTTAACCTTGTGTCTGAAACAGACTCTATCCTGAATTTGACTTTGTGTAATATTTGCTGATCTTAGGTCCTCTTTAATTGCAGCAATCCATTTCATTATTTCTACTTTAGCTCTACTCCTATTTTCATAAAATTCGACTATTTGTCTAGTTAGCCTATTCGGATTCATCCGTTTTATATGCTCGTAAAACTTAAGTCTTCTTTTTCTCATATCGCTATGTATATCTGTGTATTGTTTGATTTCTTGGTTTTCTCGAAGTCGGTATGTTGTGCTATTTATTTGTTTGGGGCCTAGGAGTTTTCTTGTGATTTTTCTTTCCTTCTTTTCAATGTCCTCGATGTCCCTCTTTCAGTTCAAAATGAGCGTTTCTGCAGTATATAGACATTCTGACTTAATAACTGTGTTGTAATGTCTCAGTTTTGTGTTTTTAGATAGGCATTTTTTGTTGTAAATATTTTGTGTAAGTCTCAATGCCGTCTTCATTTTCTGACATCTAACCTTATTGGCCGCTTTTTCCAACCAATTTTCCATAATTATTTCACCCAAATATTTGAATTGAGAGACTCGTCTGATGTTACCATATTTTGTTTTTAGAAATGGTGTTCTTAGTCTGTTGCAGGTCATGTATTGTGCCTTTTCAAAGGAAATTTGGAGTCGTACCTTTTCTACTGTTTCTTTTAGGATTTCAATCTGTTTCTGTGCCGTTAATACATCTTGAGCTAAAATTGCTAGATCATCAGCAAATGCCAGACAATCAATTTTGATGTTGGTTCTCCCCAGTTTAATGGACTGGTCAATATTCAGGGCCGACTTTTTTTCACGCCACTGCTGTATTACTTTTTCTAGAACACAGTTAAATAAGAGTGGCGAGAGTCCATCCCCTTTTTTCACTCCAGTTTTAATTTCGAAGGGCTCTGAGATGTCACCCATGAATTTAACTTTTGACCTTGTGTTAGTTAACGTTGCTTTAATAATTGCCAGCGTTTTCAGATCTAGTCCTTGTTCTTTCAAGATTCGGAATAAAGATTCGCGGTCAATAGAATCATATGCTTTTTTGAAATCCACAAATGTACAGATGAGCTTTTTATTGTACAGTTTTTGATGTCTTAGAATCAACTTTAGATTCAGGATCTGTTCAGGGCAGGATCTGCCCGGTCGAAAACCTGCTTGATATTCACCAATGTTCGATTCTAACTGTCCCTGTGCTCTGTCTAGTAGACATTGAGATAGAATCTTGTAACAAACCGGGAGAAGAGATTTCCCTCTATAGTTGTTTATATCCGTTCTATCTCCTTTCTTATGTAGTGGATGGATTAGAGCATCTTTCCAGTCTTCCGGAATCCGTTCGGTTCGCCAAACTTCTTATAGAATTTTGGTTATTTCCTTGATTGTACCTGGACCAGCGGATTTCAAAAGTTCAGCAGTGATTCCATCTTCACCAAAAGCTTTGTCATTTTTAAGCCGCTTGATTTGCCTAATTATTTCCTCTTCATTCGGTGGTAATGAATCTGGGTTTGTTTGTTTAGGGTTTAGTGTTGCTTATTTGTTTAAGGGCTCAGGACAGTTTAGTATTTGTTCAAAATATTTCGCAATTTCTTTGCAATTGTCTTGGTTATTTAGAGCTAATTGTCCGTTTTCGTTTTGGAAGCAAACACTTTGCGGTTGATAGCCTGTTAATTTAGTTTTAAATGTTTTATAAAAGTTTCTGGTGTTATTTTTTTGGAAATCTTTTTCTATTTCATTAAGTTGATTGTTTTCATATTTTCTTTTAGTTTGTCTAATTAGCTTCGATGTTTCTTTTCTTACTTCCAAAAAGATGTTATAGTTTATTGCTGTTTTTTGACTGTTCCAATGTTTGAATGCTTTACTTCGGCTTAATACTGCTTGCTCGCAAACTTAATCCCACGAATGTTTTCTACGTTTTTGTAAAGTGGCCAACTTTAAGGCTGTTTTAATAATTTTTTGTTTCAATTCTTGCCAGTTCTGTGCTGGTTGTTTATCAAGCTCTTCTGGTAGGGCTGGTTTTATTTTCGTTGGGTCAAACTTTGGTATTAGCAGCCTCTTTTGAATAAGTTTTCGAGGTTTTAGGCTAAATTTGATTCTAGTCAAGTAGTGATCCGTGTCTATATTCGCTCCTTTCCTGACTTGAACATTCAAAATATCTCTATAATTGGGGTACGAAATGGCAACATGGTCAATTTGAAATTCATCCATGTATGTGTTTGGGCACCTCCAGGTCTTTTGTTTTGTTATTTTCTTCTTAAAATGGGTTGACATTATTTTTAGATTAAACTGCGAACATAGTTCAACCAATCTTCTACCATTATGGTTAGTCCATTTATGAGCGGGAAAACTGCCGACTGTTTTCCTGTACTTTTTTTCTTTCCCTAGTTGGGCGTTGAAATCACCCAATAGGATTTTTACATGGTTAGAGGGAATTTTAGAGATAGTCTTTAGCAGAATTTCCCAGGATTTATTTACTTTTTCATGATGAGATTTATTTTCTTCGTTAACTGGGAGGTGTGCATTGATTAATGTATAGTTTTTGTTAGCACACTGGAGGGATAGTGTCATAAGTCGATTATTTACTGGCTGGACATTTGTTATAGAACCAAGAATGTTTCTTGAGACAGCGAAAACAACACCGAGATGTGGTGTATTTTTGAGTATCCCTTTGTCCGTTTTACTTTTAAAAAGTCTGTAGTTGCCGAATTCCAAGATGTTATCATCTGTCAATCTGGTTTCTTGCAAAGCTAAAATTTGGTTTTTTTGCTGATTTAATGTTCGCCCCAATTCGTGTATTTTTCCTGGACGCACGACAGAATTGATATTTACCGTTCCAAAGAAAGTTTTTGTTTTCGGTTTCAGACGTTGGCCAGAGGTTTCCGACTCCCTCTGAAAGATTTTGCGTTTAAGCCCGGACGCCCCAGAATCCGAAAGTCTGGTTGTACCAGCAAAGCTGGCAGAGGATTGTCTACCTCCTGGGGTAATTTTGTAATTACTAGAACGCTTCATCTTGTACTTTGAATTAAAGGTTTGAACCATGACGGTTCAGAGGTTAGAACTGGAGGGGTTAGTTCCAGAATTTAAATATCAGCCGCACCACTGGTGAACAGACGCTGACCACTCAACCGCTTGATACAAGTCAGACGTTAAGTGAATTAGGTTTTTTATATATATATATATATATATATATATATATATATATATATATATATATATATATATATATATATATATATATTTATATATATATATATTTATATATATATATATATATATTTATATATATATATATATATATATATATATATATATATATATATATATATATATATATATAATATATATATATATATATACATATATATATATATATATATATATATATATATATATATATATATATATATATATATATACACACAGCAGGAAAGTGAATATGAAAACACTTAAAAGTCGTATCGATCTAAAACAACTCATTCAAATAACCACAGGTCGGCGTGATTTTTGTAACATTGACGAGAATGCTCTTTTTGGGTTTCATTTAGCTAATTATTAAAACACCTTTTCACAGGAATGACCTAGCACGTCCCATTTTCAAGTACCTGCTTCTCCTTTATATCATGGAATCCTTGAAATTATTTGTACCTGACTTTGGAGTACAAATGTAAGGAGTACTTTGATACAAGGTATTGCTGTTTTGAATGATTGATACAAGGTATTGCTTGATACAATTGCTTGATACAGGTAGTGCTTTGATACAAGTTATTGCTGCTGAATGAAAAGGAATTGGCAGCTTGGAAGTGTTTTGTAAGTGCAGTAAAAGGAAACTGGGCAACAAGAAAGATGAAAACTATAAAAACCTCATCAATGAACTTTTGAAAACCTATTAAGCACTAGGGTGTCGCATGTCCTTAGAAATACATACTCTCCCATTTGATTTTTTTATAGAAAATTTGGGTGCAGTAAGCGACGAACAAGGAGAAAGGTTTCACCAGGATGTCAGGACGATGGAAGCAAGATACCAGGGAAGCTGGAATCCATCTATATTGGGCGACTACTGCTGGTTTTTAAAAAGCGATGATATTACAGACCACAAAATGAAAAAGTTAATGCTTTTGTCGCTGTATGACATCTTATGCAATATATTTTTATTCGAATAATTCTCAGTAATGTCTTTGCATAGATTTAATACGTTTTACATATTTATATTAAATAAATATTAGATTGTATATATGTTATCTCTTTTTCTCACCATCGATACCGCGTAATAAAAAAACTGTAGGTGTTACACTAATTAGCTTATCATTTTCGGATTTAGGACTATAAAATACTCCGCATACACATATTTTCATCAATGTTACCTCAAAACAAAAAAGTTTAAATTTTTTGACCTATGTAATTTGGGGAATATTACAAAGATTCAATACTTTGCAAATTTGAATACTTGATTTCGATTTGATTGCATGCAAATGACGAAAAGAATATCCAATATGGAATATAGCAATATATATGTATATATATATATATATATATATATATATATATATATATATATATATATATATATATATATATATATATATATATACATATACATATATATATATATATATATATATATATATATATATATATATATATATATACATATATATATATATATATATATATATATATATATATATATATATATATATATATATATATATATATATATATATATTTCAAGCTTTCAAATAATTGGTTCAATTTAGCAAAACAGTAAATACTTTAGAGAAGCAGGTGATATAATCTTACGAAACAGTAGTGAACATGACAGGCTTAGGTTACAGCTGCATTATTTCGTGGTCCAATTAAAGAAGAATGCTGTCGAAACTACGGAATTAATTAGTGACGTCCTGGCGAAGAATCACATAAAATATGTAATCTAAAATTGGTAAGAAGTATTAAAAGAATTCTTGGGATGGCAATTCCACTACGTAGAGTACGTGAAAAAATGTGAAATATGTGATACATAACAAGTTACTCCTGGGCTCACTAAATATCGATGTATTCATTGACGCGAAAAAACTATTCTATTGGCAACAGAAATAGCAAGTATTATTACAGTTTGACGTTTCCCAGCATATCACAAAAAGAACTAAAAATGGTATCTGTGGGAGCGAGGAACTTCTTTATGGACGGTATATTCACAAGACCTTATCAATCCTACGACTATCCATTTCAATTAAGAATCGCAAATTTATTAATTGAAAACAACCCCATTCTAAGCCTTGTGTTCACAAAAAGGACCAAAAGCAACATTTCCAACAAATCCATCCAAAAAGCCAACAATACTGACCCTAGAGGTCAGTATTGTTGGCTTGGCTGAGCAAACATCAAAGACTAAGATTAACAGTGACAAGCGCCTACTTAAGTATTAAGATGCATTTAGAAAAAGTAAGTTTTCTAGAAAACTATCTATTCTAACATAATGAAATGAGAGGTCCTTTTTGTGATTCAATAATTTGATTTAAAAAATTAAAAAATATTACAAATAAAAAAGTTATAGCAGTACCAAGGAGATGTCCGTGTATGTGACGCCCTGAGTAAAATATTAAATTATTAACACAAAAAACGTTTCACCATTCCAACTTATTGAAGTATACGGATACTATATATATATATATATATATATATATATATATATATATATATATATATATATATATATATATATATATATATATATATATAGTATCCGTATACTCTATATACAGTATTATCGTAGCAATAAAAGTATCGTTAAACAAAATCAAATAAAAATATTAAATTTCCGATACCCCTAAACAATCAAAAACCTCCCAAGAAGACAAAGTAAGTCAACGCTCTCTCGATTGATTTCGGAGAAACAATATTTATGTAGTAAAGTCACGTTACCTGGAAATTGGCCGATGTCACAACATTTATCAACCTGAGATCATTATCTCTAAAGAGCGCACGTTTTATTACATTCAACCAGATTAGCAATGAAATCTCACCAAAAAAAAAACGTAAAAAACAGTTCATTCCGAAAAACAATTATTAAGAGATTTTAAGTCTGTTTCATGAAATGTGTCCAGAAAATTAGAACATGGTTTTTAGATTTGATCATGCGTGATGTAGTTCAAAGGAATTCGAAAATAATAGCACAAGATTAGATATCTGCAATATCCGTTACACTGGTTATTCGTACTAGATTTGCAGATAGTGATTGCAATGACTGAAATATGAGTTTTATAATTTTTACGGTAATTTATCTTTCTCTTCGTTGTAACGATAAGAGCACCATAAATTCTGGTCCTCAGTTTCAAAGAAATTACCTAAGATGTTTGAAGAAATATATATATATATATATATATATATATATATATATATATATATATATATATATATATATATATATATATATATATATGTATATATATATATATATATATATATATATATATATATATATATATATATATATATATATACTTATACAAAATATTTACAACAAAAAATGCCTATCTAAAAACACAAAACTGAGACATTACAACACAGTTATTAAGCCAGAATGTCCATATGGGGCAGAAACGCTCATTTTGAATAGAAAGAGAGACATCGAGGACATTGAAAAGAAGGAAAGAAAAATCATAAGAAAAATCCTAGTCCCCAAACAAATAAATACAACAACATACCGACTTCGAGAAAACCAAGAAATCAGACAATACACAGATATACATAGCGATATGAGAAAAAGAAGACTTAAGTTTTACGGACACATAAAACGGATGAATACGAGTAGGCTAACTAGACAAATAGTCGAATTTTATGAAAATAGGAGTAGAGCTAAAGTAGAAATAATTAAATGGATTTCTGCAATTAAAGAGGACCTAAGATCAGCAAATATTAAACAAAGTGAAATTCAGGATAGAAGCTGTTTCAGACACAAGGTTGACGGTTGGAAGGTTGGCCAGAGAGAAAAATGTAGGAAGACTGGAACAACTTGGTCTGACGAAAGAAAAAAAGCTCATAGCGAAAGAATGAAATTAGTATGGGCGCAAAGGAAGGCTAACAACAACAAACGCCTCTAATTGTACTTCGCGTGGTCCACCCGGGCCCATACGTAAATAATAATAATATATATATATATATATATATATATATATATATATATATATATATATATATATATATATATATATATATATATATATATATAAGAGCAATGCTCTCGAAAGAGCAAATGCCAGATCCTGTTGGATGAAGTGACAAATACTGTAGAAACGATGAAGAATGGAAAAACTCCAGGAAAAGACGGTGTAGTGTAACTGTTGAAATGTTAAAAGCCAGTAGTCGAACTTTACATAAAATACTGGCAAAATAGTACTCGAAATGCCTCAAAGAACAAAAAATTCCTATGAAAAAATGCTGAAGTGATTCCTCTTCATAAGAAAGAAGCACAAGAAGATTTAAAAAACTACCACCCAATAAGCCTCCTATCAGTATTGTATAAAGTTTTCACCAGGATAATATCTAGAAGAATATTAAAAACACTGAATAACGCTCAACCAAGAGATAAACAAGCTATAGAAAGGCACAATGAATACACCATGCCACTGTGCTTGGCTTTTATTGACTATGAAAAGGCATTTGACTCAAGATCAAAGCAGCCATAATGGATGCATTGCTTAACCAAGGAATAGACAGAGTCTGTATGAACCTACTGAGTTCCATGTATGATGAAGCTACAGCGACAGTTCACATGGATGATCTTGAAGTTAAAATTAATATAGAACGGGGTGAACGACAGGGTGAGTCAATATCGCCTGTTCTTTTCTCAGCCTGCCTTGAAGAGGTGTTCCGTAGTCTGGATCGGGAACAAGATGGAACAAAAATAAATGGTGAATACTTAAGCCACCTTAGATTTACAGAAGATATCGTTCTCCTATCACAAGACCCAGATGAACTGTAAAGGCACATATAAGAGCTGCAGAGGGCAGACGAGCCGTTTGGAGCTCCCGTCCCAACCTGAAAAAGAGTCAAGTTATGTTCAACAACATATCAGCATCATCAAAGAATATCTATTTTAGGAAGCGATTTAGAGCTGGTGGGCCACTACATATATCTTCGGTAAAGGATTTCAATGGAGGGTGATACAACCCGGGAAGTGGAACAACGTGTTAAGTATTGCTGGCATTAAGATTTTATTGCTGGTATTTAAGAACAAACTACCACTTTGTTTGAAGACAAAATGTTTAATCAGTGCATGCTTCACAATCAGTTCAAAAACTTCGGGTAGCGCAGAGGGGAATGGAAAGGTGTATGCTTGGTATTACAAAGCGAGACAGAAAGACCTGTACATGAATCAGAGAATAGAGAAAAGTATGTAAAATCATTGAAAAGGTGTAGTATATCATTATCACCAAGTTCCGGTGTAAAATTCGTCTAGTTGAGTCCTGCAAAAGGCCAAATTTTTGGGCGCGATGAGGAATTGACTGTCTCGAATTATCCTGCACACTCTCGTTCACTGCAGACCTCACGTTTTGACCACATGCGCGTGTTATTTGATTGTTTTCTGAACCAGTTGATTCGAATGTATCCACCAAACGACGAATAATCGACTCAACAGAAGGATTGTCTGCAACATAAAATTCACGTAGGGCACGGAACATGCTCTCAAACTGAGTACTCTTTTTTATAGTAACGTATAATGATTTGCACGCATTGCTCAACACTGTACTTGCGCAGCATTGTTTCCATGATGATTTCTCCAACATTAATTACTATATCCTCTAATTTTGACTACTATAGCTTCATACACTGTCAAATTTACATATATACTGGCTATACGCTGTCAAAGTTGTAGCTGGGCTGTATAACGCGTCAACAATTTTAACTTTCTATAACGCATCAACAAAGTTTACCTCTGGCGAATATCCTACTTGAATCCTAAAAACGATTTATCAATTAATAACGATCATCATTATAAATAATTAAAGAATATTCCTACCTCTAAAACAACATTCTACAACACACTACGCCACAAGTAGAATATGTATATGGGGATGTAGAAGCTAATCTGAGGGCTGTTTCGGTATTTATATGAATATACCGTGTGGTAAATTAATTAAAGTTGCATACCCACCCTTTCACGTTTATGGGTAAAGGAATTAGCGTAACACGATATTTTAATAGCTTACAAACAGGATTAATTCAAATTTATGACGCTTCACGCGGAATTATATGGGGAAAACAGCGTGGAATTTTTTTGAATATATTTTTTGTCATGCGGACATACGTAAAAGTGAAAAAAAATATCATAATAATGTCACACCTAAATTTTTTACAATTTTGTTTTCATGCATTTCCAATTTGCACCGTATTTGTAAATACAAATGAAACTTGGTTTATTGAGTATAAAACTAATTGAAAAATCGAATTTATGATGAGGGTTGTATGATAAGTACCTGGCCTTGACAAGTATAAACATTTTTATGTGTCAAATTTATTTTGTTTTTCAACAAAATCACATATCAGTTCCATATATTTAGTCCAACGTTTTTCTATCCTGCGTATCCCCTCTAAAAAATACGATTGCTCCAACTCTTCAAATTCCCTCAGAAAACCCACTGTTGGGACCGCTCTTTGGTCCCTGGTGTACTGTGATGAATTCATTTTTCGTCAACAGTTATGAATCAATGCCAAAAATTATTCCGATTGCAAAAACATCTCTAAACATTCTTTTGAAGTTGACACACGTCTATGTTTATTGTCAATTGTGAACCTTTGCCGCATCCATCTTTTTTATATCAAAATCAGATGTTAAAATATTCTGCACCCGTTCAAATGAGATGCTCACAGTTCGCTGAGCTCCGTTTTAATCTCATCATTTGTTTTGTTTTTCAAAAAAAAAGTATTTTATCACTGCTCGATATTCAATGTTTTCCATTGTTGTAAAATCACCAAAGTTGTTCTATTTAAATGATTGATCACAATAACTATTCACACAATGACTATTGACAAGCTAAACCACGCAGCGACTTGACAGTTTGATAGTATTGTTGTGAAAGGTTGTATTTACAAAAAATATCACTCTTTAAATCGCCAGCCCTCGTACAATATATTAATATTCATTATTAAAAGTACTTTTCGTTCCAAACTGAAATAAACCGTTCGGGCCAGTCGTCGTTCAACCGTGGTAACCGTTTCAAAACAGATTTTCCACAGAACATAGTTTTTTGCTACATTCCTTTTGCGAATACTACTTTACTTTGATATATACAAGCTGTCTAAGAAGGAATGTTAACAAAAATCTCCATTTATTTTAAATATCATTATTTTTTAAGCTGCACTATAACCTTACAATACTAATTTTAGGCCCGAACTTAATTCTCGACCTTTGCCAATTATTTATGTATTAAAGCAAACAAACTTAATCTTCGAAGTAATCTTCATCACCTTCTATACATTTTCGCTACTTTTCAGGCAATTGTTCAACCCCAGATCAAAAAAATGCTGGTTTTCGACTTTTCGATTTCCTCAAGAAATGTGAAGTGACTATCAACTAAATGTTGCAAGGACCGGAAGAGATGAACAGAACGTCACTAACTCGAATGAGTTGCAGCTGATAACGGTCAGCAGTGATCGTTTGACCAGATTGAAGCAACTCATAATGTACGACATCCCTCTGACCCTACCATAACACAGCACCTTTTTGAAGTGGATGTATAATGAGGGGGGGGGCGATTAATCCACTATTTTATACCGTAAAAGATGCACTTTTCGTCACAGGTCACAATCTGATGCTGGAAGTTCCATTTCTTGAATTTGGAGAGCAATAGTACAACAATCTGAGAACGTCTACCCTTATTCTCAACTGTGGGTTCACAGTAGATCTAACGACTGCCCTTTTGAGTATTACCTAGCTTGTGTAAACGTAGGGAAATGATTGTTCTTTCAGCAATATTTCCAATTCTTCATCCTCCATTTTTTTAGCACTCTCGAATGCATTCATTCGGCATCATTTAAATCAAAATTTATTGACCTAGGTTAAGAGGTTGTCCAGAGCAAGATGCAAATTTCATATTCTTATCCGTGCCTTCTACCAAAATTTCCAGGACCACTTTCTACATATTGAATTAACTTTATACACATAATATTTTATGCTAAGGTTGTTATAATCATGATTATCTTTATTTTCTGATATGTTTAAAATTTGTCAAAATTGTTAAGGATCGCTTATAATATGTAATCTATATATTTATTGTGAAGTGTATAAGATGAAGGAATAGTAAGGGTACGTTCACACCAAACGTGCTTCGTTTAGAGCCACGCACCTTACTTAGCATCAAGCGAATCTCCATGTGTTCAAATCGGCACTATTTGGAAACATCTTTTCTGAAACAGTGCACAATGGCTCCGTCACGAATTATAAGCAAAATGTTACTACTCGAAAGTTATGCGTTGAAATGAATAGAAATAGATGCCCAAAACGCATGTAGGTTTACAAAATCAACGCATGTAGGTTTACGAAATCAACGCATGTAGGCAGTCGCTCGGAAAATTCTATCATCTCTATCGAGATGCTAGAAACTATCCAGAAAAAATTTACGAGTTTCTAAGGATGTTAAAGGAATATCTTGATTTCCTTCTTAAACCACATAGAACCTCATCTATCTGGGATTGGATCGAATCGAAGATGAATATAACAGAGGGATTCAATTTTGTGAAATAATGACTGGGATAATACAAAATTCAAATTTAATAAAGAATATTTTTTTCAGTGATGAAGCAACATTTTTCCTTAATGGCCTTGTAAATAAACATAACTGTAGATACTGGGATCATAACAATCCACGTGTGTTTCAAGAGGGTCATACACAGTTTCACCAAAACAAGAAGGTTTGGGCTGGAATTCTAGGGAATAAAATAATAGGTCCGATTTTTATTGAAGAACATTTAACCGGTGAATAATACTTAAACTTATTGGAAAACGAAATCGATTCACTCATAACACAGTCCTTAGAAAACTAAATCAATGAAGAAGAAAACCCACTGTTGAACAAAATTTATATTTTCAACATGAAGGCGCACCACTACACTACGCATTACATATTCGACAATAAATGGATCAAATGTGCCTGCGGAATGGCCGGCGAGATCTTCAGTTATAAAACCACTGGATTTATTTCTTTGGTGTTATCTAAATACAGTTGTATACAAAATTCCTGCGCAGGATATTCAGAACCTAAGAAATAGAATTACACTTACGTGCGGATTAATTAACAAGAACATCTTTCAAAACGTTCGAAAATAATTCGAGAATAGATTATACTGTTGTTTAGCTAAGTAGTGGATATTATGAGCACTTAATAAAGTAAATTTTTGAATCATCTTTTTAAAAGCACATTTATTTAATTAATTTATTTTTGTGGTTAAAATATTTTCATTTGCACGTAAAATACTATTTACAGCCATCGATAGTAATATAATATTATTTTTCCTTCTATTACGAGAACGAATCAAACAATTTCAGTTTTATATAATTACGATCTTCAAGACTTCAAGAAATGATATATTACAAGATAGGGGTTGCCATTTAAAATTTGTTGGCACCGGTGGCTGGAGATAAGGAGGTATATATATATATATATATATATATATATATATATATATATATATATATACCTATATATATATACCTATATATATATATATATATATATATATATATATATATATATATATATATATATATATATATATATATATATATATATTCAAACCTGGTATCTATAGGAAATAACAAAACAGGATATAGGAAAATTTAAATAGAGATGAATATCCCAATTGATATCCCAAAAGAGATGGGAAAATCCCACAAAGAAAATTAGCATTACCTGAAGATGTTTCAAGATATGTTACGGAAAATTTTAAGTTAGATGTAAAGTTTGGCTTAAAACAAACATTTATTCATTATCAACTGTAAACTTTGCCTCATACCAAAATAATTTCTAGATCTAAGCTAATGATTATGCTAGTGTAAAATAACCTTAATCCAATCCGGTTGTAAATTCAGATCCACACGTAAAACTAGCGCATAGCTCTGGAGAGGCATACTAGTAATTTCGGCCTTTACAGGTCAAATACACGTTAATTATGTGATGCTATTGCGCCGTTTTGCGGACAGTTTAAAGATAGTTAATAGTCGCCTCCAAGCGGTTTGCATTGTTGGGTGTGCAGAATCTGACAATAGGTGTTTATGGTAAGCGTCCATTTACATTTTTATTGCAACTTTAAACTTTGCTCTCCCTCTTCCATTCCAGTTCTCCAGTAATTATTGTTACAATGACACAACCAGTTATTAAGTAACATTTGAAAGCGAGATAATAATTAGCTTAGTAACCCGATACACGTATCTAAAACATACAAAGTAAATGTAGTTTAATCATCTTGTATTTCTCTTACTGCTAAGATCAAAAATTCAAAAAATAAGGCAACTTTTTAAATAAAACACAAACTATTTATTTGTTCATCAAAGTATATTTGTCTCCTTCAAATCAATCCTCTCTCACTGCAATACACTTATTCTGGCGTCTTTTCCAGTCTTTATCGAACGAGTTCTCATACTAGACTTCCGATATTTCCTTCAAAATGGTTAGCGAACCCTCTTGAATGGTTTCTATGGACTCAAAGCGGCGTTCACAAAGTGATTTCTTCAATCGAGGAAACAGAGAAAGTTGCCATCCAAATCTGATGAATGTGGTGCTTGGTGAACTTTTTTTTTATTTTTAGTAATGCAAAAACCATGAAATATCATGTCACACGTACATTCTTCTACAAACAATACATAAGAAATTCCAGAGTTAAAACATCTACAAGAAATAACCTGCTTTAAAAAATAACATGCAGTAGGTGGAGTGCGAATACTGATACGCTAAGAACATCTAGCTTGGCTCTAACTAGTAGCTGGATATGCTGCACCAGTATGGAAACGATCCACATATACACGAAGATTAGACCCGAAGATTAGAAGAATTACTGGATGTCTAAAACCTACTCCTGTTAGTCAGCTTCATATTTTGAATGGGATTGCACCACCGATAATTAGGTAAGCTGTAGCAACTATGTACGAGCGTAAACAGCAATAAACTAACCGAATCCAATCCATTAACAAAACTGCTGCACAGCTCGAACTAAAGTCGCAAAGCAGTTTCCTGATATCCGTGCGACCTTTGCTGTCAGACTTAAAATGTGGCGTGAGTCACTGAAGAAGAAAATAACGAATTGGAAATAGCTCCAAAGGAGTCCCTCCCAACTGGCTCGAGCGAGTGCTGGGCCACCTGGAAAACCCTTAACAAACCCCGAATCCACAATGGTAGATGTAAGGCACACCTGCTGAGATGGGGATATCAAACTGACCGATACTTGTGCTATTGCGGGCGGACCCAGACCATGAACCATCTGGTGGTGTGCCCAGACTTACCAGCCCCGTGCACTACCAGGGACCTTGCCCTGGCTTCCCATCCAGCCGTTGAGTGTGGAGAATTCTGATCTTCCGAAATATGATCACCAAGCTGCACTATGTGTAATCACTGGTTATGTGTTCACATTGTTAGTTTCTATATCATTGTTTGTTTTGTTCTATATCATAATATGTTGGCTCTGACTTTGTATTTGCTTACATACTTTGCTGCTATTATTAGGTGGTTTCTTTTTTTTTAATTTTGTGTGTTCAATTTGTAATGTTTGACGGGTTGGACACGAATAAATAATAAATAATCATACCACAAGGCTGGACGCGTTTTTGAATAAACTGTCGCGAATGACGTATAATGCTTACATGATATTCTTTATTAACTGTTTGACTGGAGGGAAGGAATTCTTTGTGGACAGTACCACAGTAATCGAAGAAAGCAATTAACATGACTTTGATTTTTGACCAGCTTTGGCCTGGTTTTTCTCTTTAGCACGATATAAGCGTAGATCCCTATCCCATCACCAGTAGTTATCCATTTCAGAATGTCATTTGAAGAAAACTTTTCTTCCGCAACTTCAACTCGTCGATATTTTTCAACAAGTTCAGTATTTTGAGAACAAGTCGAGAAGATACATGTAGCAAACCTAAATTGTTCTACAAAATTGATTGAATAGACCCATGATATTCCAATAATATCTACAATGTATGTAACACGAGTAACCTTGTATTGAGTAATTGATAATTACTCAATACAAGATCCTTAATTTTGGTACTGTTTTCTTCATTGGTTGACGTGGAAGGTCATCCTGAACGACGTTCATTTTTAACTGCTTCTGTACCATTATTAAACCCATTGTACTACTTATAAACGTATTTTACATAGCTTCATATATATATATATATATATATATATATATATATATATATATATATATATATATATATATATATATATATATATATATATATATATTTTTTAGCCATATTACAGGCTTTAGGGTCATAGCATTGTGATTTTCCTCCATATTTTCCTATCTGTAGTAATTGTCTTCCAGTCCTTTATCCTCTTCTCTCTCAGTTCTTCCATGATAGCCTATCTCCATCACTTTTTTGGTCTTCCTTGATTTTCTTACTTCGTCTTCTTGATGCAATCTTCTTCACCACTCTATCTTCTCCTGTTCCTCTATATGGCCCAGCTGCTGTAGTTTTGTCTATTTCATTATTATGTTTATCTTGGGCTCTTGTAAAATATTATAAATTTCATCATTGTTTCTTCTCATATACAAGCCAACGATCTTCTTTATCCTTCCGTTTTCCTTCCATATATTTATCCATTTTAAAAAATAACCGACAGATTTTTTTAACAAATACAAAAGTCACTAGAATTTCTAACTTATTGTGAAAGTGAAACTAATGTACGATATCACGAACAGTCATACCAACTTAAAGAACAAAGGTTTTTGATTATTTCTTTTTAAACAAAAGTCACTTTACTTTGTGGTAATACTAGTGTTAACTAGTTACTAAGTGTTAATTTATATTAAATTATACGTGACGTATTAGGAAAAAAACGGCGTATAAAAACAAAAACTTTCGATTGGTATAATTCAATGATTAATGTTTATAATGTTAAAAAGAAAAATATGAATATAGTAATATAATATAAAAAATATGAATATAGAAAGCAAGAATAGTTGATCATTTTACTGTAAAAATTTATGTTCTTGCAGTTAGCATTGCTAAGTAATTATATATGCATAAATTCAATCAACTGACACAGATTAAAAAATGAATTATTGAACATTTGTATCAAATTCGAGTTGACAAACCGAAACTATTAAGAACCATTTTAAAAGGACGCGATGTCTTATGAATAAACATAAAATTCAAGTTTCCTCTTGGCAATTTGCCTCTTCCAATCTGCCCGCAAACGCTCTAAACTAACTACCATATCTCCCTCTTGAGAATGTAAACATAACTGTACAATATACTCGACTGTAGCGTATAAATTTGGAAAACGAGGCAGATCTTTACGAATGTATGCCGCTCCAACAAACTGCTAACTTTCTTGGCGTCACAATTTAAACATAATTTGCCAAATTCCTTCCGACTTAACACATGCGCCGAAGCTACGTCTTTGTCCGCCTCATCGTCTATTCGTTTCATATTTCTCTCTCTCTCTCTCTAACGCAAATTCTCAACGTACCACTTTCTCCTATCTTTTTTCTACACTTTACTATACAGCGCTGAATTTATACGTATATCTTATTTCAGATATGAAAAAAGGTATCGCTTTCATAGTTAAGTGTTTTTCAAAACAACAAATGTACATTAGTTTCAGTCAGCTCGATTCCCAGCGTTAGTTACGTGTAAATCTTTTCCCACGGCTTTTAACGATATATTTCGATCTTCCAACTTCATGAAGAATTCTTGGTGTAATTATTTTTAATACTAATTTAAAACAGCATACTAAAAAAACGTTATATGGTATTTTGGTTGAAAATTTTAAAACTATACAACAACAAAAATTATAACAAATAGATTATAAAAACTATATTCAATCAGTTAAAATTATTGAATAAAGTTCAGCAACTTAGAATATGGATTTTAGACGAATTAGCTCAAGCCAAGAGCGCGTCGATGTTACATCCCTTTGTTGTGCCAAAACCAAGAAGGGTATTTAAGGAAATTTTAAAGAAAATGAAAAGTGGGGTTTCAGTCAAATTCGTACTTGCTAACCTATATGTTGTAGTGTGAATACTCGAAAGTACCACGACTTGTGTAAAGTTTTTTGTGAAATTTCATCTCAAGATTTTTCAATGATTTTTCACGGCATCTAAAACATTAAATTGTTTCCAAAATTTTATTTTTTTTAGCTCATTGTTTTGCCTCATAACTTCATGGAGATGTGCAAATGATCGTCTCTTGTAATAAGCTTTATATGTGGCAAAAATGCAACCCCCACACGTGGATCAAAATTAGTAAGAGTAACAGAAGGAGGATGGCCTGGTGCATTGTCGAATAATAGCATCACCTTAAATGGGATTTCTTTTGATTGTCAGTAACGTTCGGCTCAAGGTCTCAAGTGCTGACCAAACCAATCCTCAAAAAGGGAGGTTATCACTGAAGCTTTAGGATTTGACTTTCAAATAACGGGCAAAGCATCTTTAGATTTATTTTTTAAAGCTCTTGGATTTTCCAGCGATAAACCAAGAGAGGTTTTAACTTACAGTCGCCAGCTGCATTCCCGCCAACCATCACTTCAATACATCAACATTTGGAGCCTTAAAACCTGAAAGGGCTTTTTCTTCACCCGTGTTAAAAGTTCTTTTATGTATTTTCTTCCAGAATAATCCAGTCTCATTCATGTTGAATACGGTTTAGCTGCTAGCCACCTTCTTCTATCTTGTTCTATCATAATCTTGAATTTCTCTAGATAGAGAAATGCAGCCTCTTTATCAGTACTTGCCGCCTCTCCACTAGCTTTAAAGGTTTCAAATTTCGCCGTCTCCCTAGCTTCTTCTTTTAATCTCTCAAAAATCAGCTTAGCTTGAGTGCACACCCCGTTCTGATCAACTGGATAGTTTTACACTATTACTTTTTTATCACACCATAATTTCAGCATTATTTCCATCTCAGCAATAATAGCCTGATGTTTACGAATGATGCTTTAATTCAAAGATTGAGTATTTTTCACAGCTTCGAGAATTTTTTGTTTATTTTTTATAATTGTCTGACTGTCGATTCTGGTAAATCAAACTTCTTTGCCAATTCTCAAACTTTTAATTTTGTATCGAAATCCAAAATAATGTTTAGTATACATTCCAAATATAATATTTTTTCTTTTCTTATTTGATGCAAAAGAATCAGTTTTACTTCCTTTAAAAGACATAGTTTTTTTAAATAATATAATAAACAAAACAATTTATAAACGTGCGTTGAGTCGAGTGCACGCGAAACATGTCCGTGCATTGTCGTAAGCCGAACAAATATGGGCGAAGCGGGAAGGGAGGACGGGTGTTGTGTTACCTGATTCAAAAATTGCGTAACTTCGAATTTGCGTAAGACGGGGTAGCGTATGTCGGGGTATTACTATACTTGCTATATAAAACTAAGAATCTGCAGCCGCAACTACCCTTCAAACGTCGGCATCAAGAAACGATGGACGACCTAATATTTCCTTAACTTCAAGACTCATGTCTTGCCCCAAGCACTTTTTGAACCAGATCTGAAAGTGTGGATTGATACGGCACATTCCCTCTCTACTTCGCAAAACTCACGAGCGGAGAAAGATCCACGGTCACTTTAAAGCCATTTTTAAACTAATGTCTTAAAATTGCCTTCATTTCGCAACCTATTTCACTCGTTTTAACGTTTTTGCTAATTTATCTAAGAAAAAAGTTAAAATCGGATGAAATTTCTGATGAGTGAAATAACGGGTGTCTCAGAATACTTTTCGTTTTTGCTTTGACTGATACACGCCAAACACAGATAACCGTGGGAGGGGACTGGTGTCAAACGCTTAATAGACTTTTTAAGTTTAGTAGCGATGGATCGCTTCACGGGACCACAGCGCGCATTTTGCGTGCGAGCATTTTATAAAAACAACTATTCCTATACTATTGACAGGACACATTTTAATTTACCGACCATGAAAAATGTGCCAAGTGCGAACTTAATCAAGCATTGGGTGCGAAAGTGAAGAGTTAAAGAGACTGGAATCAACTGTGCGCAAAAGGACATTAAGAACAAGCACGAATGTTGATCCCGTTCGCCAGTCTATTATAGACGATCCACAACAGTCTCTAGGACTCCGCATAGCTTCTCTACATTTGCCTAGATCCACAATTCACCACATTATTCACAAAGATTTACATTTCCACCCCTACAATATTGTTATTGTGCAAGAGATGAAGCCCGATGATCCAGCTAAATGAGTCGAATCTCTGCAGGACAATCAAAAATCATTTTAGGAGCTTCAATAACATATGGTTTTCTGATGAATCGAATTTCCACATCAAAGGCCAGGTGAATAAACAAAATTGCAGATATTGGGCTTCCAACAATCCGCTGGAACTGCACCAGAAACCATTATACTAGAAACCATATAAGCGCAACACATTTTTCCAGCAAGATGAGGCAACTTCACGAATAATTCTTTAGCAGTTCTTCACGATTTATTTCCTGAAAGAGTGATTAGTCGCAGAGGAGACATCAAGTAGCCACCGAGGAGTCCAGATTTAACACCTGCTGATTTTTTCCTATGGGACTACTTAAAAAGTAAAGTTTTCAACCCATTACCACCCAACTTAAGTGATTTAAAGCAAAAAATAATAGACGAAATCCACGCGATTCCAAGAGCGATCCTCCAATGAGTGATTGAAAATTTCAATTCCAGGCTAAATGAGTGTGAAGAAGGTTGTGTGACGAATGGTTGTTTTTCATAAATAAAAATTCAACTACTCTGTAATTTAACAGCAATTAAACAAGTTTGAATTAAATCTGATTTTTAATTGATAAATTAATTCCGTTTTATTTTTTAAGTATCAAACACGAAAAATATTCTGAGACACTTTTTATTTTACTTATAAACAAAGAAAAAAAACGCAAATACCTTTTTACACCCTAGTATTTTCCAATAATATTGATCATATAATATTATCATCAATTTCTTGTTAGGAATGGCTAAAAATGGAATAATGATTTAATTATAATTGCCTTTTTATGATTATTTATTCTCAATACTATAAGCATAGTGCAATATAAAAATATGAGGTCACATATTCGTCATATAAAAGATTCGAAGAGTTCTCTTAAGCGCGATTTATTTTTAATAAAATTCAAAATCAAATCCCAACGGTGATTCAATTACATGCCGCTTCCCCCTTTTTTCTCTCTCCTCTCTCCATGAGACATGATTTCGGTACGGATAATAAATCCTAACAATCTTATATTTTCACACGATTTCACTCGGCATCCCCCGCTTCTAAGTTCCTTTCCCCTCGTTATATAAAAAACTCTACATCTTTTTTTCGTCGTCGAATTCTCCATCGGAAAAATGCCACAGTTACAATGTATACAGCGTTCATATTTTCCGACCAATTTAATATATTCGAGGAATTTTCGGATGGTTCAAATTTGGAAGACCCGGGGTCAAATTAAAGGCCTGAAAAATGGACAGTTGTTAACAACAAGGGAGGTATAAAGGCATAAAATTTTACACCCGTATGCCTATTCTAAAATCAACCCTTCAATAATTTAAATATACATTACGTCCATTTTATTTTTAGACTTTCATGCAAAATACAGTCACCCTTATAAAAAACAATGATTTTATTCAGGACAAAATTCAAAAAATTACACATTATTTATATTAGAACCGCATACTTTTTCCAGACCTAAATTGTACAAAATAATTTGTGTGACCAGAATTATTATATAAGGCCCTCAATGTAGTTCTCTACCCCGGTGTTTCGGGGCCATCTTTCCGCTTCTAAATGAGATATAATATAGAAGCCTACTGTGAATATAACCGAAAAACTAAGTTGTAGGTGCGATGTTCGAAAAGCTACATTCGATGCACTGAATTCTCTTTGCCTTTCAACTAAAAAAAATTCTGCAAGAGCTCAGGACATGATTATTGATGCAGCTTTGCTGGATCAATAGATCTTTGCTTGGATAATGCTGTTTCATACTTGAAAGTTCTCGAAACAACTCGTTCCAGCAAAACGTGGGACAGCCAAAGAAATTGGACGTACTACTGGAAGGAAATCCTTGTCGTATACTGCTAGAGCTTCGGCAGATGCTATAGGAGTAGCACAGGTGTAAACCACTTCTAATTCTATGTTGTTGTGTCCTTGCTCTCCAGATTCAGGAAAAATAACTTCTTGCATAAAATTGTAACCTATCAGTAAAAGCGCATCCCCTACGATAATCCACAGAGGCGATAATCGTAGGTAAATAAGAAATATGATGTCGCAAAATCGAATAGGCACGCCAAAAAAGGTGTTGATGCATATATGGTAGTCAAATCTGCTCTGTATACTCTGGTCAAACGGTCACTGCTGCCGTTATTAGCAGCATCTGATTCGTATTAGTGATGCATTGGAGGAAAAAAGGCCTTATACTGACAAGGGAAGACATAAAGTAATTTTCTTCAGGGCAACATGCGGTCAGATACAGCAAAAGCAAGTCTGGAAACGATTACCAGGTTGAACTGGGAAATTGTATCCCACTCGGCGTATTCTTCAGAGTTGGCCCCTTCGGATATTTATCTGTTTCGATCCCTGCAACATCACTTGGTTAATCATCACATCACATATTCATCAATCATCGCATCAGCTTCACATCGCTTGAGGAAGTCGAAAAAAGAGTCAATGATTTTATCACGTCAAATCCACACAGTTTTTTTCGATCTGGGATTCGAGAGTTGCCGAAAAGGTGGCGAAAGTGTAAATAAAGTGACGGAGATTACTTTAAATATTAAATTTATATTCTTATATTTTATCATAAAGAAATTTCAGAGATAGTCAAAAATCGTCAAGAATTAAATTGAAAACTTAATAATTATTATAGTTTATTAAGACAAGAATCAGAAACACTCCAATTTGAATGAGACCACAAATATCACTAGGAAATAAATTTTCTGCTATGTTATCATAGAACGAAAGCTCTAGGAGCGACACATTTCTACCAAAATTTTGTCGCTATCAAAATAGGTTATTTTTGTCGCGACGTACTTAAGTCCGCGAATAATCCGATCTTCAACACTTCTTATAAGTACGAGGTTAGTCTGAAAAGTTTCCAGTCTCAACATGAAGATGGCGCTAAACGTTAAAAATATTTTGGTAATATAATTGTGCATATGTTGAAAGATAACACTGAAAAATTTCAGCCATATTAGATGCTCAGTTGTTGTTTAAAAGTCATTTATATCAGTCGATAATAGAGTTTCCGTGAAGATGAAAAAAATGGAATACCGAGCCGAGCCATCATTAAATTCTTGCATTTGAAAGACAATACGTCCACGCAAATTAAAGCCGAAATAGATACTATTTAAGGGGACTCTCCACCATCATTTGCCAGAGCTGAATTTACGTGGTCGTACCAGCTTGCTTGACAATAAACGTTTAGGGCGGCCGAAAACTGCAACTACTACCGATAACATCGAAGAAAGGAAATACAACATAAATAATACAAGATAATATTATATTATATACTAGCTCACCCGACACCCGTCCTGTCCAAATTTCAATAAATTTATTTGTGACCGTTTTTTTTCCAGAAAACTTTTCTAAGACCATAACGAACAGAACAAAAAAAGAATTATGCATATCAATCGTTCGAATCGTGAGTTATGGTCTTGAGTTCATACAATTTTTTTTTCTAATTTTCTGGACAACTTTTTCAATTTTTCTTTCCCTAAAAACCTTATTCGGACTATTACGAAAAAAAAATAGCCAAATCGGCCCAGCCGTTCTCAAGTGATGCACTTACCAAAAAACAACATTTAATTTTTATTTATAAGATTTGTTTTTTGTATGTTTACAAACAAACATTTATTGTTAAGATTTGTGTGTTCACATATGTATAAGCCGTCCCGAACGTTCTTCGTTAACCAAGATAGTACGACAACATTTAAATTCAGCTACCCAGAATTTCGGACGGCCATCTCGCTTATAATTTGAGTAGACGTATTGCCTTTTAAATGCAAGAATTTAATGGCGGCCCGGTATTCGATTTTTTCTGTCTTTACAGAAACACTAACATGGACTGACATAAATGACTGAGCATCTAATATCGCTGAAATGTTCAAGGTTATCTTTCAACTCATACACAATTATATTATCAGAATATTTTTGACGAGAAATGAGACTTCATGTTGAGGATGGAAACTTTTCAGATTACCCTCGTACTTTCCATAGACTTCAGCTCCTATGGTGAATTTTGATATATAGCTTCCATGAACCGAAAACATCTTCCACGATGTATTATTTAAGTTTAGGGGACAAAAAATATGGCTATATCTAAATGTTAGACATGATCGAGGACATAACGTCCAGATAATGCTGTGTATTGTTATAAAATTATTGATTGATTTGTCCATTGCTTTGTGATAGTTCATTTTTAAACCGAATAACACATTTTTTTTTACTTTGTTATCAATCACTTTTATTTTTAATCAATTATATTTCAATTTCAATATTTCCTTCAATAAGACGCTCGATGAACCTTACAAAAAAGATTAGCAAACTATCTATACCAAAAAAAGGTTTTCTAGCATCCTTTGAGCAACATGTTCCCGAATATTACAATTAACAGATAATTTACTCATAAAAAATAACATCAATCCAATTATTAAGCACGATATATTAGATCAAACAGTGTTTTTTACAAACAAAAGGATGGTTGAGCAATGAATTCCCCACTAAGCCCTTTATTATCAAAACTGTGTATGTCAAACTTGGAAAATATTTTTTTTTAACAAAAAGCAAAAAATATATTGTTTTGTTTTAGATATGTAGACGACATTGTGATTTATTACAGTGGAAACGACAGACAAATAGCAGAAACATTAAAGCATTTAAATATAATCCATCTAAAAATATAATTTACACTTGAAAAAGAACAAAATCAAACCATAAATTTTCTGGACCTTTCAATATCCAAACAAAATAATAAACTAAAATTTAATATCTATAGAAAACCCACATACTCAGATATAACAATTACAAAACAATCAATATTCCATTATCCAAAAATAATCGAAAAATAGAACTGCAAAAAATAAAACTAATAGGACAAAATAACGGTTTCAATGAAAATGAAATTAGTTACTTAATAAATAAAAAATTAAAGAAATTATTAATTCATCATATATACCCAAAAGTAAAACAAACAAATGATAAAAAATACTGAAAATTCCATATTTCGGTCCAATTTCAGAACAAATAGCTCGCTCTTTGAGGAAACATTATTTGAAAATAGTATTTAAAACCCCCCTGTCAACCAGTGAGTTACTTTTAATGGCAAAGATAAAACATCACAATATAAAAAATTTGGAGTTTATATGTTAAGTTGCAACGAGTGCAGTAGCTGCTATGTGGGACAAACGGACCGAAATTTTCAGACCAGATTCAAAGAACACAAATCTGTGTACCTATTCAAGAAACAAAATTTTAATTTTGCGGTCCATTTATGAAATATATGTCCGGTATCTATGACCGGACGTATATTTCCTGAGATTACAAATTAAAAAATTTTACATATAGCGCCAAAAAATGAAACATTTTAGAAGCGATTGAAATATATTAATATTCCGTCTAGATAGTTATTAAACGGTCAGACAGTTCTCCAAAATTCTCTACTATTTAAAATATAAAAAAAACAACCCCAATATAATAATAATGTAAAATTAGGTATATAGTGTAATACCTTAGTTTTAAAGTAGTGTTTGACAATGTAACATTGTTTTACGAACTATAGTCACACAAGTTAAAAAATAAAAGTGATTAATAACAAAGTAAAAAAAAATTGTTTTATTCGGTTTAATGATGTTAGTTCACTTATCAAATAGCATATCAACTTAAATAGCTTAGCATATCAAATTCAGATTCAAGTTGTCTCCTTTTATGATGCGTTTCATGAATATTCGGCACAAGGTGATTCGTTCAAGCACATTTTCAGTAACCTGTTTTTAGTGCTTTTTTTGAAGAAAATTCAACTTCTTCGAAACAAGCCATGGTGATGTGATATTTAAGGGTTATTAAATAATCCTATATTACAAACCGGTAATTTTAATTACACGTTAAATATACTCTATTAAGGCAACGCCTTCTGGTTGTTGTTAAAACTGGTAACAATACATCCTGGTTTCAAATACCAATTTCTAAATTTACATTGATGCGACGCGTATTATGCCCTAAACATCAAATAACAATTGAAACAATTGTTCAAACCAAATCGAGAGACATGTCCAGAGCCTACGCCACCTTTCTTAAACTTGCGATTTGTGTCGATTTTCCAGTACCGTTTCCCTCACTTTGTCGATGTTTTCGTTAGTCAAAGGTTAGTGAGGTAAATCTTCACCCACTTCTCGGCATTCTTTGAACACTTTGTCCCACTCGTACGTTCCGATTTTTGATAAAGACGACTGAACGTAGGCTTTCTCCAACATTATCAATAAGAATTGTTGACAAATATCGCCAAAATCCTACGTGACAATTAAGTAAATTGGTCCAAGTAAAAGCAGAAAAAAGTTTAATCCTTTTACGCGAATTTTTTAAATCTACAATTCCCCATATTCATTTGATTCGATAAAATGTGTATATAACCAAACTAAAACATATTCAAAAAATGTTAAGTAGTATTGTTTAGAAAGGTAGTAAAATTAATTAGTAAAATTTCATAAAAACTGATTATTCAGTATGAGGGTAGATACAAAAAATCAGATACATTTTAAATAAAATATTGTTTAAACTGGAAGAGATTTACCACTAAACACCAAATCACTTTTTTAAAATTCTCGACGCACGTTTCGCTAACCATGTTAGCATCATCAGGAAATGATTTATTCAAATTTAAATCATTTCCTGGTGATGCTAACATGGTTAGCGAAAAGTGAGCCGAAAAGTTTAAAAAAGTGATTTGATGTTTAGTGGTAAATCTCCTCGAGTTTAGTGTCTCACACCAAAGGTTCCAATAGAAGAATTGAAAATATTGTTAGTTTGTTCGAAAATCGATTTATTTTTCAACGTAATCTTCTTTTAGATCGATACACTCGCCACATTAATTATCCAATTAAGCCACAAAGTACAACTGATCGAACTTCGCAAAACAGATCTCTTTTTCGACCATTTAATGTGAACTTCTTTTCCTTCAGACATTTTTTCATGTTTGGAAAGAGAAAGAAGTTGGATGTGGTCAAGTCTGTAGAATAGGGTGGATACCTAATCAATTCGTAGCGCAAATTGACTTTGCAACGATGACAAAATCACTTTGCAACGATGGAGGACTGGACGGTGTCATTATTGTGGCGACACAGTAATGAGAACATTATTTTATCAACCCTTGGTAAAATTTAACCAATAATGCATCATCATCCTTTCATGTCATCATCTCGCTTCTAATTGGTCTATGACGATAATGCCTAGCGAATCCTTGAAAACAGTGACCATGACATTTCCGACCAGTAGAATCGTCATCTTCAATTTTCAGGACACGTTTGGCGAATAATATCCACGTACTATTTCTACCTTTCTGATGTGTATTGATGAACTCAAGTTTCATCAACAATCATGAATCACACAGAACAGAAACAACAACAACAGAAACTCCTCCGGATTGCGCTTATATATGTCAAAAGGCCGCTGTAAAGTGGTTACTCAATTTTGTTTTTATTCTAGAGATGTCTAGAGATGTTTATCATCCTAAGATCTCTTTAGCCTTCACTCTGCAATCAACTTACACAATATCATGGATTTTGTTGACTAGTAGAGGCCTCAATAGGGCGTCCTGAGCCCGGGGCGTCACTTGTGCTGGTTTAACCACACAGAAACTTAGTAAACCACTTAAACACCATAAAATATGACCGATCAGACTGCTCATAATAATTTTTCAATTTTTCTTCGATTTGTGCCATGATTTTTCCTCGCAAAATTAGTATTTAATCAATAAACGAAATTTGCTTTTTACCATGATAGCAAAAATAATAAAGTTATGCTTCAAAAATTATTAAAACTAAACCAAGTATCATATCGGTTTAAAATTCATAGTGATCGCATCGCCATCAATCGGAAAAACCTCTGACTTTTCACTCTCTCCTCGTATAATCTATAGTTCAATATTTTATTCAATATAAATTTAGAAAATGTTATTTGAAACCAATTTGTACTGTGACTAGTCTTAACAATAACCAGAAGGCGTAAGTTGGCTCAATTGAGTATATTTAACGTTCAATTAAAATCACCAGCTTGTAATATAAGATTAATTGATAACCCCTAAGTATCAAATCACCATCGCGATACATCAAGATACTAATTATCAATTGCTTGCAGAATGGGATGTTACGGCAGATACGCTAAATTAGTTGTATTATATTTAGGCAATAAAGTTGTCAAATTATGGGTTTAATATCGATTTACACAGTTGTTCGCTACAGATATTTGATGCAATCTCAATAATCTCAACTATGTAAAAAAAATCTGAAAATGATACTACATATAAGATACTTGAATAACGTAAAAAGCTATTTCGCAAATTTCGTTTCGGACTTGAGGTTATTCACACCTCCTTAGTCCAATAAAGGCGACCAAAATTCTATATCGGATCCCATCCTATAACCTAAGCCACGCAAAAAATGAGCTCTCCGCCTTTTTTCAGCCGATTTTTGTCATCTAACTGATGAGATATCTGGAAAAATGGACGTATTGATGTCGGTAGAAAAAATCGTATTGTGATATTATTAGCAATATATAGCGAGAAATAAATCTATTGGAGAAAGATGAGAGACCTGCGAATTCTTCAAGATAAAAGTTTCTTTCATAATATCATTAGAACGATTCTCATCTTACACTTAATAAAAAACATAAACGGAATATATAAAAATATGTTACTTAGGGTAAAACCATACAGCAGGTATGCTAAGGTTTTGAACTGACATGACTATTGTTTAAGTTTAATTCCTCTTGGGGTAAAAAAAAATATATTTAAAGGCTATTCTATTCACGATAGCCTTATTTAGCGTTGTTTCATAAGTGGTCACCGTTTTTTTATTAAACAGTTGTATCGAAAACAGCAATAATTATAACGACAAATTAATCAATTATGTATTCCGTGTCATTGTTTCACCAGAAATCGACAGGCATGGACTCGATGAAATTGTTAAGCTAGTTTTTGAGGTCATCATCGTTGACGAAGGTTACGTCCATTATTTGGTTGAATAAGGAGTGGAAGAGGTGATAATCGGTTGGCACCAAATCTGGGAGTACAGCGGATGCGGAAGAATAACCCATTTGAGATCACTCAGGGCCTCCTTGGCGATATTTGCTGGGTGAGATCTACACTGTCGTAGGTTAAGATTTGATAACCTCGCTTTCCTAACCTTCAGATCCCCTTGTTCTTTTCCAGTATTTTCCAATACACGAGACCCTCCCAGTCCCAACATACTGCCCTCCCAGTCCCATTGAGGTCTCCTTGAAATGGAGATCTTGCTTAACTCTCGACTTTGCCGTGTCCCCTGTGGCCACCCACTCTTTATTTTGCTTCACATTGACATAGAGACACCATTTCCCAATGACAATGATTTCCCTTCACTGCTCAGTCCATTACATAACTTATCCAGCGAGAGCCATTCGACCTAATTTCGAACGAGAATTTAATGCTGCTTTCATTTTCAATTTTCACTTATAATATTTTCAGACTTTATTAAAAATCTTTGGATATTCCTTACTGTTGTTTGCACTTTAGCGTCCTTAGCAATTGATCTTGCAGTCTTACAGAACTTACTGTCTTACAGAAATTCGAATTCTCAGAGTGAGTATTTTTTTCTTCTTGCAGAGCAGGTGGCCCCCCAATCGAACAACGAGATCCGTATATCTCGCTGAACAAAATCAACTTAGCAATCGATGAAAAACTCCGTCTTAATCGGTGTTTTATGTCTCTACGACTCATCCTGTCTGCTTGTAACGAAAATATGTATCGTCTTTCTTCTTCTGAAAAATATTATTTTTTTCCAATAAGAAATCACAAATATTGAATTGTTTTCTATTTAAATTCATAAGGATAAACTGATAAATAACTAAGCTAAACTGATAAATTATGATAAAACCTCTAAAGAATTAAGAAATCTTAAATGTAAACGATTGTGCCTAACATTTTTCTATGGAGTCCCCAACATTGACACTGAGTGTATATCAAATCTCGAATTCAATATCGTTTATAATATAGTATTTTCTTACCCAATATTTTCAAATTATTTGAAATATGCGAAAAATTTCATGTCAAGCACGGTCAAAATCTTAGAAAATCATATTAAATATCAGACAAGTGAAGAATGTAATACAATCCCCCGTCCTGCCACTGGAAAGGTTTTCAAGTTTACATTTAATACCAACATATACAGGTTAAATAAAAAGAATTTCTTTACAGTGAATATAAAAATATTTCGTTAACTTGAATGATGCTACATTATTTCAAAATTAAACTAGAAAGAAAGAAATGAGTAAGATTACTGGACTTGCGACATTCTTCTGAGAATCTTTTTGAGAAACGTCTTTAGTTGGACTTAAGATGGGACTAAAAATTCTTTTTATTGTAAAAATATTCGAAAAACAACGACCCTGTGGTAAACGTTCGCAACAGTCAGACTGTGCGAAACCGCTTGTGACCAGTCCAGGCCCTCTCTAGCTACCAGGTATGCCTGAAATATTGCAAGTGAGCTCGTAGAGAATATATTTAAAATATTCACAAAACAAGGAAAAAATTTCCCGTGATTCACGTAATAATTGCAGATTTCCTCAGCCTTAGTTTCTGGGCTTAACCAGTCATCGGCCGGGCTCGAATTAAACATTCGGAAAGAAGCTGAAGAAATGACCAAAAGAACGACCGTATATATCGGATTAGCAGGCTACGTAGCAGGTATGCATGGAAAGTTGCAAGTGGACTGCTGAAAGATATATTAAAAATATTCACAAAACAAGGAATTCTTTTTCCGTTCCACGTAATAATTGCTAATTTCTTCAGTCGTCCCCCAAACGTCAGCAAGCGTCTCCTGAGACCAGTTTCCAACTTTAAGCCGTCATCATTCGGGCTCGAACTGAACGTTCGGAAAGCAGCAGAAAAAATCACCAAAGGTACCACTATGTAATAGTATGCACCTCAAGCCATCCTGTGGTCTACGTACGCGAGAAGTCGTACGCGACCCACCCAGGCCCTCTCTAGGTACCAGGTATGCATACAAAAGTGGGCTCGTGGAGAATATATTAAAAATATGTAAAAACAAGGAGCCCATCTGATGACGGTTTGAGGTCAGAAACTGATCTCGGAAGAGGGTTGCTGAGCGTTTGGGGGACAACTGAAGAAATTATCAATTATTGCGTGGGGCACGGGTAAAAAAGTTTTCTTTGTTTTTTGAATATTTTTAATACATTCTCCACGAGCCCACTTGCAACTTTGCATGCATTTTATTGTAGTTTTCATATTGCTGTGATATTTTTAAGTAAATAATTGTTCAAGTGTGCCTAACATTTTAACAATGAGAATATATTTAAAGAGCCTATAGGTCAGATTAATCCGTAAACAAGAAAATCTTAAATAAAACATACAAAAGATAAAATAGAAAGATCATAAATTAAACAAAATGACAAAAGTTACAAGTTACATATTTCTTGAAGATAAAATATTTCTTAACTTGAGAATATTCATACACAGTGGTGGCCAATAAAATAAGAGTGGCGGGGCCTTATTTTTATGTTTTATTAGAACTCATTTCCACAATGAATACGGAGCATTTAAAAGGCATTTATGGTATTAATCTGAATATAAGCAATTAATTTTTATTCATAATTATATGTTTAACAGATAATTTAGAACAAATAACGTAGTGAATAATATAAGAGTAATTTTTATTACAAATCATAAAAAACTAGAAGGTGTAATTGTATAAGTTTAGTCTGTATAATTACTGTAGCTTAGTACTTTGCAGCACGGTCCTTATTCTTAATTAATGATTGACATCTTCTTGACATGGACTCGAGATGTTAGCATGCTTCATATAGGTACTGAAAATCAATCTCTCTGATTTTTTTGCCACAATGTGTTCTTGTTTGCTATTTTTTACCAGAAAGACGTCATTTTAACTCTTTCCAAAGATTCTCAATCGGATTTAGATCCGGGGCCTGTGGTGGCCACTCTAATACTTTATATTCCTCTCGAACCACTGGTTCGCCACATAAGCCATATGTTTAAAATCATTGTCTTGCTGATAGACCCACTGTAAAGGTACATTCTCTTCAGATAAAGGTAGGATAATTGTCTAGTAAATTGATTTTATCACATTTTCTTTTATCCAAAACATTGGACTTACTATGTCATATGAAAAGCACTCTCATACATTGATGTTACCACCACCAACCACCACTGTATCCATAGTGTTGCTTGTATTGGCATTCATTAATATACCTTATAATACGAGGGTTACTATTTATGTTACTGGCGCCATCTGACATATACATCGTAACGTTCGTCACTGTTTACTGTATACGTACTCAGAAGGTTTTGTCACATGGACGCTATTTGTGTTGTTTAGTGACTTGAAAATTATATCTCAGTCAAGAAATATAATTAACACAAGAGAATTTTCGTGTGGTGATTTACTAGGACTTTCGACGTAGATTACCTCAACAACAGTGCATTGATCAACTCACCCTATTGGCGGTGAAGCACCATCTAAAGCCACTGTATATCACTGGTTTGGTGAATTCAATGGTCGTTCTCTCACAGACGAATTAAAATCCAAAATCCGTTGTTGTGCCATAAAACATCGATACTATGCGCGAACTGATCAAGCAAGATCGTCATGTGACATACCGTAAGATTGAAGCATAATTTGACAATTGCTGAAAAAAGGCTCGTGTGGTTTGGTTCAAAGAAATGCTCAAAAAATACAATCGTGGTGCTTCAAAAGCCATGTATAACATAATTACACATGTGACGTATCTTGGATTTATGCGTATGAGCCCGAACGTAAACAGCAGTCGACTGTATGGGTCTTTCAAAATTGAGCCAAACCCAACAAAAGTTGTTCGCACAAGAAGATAAATGGGCATCATTTTGGAATAAATGGGCATGTGGCTACAGAGCCACTAGAGAATCGTAGAACGATTAATTCTGAATGATACATAACCATTTGTTTGCCAAAAGTCTTGAAAGAAATTAAAAAAACAACCAGCGATACAGATTGATGGGTCATCCACCGTACAGTCGTGATTTGGCACCAAATGATTTTTTTTGTTGCCGTCCATGAAGAACAAACTACGTGGTTAACGATTTTCGATGTCAAAAGAAGCGGTTCATGCATTCCAAATGCATGTTTTTGAGTTACCTCAATCAGAAAAAGTGCTATGAAAATTGGTTCAAACATATGCAAAAGCATCGATCATCACGGAAAATATTTTGAAAAACAATAAAACCGTTTTCAATAATAAATATTTGTTTTTATTTATTATTCCGGATACATAAATAGCAACTATCTATCCTACATTAATTTTGGTTTTAAAAGAACGTTTTTCCAGTTGCGTTGGAAATTTTCACTACAGTTTCTTTTAGCTATTTTTAACCGCTGCTATATATTCTGTTTACTTAAAAACGGAACTTTCCTGGCTACTCTGCCATATAGGTTATTTTGTTGTAAACGTCATCTCATGATTCTGGAGCTTGTCATAATTGTTTTCATATAACGACAGAGGTATCAAAAGGATTTTTTAAAGCCTCGCATACGATGCGGTTATACATTTTTCTTGAACAGCCTCTCTATTCTGCTTGTTTTTATGTCACATATGATTCTTTCAAAACTTTAGTGATTACACATGGTGGCCATTTGATTACATTCGTAATAAAATCATAAGATTTATTTTGGCTTCTCAATTACAAAATTAAACGCCTTTCTTCAATAGTCTAGTGTCTAGCGCGGCCAACGTTAACTTTATTAGAGTGGGAAACGAGCTAACTTTTGCTGTATCAATAATATTAATACATATTTTATCAGAATTGGTACACGATAACGTTTGAAAAATTTGTACACTCTAATTTTTTTTCTCCACCGAAGTACAACCCATCAGAAAGAATAAAATGTTTAAAGGTCAGTTAATATTAGCATATTATATTATTTACGAGGAGTGACTATTAAATAACGAGACTGAAAGACTAATGTCTTGAATAACGAGAACATTTTATGTCGATTTCATATATATTTACTCATTATCACCTTCAATATACACCCCTCCTCTATCCCTACAATGCTCCATGCAAATCTTCCATTGTTCGAAACAGTGCTGGAAGTCTTCTTCTATCAACTCCTTCAGAACACGTGCCGCTTTCTCTTTCACAACTTCAACGGACTCAAATCTTGTTCCTTTTGATGCAGCTTTCACCTTAGGAAACAGATAGAAGTCGCACGGCGCAAGATCCGGGAAATAAGGCGAACGGTCTAACACTGGGATGCTGTACTTGGCTAGAAACCTCTTAACAAACAATGCGGAATGAGCCGGCGCATTGTCTTAGTAGAGAACCCATGACTTGTTCTTCCATAATTGGGGTCGTTGTTTCCTTATTCTTTCACGGAGTTCAGTAAGAACGTGAAGGTACTAATGTTGATTAATAGTTCAACCTTCAGGAACCCAGTGAACGTACACAATCCCATGAATATCGAAAAAAAAACAATCATAATTGTTATGAATTTTGATTTGTTTATTGGAGCTTTTTTGGCTCTCGGTGAATTTGGGCTCTTCCAGTGCATGGATTGGCGCTTCCTTTTAAGATCATAAGTAAAAAACACGATTCATCACATGTTATTATCGTTTCCAATAAGTTTGGGTCATTTTCAATAGCATTCAAAGTGTCAGTACAAACATTTCTGCGAGCTTCTTATTATTCAAAGGTGAGAATTTTAGGCACCATTTTGGCACACACTTTTTGTATGTTAAAACTGTCATGTAAAATTTGGCGTACGCATCCTTTGTCAATTCCTACAATTTCAGCAATCGCACGAATTCTTAACCGACGGTCAGATCGAACCAGATTAGCGATTTTTTCGATATTGTCATCTTGGAAAAGCTTAAAACACTCAAAAACACGTGCATGCGATAAACATTCATTGCCATAGACTTCTTTCAATAAATTATAAGTTTCAGTAGCCATTTTTTCCAAGTTTCAAGTGAAATTTCACAATTCTTTGCTCTATTGTTACACTTAAAATTTTTCCGGCGACACAAAAAACAACTCTCATGCAAACGAAAGTTAGTGGGTTTTTAAAGTGGGAGGGCGTAGAAGAAAATAGTGCTGGTAAAGATTTTTTTTTGCTTTCCCATTCCTCCTTTTTACTTTTCGTACTATCGAAACTCTATACAGGAGATGAACCAGGAAAATGAGTTAAAAGAAAGAAACTGAACGGAAATAAATATGGTATTTTGCTCCGAAAAATTGTTTACTGTGACAAATGCTGGAGGGGCGGCGCCCCAACGCCTTCCCTCACGAGCCGCCACTGCTACGGTAATACGGATTTTGTTTATAGAAGCGAGAGGTAGTGCATTCGAAAGAGAAGGCTTCATGCTAAACAGCTGTTGATCGCTGGCGTTTAACGCATGCATACTTCTTCTGTAGTAGTGTCAGTTTCGTTATTTAATAGCCACACCTCGTATTATGGCAAATATATTAGAAAAAATCTTGGCTTATAAATGTTTTTTTTTTCACTTTTATTGAATTGGTCGCTATTGTATATTAATATGGTATTGTATATTAATATATATATCAAATATATATGTTTTTTAATCTACGAGGAAAAAGGAAATGTAATAGGAAATAGGAAAAAGGAAATGTAAATGAAAAGTAATGTCGTTTCTGCACATGTCAACATTTGTTGTATGCTTTTTGAGTTTCACAATGGTAGTAATGCAACAGTCGCTACCAAAAACATTTGCTGTATTTATCCAAGTGCATTAGACGTTCGTAAATGCCAAAGGTGGTTTTCTAAGTTCAGATCCTGTAATTTTGACCTTTCCGACTCGTTTCGATCAGGAAAACCAACAAATTTAGACAATAACGTGGGCTGAAATGAAATCCATGTCAGACAATCGAGAAACTGTCAAACATTCTTAACCAACCTTGGTCGATCCAAGAACATATGCAGTAGATTGATAAAGTAAGCAGAGCAGGTGTTTGGGTTCCGCATAATATGTCCGAAGAAAACAGAGCTAACCGATTCCGTCGACGGCATGATACAGAAGCGTTTTTGATCGATTGATCACTGGAGACGAAAAATGGCTCCTGTATGAAAATCCATAACGCAAAAGGCAGTGACTCTCTCCGAATGAATCGCCACGAAGTACTGCTAGGTTTACATGCCAAAAAGGCGCTTTTGTGTGATTGGTGGAGTATTCGCGGAATCATTCATTTTGAAGTGCTGAAACTTGGACAACCTGTGAATGCAGACTTTTACTGTAAAAAATTGGATAGAGTAAATCATTCTTTAATTAAAAAGTGTCCAGCGATTATCAACAGAAAAGGCGTTATTCTGTAACACGATAATGTAAGACCGCACTGGGCAAGACGAACCGTGGAAAAATTAATGAATTGGGGTGGGAAGTACTGCCTCACCCATTATACTCGCCCGACATTGCACCATCGGATTTCCATTTATTCCGATCGCTAAAACACTTTCTATGCTATAAAAAATGTGAAAATAAACGATATCCCAAATGCCCTCTCCAAATATTTTACTCAAAAACCAATTGATTTTTATCAATCCGGCATTGAAAATTTGCACACTTGATGGCAAAAGGTTATTGATAACGAGGATGATTATATCACTGATTAAAAATAAAAACTTATTTGCTTGAATTTAATGTAAAAAATCGATATTACTTTCGTGCCCCCCTTATTTATATAAGGGGGGCAAATGAATTACTTTTATAAGTAATTCATTTGGACATAACCATCCGATACCAAAACGAACCCATAAAAATAACGATCCTTCAAAAAAAACAACGTGCCCGTCACCTTAAATGTAGTCACCTGCTGTGTTTTCTTTTCTACTTAGAGACCTACCAACCTCTTCCCCGAGCCCCTCCCTCACATGCACACATACCGGCACAAAAAAGGGTCCGTCGTATACCTAAACTCGTTTTAAAGCCCGTGGCTTCTACCCACTCCCGATACCACCTGTTCTGTGCATTATATGCCTATTTATACAACCGACCGCTAAGCCCTTTTTAACAACAAAGAACGGGGGTGAATCGGTCAGGTGGATCACAGTAAATTGGACAGGTTCTAAATGACAAACAGTGTTGGTTAATATTTGGTGTGTGGATTTTCGGCTTGGATTCACCAAAATTGATCCGGATCAAATTGCTGAAATTAATATCGGAAAGTGCGTGATGCTTTTGTTCCTACTACAGATAGGATGGTGTCGGTAATAACTGTTAATCGACTTTTACTTACGAAAAAGATGATCGCTCATCGTCTTTAGTGTCTGCTTTTGAACCACAAAAGCTTCGCTTCAGGAAAGGCGAAATATAACTTTCGGATTAGAATAGTATATAGCAATCAGTCCAGAAACTATATGGGAAACTATAGGCTTGGAAAGCAAATTGCCTCTAGTGAACATCAACACCATCCCACCAGATACACACGCCTCATATAATTCCTTAAAGACTACAGCGTTTAAAATAATGTGCAATAGTGGCACTCGGCTAGCTGGCAATATCTCCCCGTTTATCACTGATCCTAGCCAACAATTTTTGGATGTGAAAATAGACATTTTGGCAAATTTCACACTGAAAAACGCTACATATTTAGAATTTTAAAAATTGATCCCGCTTAGCCAAAAGCAATTATTGAATGTGAAAACAAACATTTTTTAAATTCCAATAAAGTACGCGTGTCACACCAAATCTGCTACCTGTGAACTATTAAGCGATTCATCATCATTCATCCATTGTCGATCCGCTGCAGGGTGAAGGCCTCCCTTCCAACTCATGGCATGCTTCCAATTCGCGGTTCTAAGTATTCCAATATACTTGAGAGGTTATTGATCCATCGTATTTTAGGTCTTCTTCGTGGACACTTATGATCAAGCTGCCCACCTCCATTTCGATACCTTAACCTTTCCAATGATGTCACATACTTCCGTCCGTTCTCTTATCCATGCGCACATCTTTCTGTCTCGCTTTGTAATGCGAAGCATAGACTTTTCCATCCTCCTCTGCGCTACCCGAAGTCTTTGAATTGATTGTAATGTGAATGTCCATGTTTCACTTCCGTATGTCAGAACAGGCAGCGCGCACTGATCAAAAACTTTTCTCTTCAGACAAAGTGGAAGTTTGTTCTTAAACACTATGTTGAGCCTGCCAAATACTTGCCAGCAACACTTAACGCGACACCACCTCTAAATCGCTTCCTACTCGCTAGCAAAATTGCTGAAAATAACATGACTCTTTTTTAGGTTTATTTTCAAGCTAAATGGAGGCAGAATAGGAGAACGATATCATCTGCAACTCTAAGGTGGCTTAAGTACTGCCTTTTATTTTTATTCAATCTTGCTCCCTGTAGCTTCATTATACATGGATCTCAGTAGGTTTACGTAGGCTTTGTATATGCCTTGGTTAAGCAATGCACACATTATGGCATTTGACTCATATTGAGTCAAATGTCTTTTCATAGTCAATAAATTCAAGCACAGTGGCATGGTATTCATTGCGTCTTTCTATGACCTGTTGGGCAACCTGGATATGATCCATTGTACTGAATGAACTTCTGAATCTTGCTTATTCTCTTGGTTGTGCATGATTCAGTGCTCTTAATATTCTTTTAGATATTATCTTGGTAAAATTTTTGTACAATACTGACAGGATGCTTTTTAGGCGGTAGTTTTTAAAATCTTCCTGCATTCCTTTCTTATGAAGAATAATCACTTCAGCTTTTTTCCATAGGATAGATATTTTTTGTTCTTTGAGTACAATTTTGTCAATATTTTATATAAAGTTCGACCGCCAGCTTTTAAATTCTCAACTATTACACTGACGTTTCCTGGAGCCTTTCCATTGTTCCACGCTTCTATAGCATTTGCCACTTCATCCAACTGGATATTTGGCAATTGCTCTTTCGTGGTTCGCTGATATAACTTTGAATAACATCTGATAACATTTAACAATTCCGTACGTTCCCTGCACAATGTGCCATCCTCACGCATTAAGGCAAATATTTGTGTCCTTTTATTTCACAGCTTCTCTTTTGCTTTGTTTATTCCATTGTTTTCTTCTAGTGTTTGGCATTCTTGGCACACTTGGCATTCTCAATGCTTGGCTTCAGACAAGCATTGAGAATGCCAAGTGTGACCTTGGTGAAACATCTGCACGTTCCCAATAAACGGGGCACAAACGATAGGATGTACTCCCGGACTAATAGTCTAATATATATTTTATTATATTGTATATGCCTACAAATATGATAATAGATCTGAAAGTTAATTATACTTTCATTTCCATCTTTAATAGAAACAACATTAAAGTTATTTTAAAAACAATATATATTTTATGTTCTATTAATCACATTAGAATATTTACTATTTCACTTTTACTAAGCTTTATTGCTGCAGCTTTAAAAGTGAATAAGAATGATAAATTTACATAATTAAATTTTATTATTTAATGGATAAGCGGACTTGTGAAGAAATATTTTCAAGGAAAAAAATATTTTCTTTCTCTGATGATTAGGGGTACTAGAAAGTAAAGTCGTTTTAACGCGAGTGCATGTCTAATTGGCATTGAACGGCTGATATCGTACGCTGTGCAATTGAATAAAATATATCTGAAAGTAAAAGTGAATTTTAACTTTTATTTAGTATGGAGACCAATGGAGTTGCATATTCGACACTGTATGCTATATTAATTTCAAAAGTGAAGCTGTGCAGTATTGAGATTGATGTCTATTCATTCGTAAATCAATATTTTAGGAGGATCAGTAAGTAACACTAGATAATGACGTTTAATGAAGAAATTTTGAAACTGATCATTGTTAGACTAAACAAAAGCTATAGAATAAGAGTTATAATAAACTCGAAGAGATTTGCCACTAAACACCAAATCACTTTTCTAAACTTCTCAATGCACTTTTTACTTCTCGACATGTATTTCGATAACCAGGTTAGCATTACCAGGAGATGATTTAATCTAATTCTAAAACTAAACTATGTTCCATCTAAATGATAACCCTACGTAATAAAGCGTGTAAAAATCTCCAACCATGCAGTTTACTGAGCATTACAATAATAATTGAAAAATTTGAATGAACGGAATAGGTCTTTTATCCCAGTTCATGGTTTTCTAACATTTTTCTATTTGAATGCTTTCATATGCAGCCAAAGCTCTATTGTTATTAACACTTTTAATTAGTCTTAAATTACTAATATCTATATTGTGGTCATGTTCGATTGCATGTTGGGCATCACAACGCTTTTCATTTCTCCCATATCAAATGTGGGCAATGTGTTCTTTATATCTCGTTAATATGGATCTTTTTGTTTATACAATTCTTCGATCACAATCTTGACAACTAATTATACTTAGGATTATCCAAAACTTTTATTAATTTATTATATGGTTTGTACACAACCTTAATGTTCATTTTCTTAAAAATTTTGTCTAGCCCTCGAGTCAATTGGGCATCAAACGGCTTTTAAAAAGTCGAAGATTGTTTCAATAATTTTCTAAACTTATGTTTTCTAATTAATTTATCTGCAATGTTCTTATTATAACCGTTCACTTCGGATACCTCTGTAATTAATTTTAATTCTTTGTTATAGTTATCTTTGTTTAAAGGAAAATTGATTAATCTATTTACAATAAAATTTAAACTAGCCATCTTCTTTTGGTGCTATGATTCGAATCGTTAGGAATGTATCTCGAAGAGGTGGTGGTTTTTCTAAAAATATCAAAATCTAACCTATTTTTATTGTTTCTACTGACTAAAACATCAAGAAATAGTAAACTATCGTAGTTTTCGATTTCATGAGTGAATGCTATATTTTGGAATTTACTATTTAAGTTCTTAATAAGGAAGGGAGGTATCCGAAGGGAATGGTTATAATAAGAACATTGTAGATAAATTAATTAGAAAATATAAGTTTCGAAAATTATTGAAAGTATCATCGATTTTTCAAAAGGATCAAAACAAAAATATCGTTTGATTAGCACTAGGGCTAGGCAAAATTTTGAAAAAAGTGAACAGTAAGGTTATGTACAAACCATATAATAAATTACGAGAAGTTCTGGGTAATTCAAATGACCAACATGAAAAGTCGGGGTTTTACGAAATTAGTTGTCAAGACTGTCATCGAAGACATATTGGGAAAACAAAAAAATCCATATTAACGAGATATAAAGAACACATTGCCCACATTAGATATGGCAGAAATGAAAAAATCTTGTATTTCCCAACATACAATCGAACATGGCCATAATATTGATATTAGTAATTTAAGACTGGTTAAAACTGTCAAGAACAATAGGGCTTTGGATGCGTTTGAAATCATTTAAATAGAAAAATTTAAGAAAACCATGAACCGGGATAAAGGAACTATTCCGTTCAGTGAACTTTTTCAATTATTAATGTAACGCTCAGTAAACTTCTGAGTTCATGATTTTTACACGCTTCATTAGGTACGGTTATCATATAAATAGAACATAGTTTTGTTCTAAAATTAGATTAAATCATCTCTTGATGATGCTAACGTGGTTAGAGAAACGTGCGTCGAGAAGTTTAAAAAAAGTGATTTGGTGTTTAGTTAGGTGTTATTCGAACCTTCACACCGAAGGTTCGAATAAAAAATTGAAGAATTATAGTATATGGTTATTGATTGATTTGTCCGTTATTTTGTGATAGATAATTTTTTAAAAAGGAATAAAACAATTGTTTACTTTATTTTTAAACAAAATTTGTGTGACTATAGTTTCGTAAAACGACGTTACATTTTTATTTAAAAAGTTTAAAGTAGTGTTTGAGAATGTAAAGTCGTTTTACGAAACTATAGTCACACAAATTTTATTTAAAAATAAAAGCGATAGATAACAAAGTAAAAAATTGGTTTATTCCTTTTTTATAATATATGGGTTTTACACAGTCTATCAGAAAAAACAGGAATAATCGTTCTATCATTTGTAACTTCAAAACGCTGAATTATTTTTTGATTGTATAGTAAGTTCAGATGTGAAGTGATTTTGACAAAAGTTCCAAAACAAACCACAGTATTTGGTGTATTATTTGTATTTGGTGCAACATTCTATTCATACTATTTATTTTGTGCTACCTACAACCAAGCTAAGTCAAAAGCTTAGACCTCATTTGTGAACAATTAGAGCGCGTAAAAAGTATTCGAAACTAGTCAAAAGAAATGACGTGATTCTATAGCATAGCAATCAAAACAATTCTCAGCAGAACGACAGACTAAATCAAGGGATTAAAATGGGAGATTTTGCCTCATCCTCCTTATTTGTCCGATATTCCACTATCAAATGAGTACATTTTTTCAGTGAAGAAACATTCCAAATGTAGAATAAATCAGAATTGTACTTTAAATTATTTAAACCTAAACGTCGCCTTCGTTCTATCGAACCGGAAGTGAAAATCTGCCCATTAGATAAAAAAAGGTTATTGATAAGGAGGGTTATTATATTATTGATTAAAAATAAAAAAAGTACAAAAAAATTGCTTGGTTTAAATTTTACATTACTTTATCGTAAACCGTTAAACACAATAACAATTTTTGTTTTACAAATTGCAATTTCTGACTTACCAGATAAATATAATAAATGCAGTGATAAACATACCTGAAACAACAAAATAATAATTAGTACATTATATATTTCCTGTTTAAAATAATAGAATGAAAATTCATTAAACTATAACGCATGTTGCTAAATGGTTTTCAATTATAATGCAATATAAGTTCAATTTATCTTAATTTTACCTTGAAACCTGAACCAATTGATTTAATTGTTATGACAGTCTTTTTACGAACGGGTATTGACATATAGGTGACCCTGAATATTTCAATAATAATAGTATTATACATTATGTATTACTTATTTCTATTTGAAATAACTATACACTTTGACTAGTGCACGTGCTAAGTTGTTTGAATATAAAACTACAGGAATATATATATATATATATATATATATATATATATATATATATATATATATATATATATATATATATATATATATATATATATATATATATATATATATATATATATGTTTTGAAGGATGTTTTCACGGGTGTGAAATGTAATGATAGTTTCTCGGTAAATAGTCACTAAATAAACTCAAGTGTTAGATATAAACTCGAGAACAAACCCACTTTTCACAACAACCAAAAAAAACTAACTTTCAAGACTAAATGCTACGAAAGAGCTTTATCAAAATAATAAAATAAAAAAAAAACATATTCTATACAGTCCACTTCAATTGTTGGAACAGCACCAAATGCGGTTCCAACAATTATAACAAGTAGTCTCACTTTTACCTTAGATGTTCGATCAAAACAGTTCTCAGCAAAATGATGGGAACATAAAAACCTATTGCGGTTTAGAATAAAGTGAGGCTTTGTAATACAATTAATCCACTGTGTTCCTCTATTTGGAAATCTTTGGAAAATCTTGAAAAAAGATGAACTGGTTTAATAACATGAAATCCAAATCACAATGGAAGTAACATTTACATTTATTACTTTAATAATTTCTAAAAAGGATTATAAAAAAGGTAACACTGTATCATTAGTTATATTTTATAGATTATATGAGTAAAGTAACATGTTTTATTAGTATCAAACGAAAACTAAAAAATTATCTGAATTTTTAAGGCCCAGTATCTCAGAAAACTAAACATTTTAGAACATACGTTAAAAAATTAAGTTCTAAAAAAAATAATCACTATCATGAATAACATTATAATTATATTATTGTACCTAAATCAATTTGACTACGCCTATGCATATCAAGCGATATGTTTACTTCATAACCTTAAAATGTCATGCAAACAAAATATGTTTTTATTTCTAAATAATTGACAAATTTATAATTAAAAGCACTTACCTATATAATGTTACTACTGAATTTTGATTTTTTCGTGTCAGGGAACAACCACAAGACGCACAACTAACCATATTTTATGTGTTTACCTTCCGATATTATTGCTTTTATTGTCAATATAATAAATATTAATATGTATTTACACTAGAATAGACAAAACGAGTATTCTAGTACACTTATTCGGCACTTATTATTGATTAAAACACACTAAAATTGTACAAATCTATTAATAAACTTCTAAATTGTTGATACCAACTACCAACAAAACAATGAGTCATCTGTGGTGCTTCAATATGGCCGTTTCCGTCTCCATTTAAACGTGCATTAATATAGGTAAGGCTCCTTCCTGATAGTTATATTCAAAGACTAAGTTTTATCAGAAAAATTTATGTTATTTTGAAATTAGTATTAAAAAAATCAGGTTAGGTTTATTTATTTTGAGTTTCTTCAACACTTACGACGTTATTTTGTGACCTACAGCTTAATGTGAGCTCCGAACTATAGCCATTAGTTATCGACTAAAGCCTCTACCGCACAGGTAGAGTAAACTTGATATTCTTTAACGCACAAGGATTTTCAGAATTGTGAATAACAAGAGGTTTCCACGTGATATTCCCACTTACACTGCAGCAGAAAAGAAAAGTATATAGCCTAAACAAAACTAAAACCGTTGCACGTCATCGATGACGCTATTTAAGAACAGCAGAAATACAACTGCATAAATTAAATAATATAAGAATCAAATGGAATGTATTCAATAAATTTCAGATTGTCGAGTTTCACATTTTTCTTGACACGTTTTGTGGTTATCCCATATATATATATATATATATATATATATATATATATATATATATATATATATATATATATATATATATATATATATATATATATATATATCATTCCGGGCGTCGATCCGTTGATCCTGTGAAGAGTCACGACGTTTCGCCAAAATCGCATTTGGCATTTCAAGTCTTGTCCACTTTAACTGAAGAGTCCAACTGATGTGCATGGGTCGTTGTGTTCGCTTTTATAGCCGGCCGGTCACAAAAGCGACTGCGCAGATTATATCGGGGTAGTTCGGGAGCATTTGCGGCCCGCGGCAAAGCTGTCGGGCGTCCATTTATTGATTTTTTTACCTCGCGGCCACGTTGCCACGTTTTTTCTTTTTCAGAACAGATTTCCATACTTTTGGAATGTTGCAAGCGTCGTTTCGCGTATTCAGCTCACCTCTGTCTTTTATTTCAAGGGCTTCTCTGATTGTTCGGACCTTGTAGTTTTCAATATTCGCTATTTCTTTGGCTCCTTCAAAATTGATTTTATGTCCTATTTGTAGATGGTGCTGGAACAGAGCGGAAGTGGTTTGCTTGTTTTTTACGTTGTTTTTATATTCTTGTATTCTGGTCGAAATTCATCTGTTTATTTGTCCTATGTATGTTCTGTTGCAGTCGGAACAAGATATACCATACACCCCATGATTTTCCAGTCTAACTTTGTCCTTGATCTTAAGATCAGAACGAACGAAGCGGGCAACACTTGAAAATGCCAAATATGATTTTGGCGAAACGTCGTGACTCTTCAAAGGATCAACGGACCGACACCCGGAATGATTTAGAAACATTATCTACCATCCCTGAAAATATAAGATGTAACATGTTTTACCTTACGATCGAAAACAGTTCTTTTAAGAACTACCACAGTGTTATAATTGTCAGGGTAGCGCCTACAAAATGCCAAATCAGTTAAATAGTCATTGACAAGAGATATAACATATTGCACCTCTACGGGGAGGAGACACTACTATCCATCAAAAGCTTTGAACAACTGAGGTAAAAAACATCACTTTTAATTAGCGACATTATCTTCTTAACGAAATGTCGCGATAACGACCTTCAACCAACATGCACAAAAGTCGCCTATCTTACAAAAACAAGAAAAACCAATGCTATCTTAAGAAATGCAAGCCGAGCTCTTCTTCGAGAACAAATCCGAGAGAAAAGAAGGCATTTGGATAGAACCGAAAAGGAATCCTATCTATTACAGTCGATCCTAAGCAACAAGATCCATCCTATTTTGTGTAATGACATAGACAAAGTATTTTTATGGCGCAGCGAATCGGACCAAAAAAGAAGTTTGCTAATTTAAAACAAATAGATTCTGAACGTCCAAAAGAAATCCAAGAAAATAACAAATTAGTTATAAATGTATCTAACCACCACTTATCCACAGGTGAAGAATCTATACTAAGCAAAGGCTTCAACTTTGCCATTGCCCCAAAACATATACCAATAAAAGAAATAATTTCGAACGTTGAATCAACCCTAGATGACAAGCCTGATACAGAAGCGGAAATAATCAGACAAGATGTAGCGCGAATACTACGATCCAATAGAATACCAAAACCAAATGTTAATAAGACTGAAATCAGAGCGATTGAAAGTTTAAAAAGAATGATATTACGATATTACCGGCGGACAAAGGAAACGCAACAGTCATAACGAACACCGATGAGTATATGGCAAAGAAGACGAATATTTTACTGGAAACGACATATAAATCAGTGAATAGAGATCCAACAACCTATCTAGAAAAAACGACCAAAAGTAAAATAAAAGCATGGAAACTGGAACCGGACATTGAACGAAGAATAATTCCAAGGGAAAAATCAAGCAGATGTCCTAAACTCTACGGTCTACCCAAAATACATAAACCAGAAATCCCATTAAGGCCCATAGTAAGTGCCTTCGGTTCTCCAACACAAAATTTGGAAAAATATCTAGCAAGTATCATGCAACCAAGCGTCAAACTTGCCGAGTCCTATGTTCAAAACTCAGAACATTTGATAAGGATGATTAAGGATTTCCAACTAGAGGATACAGACATATTGGCAAGACTGGACAGTGTCTCACTGTATCCAAGTATCCCCATAGACGAGGCCCTGGACCTAATTTCAATGAACTTTCCACCATTTGTGGGGGAACTCTCCGAACACTGCTTGAAGAATACATATTTTTCCTTCAACCAGCAGATCTACAGACAGGCCGACGGTGCCCCAATGGGATCATTTTTATTATCCGTTATAACCAACCTGTTAATGACCGACTTGGAAACAAAGGCATTGGCCAGCGCTCCTTTAAAACCTAAACTTTGGAAACGCTACGTAGATGATATCTTTATAATATGGCCTCACGGAAACGAACTTCTAAACAACTTCCTAACTCAGTTAAACGAAATCCACCCCGGAATACAGTTTACTCTGGAAGTCGAACAGGATAGAAAACTGCCGTTTTTAGTTCTTCTTATTACAGGGAAACTTTCTGGAACACTCGAATACTCAGTGTACAGGAAACCAACTCACACCGACCGATACCTCAACGCTAAATCCCATCATCATCCTGCTCAAATCCAAGGAGTAGCGAACACCTTGATTTCCAGATTCTTCTGACTGACACTACCAGACACACGTAGCGAGGAACTACCAAAAATATCCACAGCCCTTATCCACAAAATGGATATTCAGAAAATTGTATCGGGAAGACCATTTGCCGTCAAGAAACCCAAACACGAAGAATAATAGAGGACCATGAATCAAATACACCAAAGGTCCAGCTACCATACGTAAAAAGAATCACAGATAGGATAGGCAGACTATTAAGGAAACATAAGATCAGAACAGCCTATAAGCCACACAAAACTGTTGCAAACATCCTAAAAAACCCCAAGGACAAAGTTAGACAGGAAAATCATGAGGTGTACATAGGACAAACAAACAGACGAATATCGGCCAGAATACAAGAACATAAAAACGACTTAAAAACATAAGGACATAAAATCAATTTTGAAGGAGCGAAAGGAGGAAAAATTTAGCGAATACTGAAAACTACAAGGTCCGAACAATCAGAGAAGCCCTTGAAGAATAGATAAATTAGAGGTGAGCTGAATACGCGAAACGACGCTCGCAACATTCCAAAAGTATGGAAATCTCTTCTGAAAAAAGAAAAAAAATGGCAACATGGCCGCGAGGTAGAAAAATCAATAAACGGACGCCCGACAGCGTTTCCGAGCGCCGCAAATGCTCCCGAATTACCCCGATATAATCTGCACAGTCGCTTTTGTGGCCGGCCGGCTATAAAAGCGAACACAACGACCCGTGCACGTCAGTTGGACTCTTCAGTCGAAGCGGACAACACTTGAAAATGCCAAATGCGATTTTGGCGAAACGTAGTCACTCTTCACAGTATCAACAGATCGACACCCGGAATGATTTAGAAACATTATCTACCATCCGTAAAAATATTAGATGTAACATGTTTTAGCTTACGATCGAAAACAGTTTTTTTAAGAACTACCACAGTGTTACAATTGTCAGAGTAGCGCCTACAAAATGCCAAATCAGTTAAATAGTCATTGTCAAGAGTTAATAGCATATCTGATGCACTATTTTGAACAAGAACGACACAATAATGGCCCATTATTACCCTTTTGGGCTTTAGAAAATATCCTAACATACGGCATGTCATAAAACGACAATTTATAGTTTATTCAAGCAATTTCAAGAATTCGGGACAGTTGGGGATTATCACCGCATCAGACGTCCAAGGACGGTGAAAACATCGAGTTGATTTAGGTCGAATTTTGAGAAGTAACTTACACATGTTTCCCTATAAGATGCAAATGGTTCAAGACTTGTTGCCTACAGACAATAATAAACGATTAGAATAGTGTAATGCTGTCAAAAACCAAAAGTGATCAAATGAATATACAGAATAGCCGTTTCTGGATAAGATATAATCCCCGACACATTTCTTTAAATGGTATTACATTCAGTTAGTGTCTGGTGCGGTATTTATGATCACTACATCATTAGGCCATGATTTTTTTTTAAGACGATAGTGAAAATGCAGTTATCGTCAAAGGTGAACACTATAGACATATGAATCAAAACTTGTTGGTGTTTCAACGGGAATAACAAGGATCAGATATTATATAGTTGCAGTAAGATTCCACACAACGATCAACAAAGACGATTTTCCCTAGTCGTTTCACTTCTCCAAATAAAGATTTATTAGGGCCGCCTACATCTCCAGACTTGATGACTCGAATTATTTTTAAGGGTATTTTTGAAGGAAAAGGTTAGCCCCAAACCATACAACTCAAGAATAACATCCATGCTGAAATCGCTGGACTGACACTAACTATGTGGACAAAAGTTATGGAAAATATGTTAAAAAGTGCATAGAATTACATAGCTCTAATATCTCATATATGATTAACATAATTTTCAAAAATTAATTCACATAATATTAAAAAAAATTATTATTAGATTTTAAAAAATTCAGTTTTGTTTCTTTTAAAAGTTATAAATAATTAAATGGTTAACGTTACAGTTTCGCCAACCTATTTGTTTTTTGTTTTTGCTCGAATAGTTTTAGAATATATTCTAATTATGTTTTTATGGTCCCCTGTCCATTCCAAAACGATTTTATCTAGCTCTTCAATTATTGCCTCAGGAAATGTGTACAATTTGCAGAAATCGAGATGCATACATTCCCGAATAAATTGTATTATTTTATGTTTTTATGGATTCATTAATGTCGAATACGCGACCCATAGGACCCATAGACGAGGATGCATTTTCGCCAGATTCAAGACGTAAAATAACTTTTAACCGACAATTTTTTTTATGGACGATAACAAATTAAACTTAGCTTGGGCAAAGTCGCGTGCATATGCAAAATATATACACTGATATATACGCGCCTAAATGAAACAATAGCGCTTCATTATTTTGTCACTGCGAGTTCAAAGATGTAAACAAACCGCCCGCACCCCACTACATCCACACTCCTGCGCCCACGGCATTTGTTGTTTATACTTTGGCGTAAATAAGCGTGTCATTTGTTTACGAATACTAAATATCGATTAAAATATCTTTGATTTTGTTGATCTTGAAAATATATGTCGCCAAAACTACAGAAATAAGTTATTTAAAATTACTGATATATTTAATAATGGAGGGTGAAAACAATCACCGACATACGACAAACTTTAAATTCAAATAAAAGTTCAAAAAACTAAACTAGATGCCTTGAAACTATTTATTTTATGTGAAATAATATTCAATGGCATTAATGTTTGAAAACAATTTCGAACAAATGTCTGCCGCGGCAATTTCTGACAACGCGCATTATATCAATCCAAATTCCGACCACTTTTTCAAGCAATTGGGGTCTTATGTCCGCAATTGTCCGAGTTATGTTGGCTTCCAAGGTGTCAATAGTTGCTGGTATATCGGCACCGACCAAAGATTTAACATAACCCCAAAGAAAATAATCTAAAGGCGTTAAATCACATGACCTTGGTGGCCAATTAACAGGTACGTTCCTCAAAATAATGTCTTCTCGAATTGTTCCCTCAATAAATCGATTGTTGCGTTGGCTGTATAACATATGGAGCCGTCCTGTTGGAACCATACCTCCTGCAGATGAATACCATTCAAGTTCGGAATTAATTAATCATTAATTATTGCTCTGTAATGATACCCATTAACGGTAACGTGCTTTCCAGCAGTTGGATCATTGGCGAATTATTTTCACTTCAAATGTAGCAATTTTGTTTATTATCGTAACTATTTAACCAAAAACGATCTTGGGCGCTGAACAAAATTTTGCCGATAAATTTTGAGTCAAGTTAGAATTGATTTTGGGCCTATGCACCTAACCTATGACGCAAACAATGGTCTTGGGCTTGAATTTTTGGACAACCTGGATCTTGTAAGGCACCAGACAAAAATCTTTATCCAACATTTTCTACGTAGTCGAATAACGAAGCCCAATTTCCTGCGAACGGTGACGAATTGATAAATTTGGGTTTTCATCAGCACTGCCCGCAAAAGCAGTTCATTTATATTTTCTTTGGAACGCGCATTTTTTTGTCTTGTTTTTGTTTTAACATCGAGTAGCTTGAAATACGTTCGAAATTTGTTAATGGTGTGCACCATAAATGTCACGAATGTTAGCGCACGTAACACTGATTTTACAACAAATTTCAACATTTTACAAGCGTTGCGCTGATGATAAACGGTTCCATGTGACTCTTCTCTCCATGATTTGTCATATTATTCTGAATAATTTTGACACTTGAGGTGCACAAATTCACAGTTCGTTTGACAGCGACCCCTGTTAGAAGTTTGGACACACTCAAACATCACCCTTTATAACTGAACAATGAGTCGACGTATCTAAAGACTACTCCACACATGCAGTGTTTTCAAGTTTTGGACCTCTGATGAACGATAAATTCACGTTAAGTTGTAATAATTGATTTTTTTTATGTGTATATTACAACACTTCCACTGTATTCTTTTGGCGTGTATTTATTCATAATATAACATGCAAGTCTACACCACTGCCAAACACAAACTATCAAAAATGTCACGAAAAAAAAGATAAAAGGTAAAGTATTATGGTTAGAGGCGCATCAGCAACTAGGCTATTTAGCGACTGGACCTACAACTTAACGTGGGTTCCGAACCACGGTCATCAGCTTCCGACAAACCCAGGCCAACACCCCCCTCGGGCTGTTAACCCTTGGTTATGTGCCTACCCATAAGTCTACCAGGAAACCTACAGACTGGCGAGTGACCAACATAGAACACTTCTCAGAAGGCATCCGGCCTTACCCAGCCTTTAACTTGCGTGACTGAGGGGTAATTCGTAGTCGGATTTTACACTCTTGCCTAGAAACAATCACAAACATTTAGGAAGTAAACAGACAGAAGAAAGAAAGAAAAACAACCATCCGAGCGCTGGAATCGAACCAACTACCGCTCCAGTGCGGTTTCGGTACCAACGCGACCGGCTAAAAAAAAAGACACCAAAACAAAATGGTTGCGTGATATTTTAAAATAAATAATAATAAATTAATAAAATTCAAATTTTGGATATTATTAAGACAACATTCTAATATTCATAAATATTATTGTTTATGTTTGCGGCACTAAATTATACACAGAACGTCAACGCATCTTTAAATTGTGTGGGTAGAATAAACATTCATACCTGAAAATTACTTTCAACAAGTGGTTGTTGACATTTTAAGAGGAATCCATGACGTATATTAGAACGCTTCAGCAAAGAGCAAATAATGTTTATGCATTAGGCTGCTTACGTATTAAAGAAAATATTTATATGTTTATAAATATATTATAGATAGTGGACAGGAAGTTTTCTAGTGACTGTAAATGCCCCTTCCATATGTGTTCTTGAACAAGAACGTAATTTTAAAAAGTTTCTTTATACGAGGTGTGTAAATAAAGTAATTCAATTTTTAATAATCTTTTTATTCAACTGAAATTTCAATACTACATTGTCTCCTATAACATAGTTGCCTTGAAAAGGCACACAGTGCTAGCGAAGGTTTGTCCACTCTACTTATCAGTGCTGGAATTCAGATACTGGAACTGCCTTCAGCTAACCGGTTACGGCATTTTTAATATTCTCCAACGTCCCGCAATGGCGCCCTTTGAGGACAATTTTAAATCCCGGGAGAAAGAAAAGAGTTACAAAGACTCAAATCTTGAGAAGGGGGACTGCGGAGCCACAATTGACGTCAAAAACTCGTTATTTGAAATAGTTGTGTGTTCTTGATGTTGGCCTCACACGAATGATCATTTCTCGAAGTCTTTCAAGACTACAGGTTTGGTTTATCTTTAGTACTCTCATTTGATTATTGAGCTGTTTCTGGTTACAAGTATAGATCCATATCTCTTCATCAATGATTATGAATTTCATAAGGTGATCATAATGACAATACGATGGTATTTTTCACAATATTGAGTGTTCGGAACAATATGAGAACAATAACTTGTTCTTCAAAACTGACTAAATTGATCTAAATGATACTCCAGTAATATATTCAATGTATCTAATACTTTTAATCAACGATTATTCAGTATCAAACATCTTGTCCTTGATTTTGGTAAACTTTTCTTCATTAGTTGATGTGGGTAATCTTCCTGGATAAAGTTTATTTTTAACTAATTCTTTATTATCACTAAAGTCATTGTACAACTTAGATTATTAATAACTGCATAACTTCTAACTTAACAAACCAAATGATGATGAACGGAATTTAGTTTTTTGTTTAACTCGCCTCTTAGGTATTATTTTTAGATACAACATTTGTATAACCATTTATTCCATACGTTTCGACATATTTTTTCTTTTTCGTTTGTTTAGTTAGAAAAAAAAAAGAAAACCTTACACACTATTGTCATTTAATGTCAAAGTTGAAATTACTAGCACCAACTTTTCACACCATAAGACGTGTAAACCGTTCAAAAATCATATTAAGAAACTCATGATTAATGTTATGCAAATCTGGCATCGTTTCTACCTGTTTTTCTCGAACGCGTTGAAAAAATCCTGGCATATTTCTGATCTGTTCGACAACAGCAAAAATTCGTTTTTCTTAATACGAGCTGCTTATAGGATCTCACAAGCATATGTGATATTCACGTACAGCATACACATTTGCTTGTAAATGGAACTTAAATGCACGCACTGACATATACTGAAATAATTTTGGTCGCTAATTTGAAATAACATTCTTTATCGTGGGGATGTTGCGATGTAAGGCATGATTCTATATTTAATAAAAAATGTTTTAAAACTATTCCTTAGTTTATTTGTGGGTTAGTCGTTAAATAATAATCAATTACTATTTGCCAAATATGCTTTTACATATATTTGCTTAAAATGTTATTTCTTATCATAGCTTTTCAATTGACAATTTAATAATTTTTCAATTTCTTTTTCGCGAAAACTCTTATAAATGTATTGACGTTCACTAGCAATATATGTAATATTTTATTTCGCATATTGTCGGCTTCTTGGTGCCCGTAATTATTCAGGCAGATATAATCGATTTGGAGCCATAACATATCACGCAAAAATTTTATTTTAAAGAACAATTTAGTTTATTTTTCCAACTCGTTATGGACGTCCACTTTATTACTTGTATTTATTTATTGTTAAACAGTTTTAAAATACAGGTAATTTACTACAAAAATTAATAAAACATAAGATTTTAATTTACAGCAAAGAGAAATAGTTAGATGCAAAAAGAGCAACAAAAAATGCAGGTTGCAGTATTCAAAATCGTTAAACGTTTCTACAGCTTTGCATACAATAGATCATGAAATAATTACAGAGCACCAGATTATATGATAATCCATTTCAACTAAGTGTAATAAAAGATTGCTACGAATGTGCTGTAACAATTATCTAAAAATTATTGATTAAAAATTCTGTGATCTCATAAATCAAATGTTAAACGACGAGAAATACAGCAGCCCCCTGGGGCTATCGACCCTTAATTTCTATATAACCTTAAGTCATTCCTTTTAGAAGCTATCAACCCATTTGCCAAGCCTCAAACGTGACGGAGGACGATGCCTTGTCGGATTTTACACTATTGCTTATTGAAATGCAATACGCAAGTCTGCTCGCCCTACGAAGGTCACAAAGAACTAACTGAAACAAAGACGCTGCATTTCGAACTCGGAGGGGTCTCATAAGAGATGTGTATTAAAAGTTTGTCATTAAGAATGTTAAGTATCTCAGAAGAAAATTTTAATACTTCTTCGAGTATTTAATCCCAAAAGAATTTCATATGTAAAATAACGAGTTGATGAATATATAGCCCATAGCGTATAATGTCTACAGTCAAACTCAGAAGATAAAAACTCACAATGTCACATTTAGAGATAGGATGAATTTGAAGACAACAAAAAAAATTAAAAAAAAAAACTTCAAAGATCTTTTTCAACAAAAGTGTAATAAATTAAAACGCGAATACTAAATTCGAATAGAATTTATCACTAAACACCAAATAAATTTTTAAAACTTCCCGACGCATGTGTCGCTAACGATATTAACATCATCAGGAGATGATTTAATTTTTGGTGTTTAACAGTAAATCTCTTCGAGTTTTAAGATTCACACCAAAGGTTTCGATAGAAAAATTGAAAAGATGAATAGGGAATAATGTAAAATTCGTTAAGAAAACAATCTAGTTACGTAAGTTCGTGGCTGGATAAGGCCAGTTGACTTTTGAGAAGTATTCAGTCGGGCTATGACCGTTGTTAACCTGTAGCTGATGATCGTAGTCTGGAACCCACGTTAAGCTGAAAGGCCAGTTGCTAAATCACACCGAATGTATTGATGCATCTCTAAATAAACTTAAATAAATGAACTATATTCTAATAACTCAAGAATTATTAACACTTCTCGGAACTACTCCTTTTTCTAGTGCAATCTTGAATAATGAAGATATACATATATTTAAGCTAAAAATATTAAAATCCCATTACCTTCCACACATGTTATTTACTTATAATATGTAGTACTTTCCCATTTAGAACAGACGGTGAACAGCCGGTTTTAAAGGCCCTTCAACAAATCTTTATTAAAAACTCGTTTTATTTAAACTATACACAATTTGAAAATTCTATTAGATTGCCCGAATTAATCACAAACGCCAAAAATAATTACGCCTTAATTGTCATGAGTAACAACACTTCGACTTCGACTTCCTCAGCCAGGTTTTTTAGTTAGCCCGGAGGCTCCTACTAGCTTCTAATGAGATTCAAACCCTAAGATGGGCGCTTTTTATATGTTGGAGGTCTCTAGCTGACCTCCTTGACTGAAGTAACAACAGTACGGAACTAAAAACAATAACATTCGATGAGTACATGAATTGTGAAATATTAAACATTCAAGAAGTAAATTATTTTAAATAAAGAAAAAATTAATTAAATTATAATATTAATATTATAAATGTGAAAGTGTTTTGATGTTTGTCCTTCAATTACGCTCGAACGGATGGAAGGATTCTAATCAAATTTGGCATAGAAGTCGATTATGTTGTGGAATAGGACATAGTATACAAGACATAATATATATATTTTTATAACGCTATGAAGTTCCGGCGAGGGTTTACATAGCTACGTATGTACAGGCCATATTTTTTGACTTTGACTTATTTTTTGATTTTGACATTGACATATTTTATACATTTTTTATCTTTAGATTTTTTTAAGCTAACAGTTAATGTTAATTTCAGAACTGTAACTGATAATTAAAAATAGTCTATATAATGACATAATTAAATGATAAATTAACGTTTAATTTTTTGCACCAAATATCATTAAAAGTGAAAAACCCAAAATTGTTAGCTTTAAAAAAATGTAAAGATAAAAAATGTATAAAATATATCAAAGTCAAAAAATATGTCAATTAAAAACTAAACAAATAATAACATTGGGGCCAAGTTAGCCGTGGAGTCTTCGATTCCTCTACTAGGTAAGAACTTTTTCTAAAATTCTTGTAAATGTTTCTAGGTAAGAAATATAAAATCTGACAATGAATTACCCCTCAGTCACGCCAGTTCGAGGCTGGGTAAAACCTGATGCCTTCTAAGAGGTTTCCTGCATTGGTCACTCGCCAACGCATCAAACTTATTATTTAATTTATGGTTAAACACAAAACCAATGGTTGATAGCCCGAGGAGGGTGCTGACCGGGATTTTCGATATCCGATGACCGTGGTTCGGAACCCACCTTAAGCTGTAGGTCCAGTTGCTGATGCCTTCTCAGTTGCTGATGCGCAACCCTAAAACTTTACTTTTACTTTAAAAAATAGCATAATAAAAATAAATCTCAACTAATAATTTATAATTAATACTAGAACGTAAATATAGTATATTAAGATATTATTAAAAGATATGTGCTAAAATATAAATTTATACTATAAAATTGTAGCTGTTCTAATGATGGTTCAATAAAAAAAAAATCCAAACGGCAAGAAAATAAAAAAAATATTATTATTATTATTAGTATTACGATTGACCGAAACCCCAAGAAAAAACATTTTCGTAATTCTCTGAAACTGTAAGACCTACATGCATCGTAGATGTTCTCTAAGCAGAAAGGTTCATAAAAATCCTACTCCAAGGGGGTCAATCCAACTCCTAAGGGGGATTGAGAGGGCGTAAAAGATAAATATACGCCTGTTTTTTAAATTTAAATCCTACAGACTTGAAATTTGGCAGGAGTGTTCTTCATGCGTCGTAGATGTTCGCTAAGGCAGATAGTTCATAAAAAATAACTCCTAAGGAGGGTTGCGGGGGCGTAAACGATAAATATTTATTTTTTTCCTTTATTTGAGTTTTTCGCCACTATCTAAAACTCAAAAAATATCAAAAATACCTGTTCTTATGTAAAGAAAGAATCACTGGGTAAAAACAAAAAGCCAAACGGAGACAAATTTCTCAGTGATTCTTTTTGGTAATAAATTTGCCTAACGAACAAAATTTTAAAGATATAAAAATGTTATAAAAAAAATTTCAAACTTTTAACGTTAGCGTTTCGGAGGATCCTCTTCCCCCGTTTTTAAAACTAAATTAAAAATAAATTATATTAATTTGTAATATATAAAGTAACGAGTGAAATTAAATATATTTTTTGTGTATGTCAACGATACTTACATTGACAACAATAGATTTTCATGACAGTGACATACTACCAAAAAATATATATAGGTAATGTTTACTGTGTGATTGTATATTGTACTGATTGTGTATTCAAATATTTAAATGTGTTTAATTGTATTCTTTAGAATCGGGAACCATATTCAATTTAAATCTACCGAAGGCATAGCAATATAAAAAACACAAATAAAGGAAAAAAATATATGAACACGCCACAATCATTCAAAGATAAATATACTCCAAAATTTGAAATTTGGGATTTGTATGGTTGTGAATCCCTCGCAATTTTATATTCGTGAAAATTATAGACAAAAAATGTCAAATAGCGTGTAAAAGCTATGTAATTCTAAAAGTATTTTTAATCATAAAAAAATCAATTATTACTAAAGTTTAATTTATGCCCAGCGAAGCTGGCGGGTAACGGCTAGTATAAAATAAAATTAATAAACAAAAATTATTAATAAATTCCCACTATATTTAAAATTGTATGTATAACAATTGTTTTGACACACAGTGCTTTTTTTAAATACGAACTATATTAAACTGTATTTGAAAAAGGCACATTATGAAAATATTGTTTAATTATTATATATTAATTAAATAAAATTATTACTTTCTTTTTTTTGTCGAGTTCAATTGTGCAAAAAAAATGTAGAATTTAAAATAATATCACTTAAATTATATTTCCTCCTGCTACGTTCAAATATTTATTAGACAATTTTATAAATCAATTTTTTGTTTATTAACTCAAAAGAAAATAATCCAACAAAGCTAATTTATAGATTGTCTATTTTTAACCTTAATCTACTATTAAAAAGAAAACATATTCGCGCCATATAGTATTTGTGGCGCGAAACGTATGGAAGAAATGGTAGTACAATATATTACCTCTATATATTGTACTACCATTTCTTTGAGCCTATATATATTGGAGGCACATATACTCCAGTTCCTGTTAAAAAGTTAGCTACATCGCCTCTTTTTTATCATAAGTATTCCCTTTAATATAGTTAAGAGAACATTATCTCAACTATATTACATTCCATGATCTCTATAGCCAATCTTCAACTGCATTTTATATTTGAATGTAACTCAACAAAAAAGAAACACTAAGTTAACAGTACATTGTATGTCCGTCTAAACCAACACACTTCTTCCTCCCGTTTATCGTCTAGATATTTGTTTCCTTCCCGAAAATATGAAAATAAAAAGAAAAATCACCAGATCCATCAAAATTGATTATTATTTTGTTAGAAAAAATAATTTCCTTCCACTGCTCAATCCATGACCCGAGTATTTAATGAAATGAAATAAAATACGCTTCATTTAGTATAATAATAACAAAACAAATGTAATATATAAAGAAAAATACAAATAAAAAAATCTAAGTAATCGTAAATAAAGAAAATAAAACAAGACAATAAATAACACTATTCAAATGATAAAACACTCTATTGCTTCAAATAATAATTTAACAGTTTATTAAATGCTTGTACATTAGGAGCACTTTGTATGTGGAGGGGCATTGAAGAGGCAAATAGCTTCCCAAAACAATGTTTTTTGGAGACCAGAAGTTTTCACAATTAATACATCATAATTATTCTTGTATTGGATATCGTAGGAATGCATGTTTGCTCCTTGCACCAAAAAAGTATGCAAATAATATGAGAACAAATTATGTTTTGCAGTCCAACGACTGCAACATTGCCTCTATCGATGTGTTCAAGAGAACACTCATAGCCTTGTTCTGTTGTATTTGGAGTATACCAATACTCTCCTTATTAGATGATATCAGCACAGACATACAGTAAATAAAATGGGGCAAAACAATAGTATTACATACAAGCCTCATCGACCAGGGTAATAAATGTGACGATATACGACTAAACAAACTATGTTTTCCAATTTTTCTACATAAATAACTGACATGATTATAAAATATTTACTGAGGATCCAAGAGTATTTAACCCACAAGTATTTAATTTAATTTGCAATTTTAATATCATAATTGTTTATGTTTATGTTTAACACTAACTCATTAAATCTTTTACAGTTTGCTTTAGATCCTGTTACCATGCACATTGTTAGTTTAGTTTAAGTATATTTTTACATAGCCATTTAAATAGTATTACCAGTTTACTATTCAATGTTTCAACCATTTCAGGAAAATTATATCCAGACACGATAAGAGTATCGCCCGCAAAAAGACTAATAAAGCACTTATCCAGTATCCCTTAACTCTCATTCTATGATGTCTGTATATTAATCCATTCCTTGATCCATTCATTTCAAAGCTTTTGATCTTAGACTATAAATTTAAATTTTTTTAAACAGTATATCCCGGTCAATACTATATAAATACACTAAGCCCAGTACTCCCGTCATTGATATCGTTTCTCCATATTGGACATGCATAGTGAATAGCCGTCTCAAAAGAATGTTTTGTCCTAAACCCTCATTGAGCAGAAAATAGCAACTCATTGGTTTCAAAATATGTTTTCAACTCTATACATACAACAGTCTAGATGATTCTATCAACAACTAGTAACAAACTAATTGGTCTAAAGTCACTTAGTACAATAGGCTTTGGTATTTACTTTATTTTGGTATTATTGATGTTGCTTTCCATTTCAACTCTTTTCTTACAATATTTTCAGATTAATTTGATAATCTTTGGACATTCCTAGCTCTTGTTTGCAATTCATCTTGTGGTACTGCAGGAATTCAAGAAAATTCGTAAAATGACTCTTTTTCTGTTTTTAACAGAGCACGTGTGCTTCCTAGTTAAACAATGAGTTAAACAATGGTTAAAGAAATAAATATAAACAACAGTTTAACATTTAGATGCCCAAAAAAGTAAACATTTAATAATAAAACAGGTCAACAAATTTACACTTTTATGCGATGTTAGAGGAGGATTTTTACAATTTGATATCTATTTAATATAAACTTATAAAATGTGTTAAATATATGCCAAGATATTTTTAAAGGTTATGTGAATAAAAGATATATTACAAGAGATGTCATATAGTGACAAAAACCTTCACTTTTTCCTTTTGTGTTCTGTAACATTTCCATCGTCCTGATATCCTGATGAAACCTGTCTCCTTGTTCGTCGTTGGTAATTTGAAAAAAAATCCAAATGGGAATAAAAAAAGGCATTTTTAAGGACATGCGACACCCTATTATTTCATAGTCTTTCAAGAGTTCACCTATGAGGTTTTTATACTTTTCATCTTCCTTATTGCCCAGAAATTCTTTCACTGCATTTACAAAACACTTCCAAGCTGCCAATTCCTTTTCATTCAATTTTTCTTAAAAATGAAAATCACCTAGAAGCTTACTTATTTAAGGTCAAATAAATATGCCTTCTTTTGGTTTTGCATCACTTAATTGAAGAAATATTTCTTTTAGGTGCTTAAAACCATTACCTTATTTGTCCATGGCTTTGACATAAAGTTTTTCATTAGCCCAAGCTTAATATGGAGAAATGGAAGAAGCACCTTTTTGGATCAACAAGGGGAGCATACTTTATATTTGAAGTACCAGGTTCAAAAGTTCAAAAGGTTCAAAAGTATTGTTCTTTTGTTGCCCTACTGTCCGATAAACACAAAAACAGCAAAACTTTGCAAAACGCCCTTGTGTCCCAGCAACATGCATATCACCTTTAAATCCCCCACCACATATCCCACTGATACTGTTATATTTAACGCAATTTAGTATGGTTGCTAATTTTTCATAGGTTTCTTTCATTGTCACTGAATGGGCTATAGGAATAGATGGGTTTTCGTTTTCCATGAAAATACCCCACTCGGAAAGTATATGTTCCATATTAAGCTCATTCATTAACCCATCACAAGAAACATATAGCGATCCTTCCATTTTACAAAAACTTAAAATGTTACATTCCGTTTTCGGTAAAGTGAAGTACTTGCATTTTTATCTAACAGGTTCCACTGTTGAAGTCTGGAACCAAGAAGTTCCGATTTTTGTTTTGACAATCCCAGGTCACGTACACTGGTAGTTGTTAAAAATATTGGGTTACAACTGGTGTTCTCAGGAAGTTGTAGATCAGATCCTGATGAAGAATTAGAATCATCGGAAAACATGTTGTCCAAGTTTAATGTCGTAATCGGTACCGCTAGTTCCTGGCTATGACGAATTGGCCTAAGTGCAGAAGGCAAATTTATATATTGCATTTGGTCTCTTTGCTTTTTTGAAATCCCTCCTGTTTTAGTGAAATGAAAGTAGCAATCACTTACATGGTTAGTAGCTTCTCTACACACCATAGGAACAGCAAACAGCATCAAATTTTTCTTGCTCACACAGCAAACATGAGGACCCCAACTTTTATATTGATCTCCAATTTGGTGCTTAAAATATAAAAGATAGACTTTTTGACTTCCTCGGATATAAATCTAGCTTATGACTTTAAAATAAATCGTCCGCATATGTAACAAAATTTATCGGCTGGATTTTTACAAAATCAAAGACTAGTACATAGCCATTTTATATAAAACCGACATAAACACTTGACTGTACTGTAAACGAGACAGAAAAAAACTAAACTATAAAAAACAATAAAACTGCCCTGAAAGGTTCGTAGAATACTGTAAAAATATCTCCTCTACGGTCTTGTGGTAGTTCCTACATTATCCAGTCCAAATAATTTTAAACACGCCATGATATAAATGAGAAGCAGGTACTTGAAAATGGGACGTACTAGGCCATTTCTGTGAAAAGGTGTTTTAATAACTATCTAAATGAAATGCCAAAAGAGCATTCTCATCAATGTTCGACCTTTGTAATCATGTCGACCTTTGTAATTGATTAATATTCTGATCAAAGTCAATTAAACTTGTTTCGTTATCTAATATTTTCATTTGCATTGGAAACAAATGAAAAAAACACTGAAAAAAGAAAAAAAAACATTTAATTTTTGTGTAGCCCCTCAAGCTAAGCTTGAAATGTAAAACAATTCAATTTATTCTTCTCCGAATCTATTTAAATTTCAGGACAATAAATATATCTGTTCTAAAGTTTCAGCCTAAATCCTTTGTATTTTACTTGCTAATGTAATATTAAATATCCAATTTAAGTTTTTAATGATACTATCTACTTCGATGTTTACGTAGGCGCAAACAACAACCAAGAAAAGGCCTCGGAGAGAGGGGAAAAAATAATCCAACCTTTAATTTAATATTAAACTGAACGGGTCCCAGTAAAAGCTAAAGGTCTTATCAATAATAAATTTCATCTACGAGATTGAGTAGAAAGTGGCGGTCTATTATACGCCTAGATATTAGATGTTTTGAAGGGATAAATTAAGAATTTAAGAGCTTCTGTAACAATATTACAATAATTAGTCTTTTAGGCTTAGAAGCAAAATGTTATTATGTTTGAAAATAGGATACAACAAAAGACAGAGGACAAACGTAATAAAACGTGTGGCAAGTATCACGTGGAAATTTTATTATGGCTAAATACTCGCAAAAAAACGCAGTGAAATTATTGTAATTTAAAAAAAAAAATTATTGCATTCGTTCGATGTTTCATAAAATCACAAATTACACAAGTCAACAAATTTCAACTTTTTTGAAGTCACATTGATGAAAATAGTCCTAAATCCGAAAATGATAAGCTAATTACTGTAACACGCACGTAAGTTTTTTTTTTGTTACTGAGGGTTAATATAAACATGTAAAACGTTAAATCTATACAAAGACATTCCTGAGTATTATGTGAATATAAAATATATTACATCAGATGTCATACAGCGACAAAAACTTTCACTTTTTCCTCTTGTATTGTGTAGCATCAGCTATTTACCAGCAGTAGTCGCACAACATAAATGGGTTTCAGCGTCCCTGGTATCTTGCTTCCATTGTTCTGATATCCTGGTGAAACCTCTCTCATTGTTCGTCGCTTACTACGCCCAAATTTTCAGGAAAAAAATCTAAATGGAAGTGTAAAAAATGTATTTTTAAGGACATGCGACACCGTAGTATGTCATAGCTTTTCAAGAGTTCATCTATGAGGTTTTTATAGCTTTCATTTTTCGTGTTACCCAGAAATCCTTCCACTACACTTACAAAACACTTCCGAGCTTCCAATTCCTTTCAATTTAATTGTACTTGAAAACGGAAATCACTAATCAATAAATCAAATCAGCAAATATGACTTATTTTAGTTTTACATCACTTAATTGAGGAAATATTTATTTTGAATATTTGAAACCATTAGCCTCTTTGTCCATGCCTTTGACAAAGTTTTTCATTAGTCTAAGCCTAATATGGAGAGGCGAAATATTCAATAAGTAATTCAATGAAGTAATTTCAATGAAATAATTTCAATAAGCCCATGATATAAAGGAGAAGCAGGTTCTTGAAAATGGAACGTGCTAGGTCATTTATGTAAAAAGGTGTTTTATTAACTATCTAAATGACACGCAAAAAAAGCATTCTCATCAATGTTACAAAAATCATGTCGACCTATGTAATCAACAATCAACAATTTGACTCCAGATTATATTTTTATGGCGATTTTTATGAAGGAAAAGTTTGCATAAATAACCCCCAAACCATACAACAAGTCAAGGACAAATATGTGCTGATATTACTTTATTAACACCTTATCAAAAATATTAAAAAAAGAATATATATATATATATATATATATATATATATATATATATATATATATATATATATATATATATATATGCCCACAAGGTAGCGTAACGGAACCGTGGAGGGAAAATATTACAGAAATCTTTCACCCTTTCTCCACGTTGTGCCACCGATCACCTTCGCCGAACTGTCAACTGCTTTCCTTGCGTTCGTCTAGAGCTCGACTGATGACGGCTGGAAGGCTAGAAACCGGTCCCGAGAGACACGTGACGTCGCATGGCTGACAGTTCGGCGAAGGCGATTGGTGGCACCACGTGGAGAAAGGGTGAAAGATTTCTGTAATATTTTCCTTCCACGGTTCCGTTACGCTACCTTGTGGGCATACCTGGTACTATACCCGAGGTTCCAGGCAGAATGTTACGAGCGGTCCTGACTGCTACGAGCATTCGCCGTATGATGGCGTGAGTTGTGTACGATCACGACCCGCCATTAAAATGGCCAGTTGATCTGGTCTGGCCCCGATTGCCTCTCCGAACTGCTTTCCTTGCGTTCGTCTAGAGCTCGGCTGATGACGGCTGAAAGACTAGAAACCGGTCCCGAGAGACACGTGACATCGCATGGTTGACAGTTCGGCGAAGGCGATCGCTGGCACCACGTGGAGAAAGGGTGAAAGATTTCTGTAATATATATATATATATATATATATATATATATATATATATATATATATATATATATATATATATACATATATATATATATATATATATATATATATATATATATATATATATATATATATATATATATATATATATATATATATATATACATATATATATATATATATATATATATATATATATATATATATATATATATATATATATATATATATATATGACACACAGACACACCTGGTATATATATATATATACATATATATATACCAGGTGTGTCTGTAATTACTTTCCGGTTTTTGTAACAGATTTCACTAGCCATAAGTATGCAATGTTATGATTTGATACATATGTCATTTTATTCTACTGACATTATGACATTAACCTCAAAACTACACAAGTTACGTTCCGCCAAAATAACAGCGTTATAGATTTAAAAAATTTTGAAAATGTCGAGTATTATGCCTGAAAATGTACATTTGCGGCACGCATTACTTTTTTTGTTTCTTCAAAACAATAAAGCCGCTGAAAGTGATTGTTTGCTGGTAGAGACTTACGATGAACATGCTCCAACCATAAGAACATGTGAAACGTGGTTTCGACAATTCAAATAGGGTGATTTCAAATATGCGGAATTGCAGGTGTTATTGAATGAAACCCCAACACAAACTCAAAAACAAATGGCAAAAAAGTTGAATGTGAGCCGAATCGCAATTTGTGAACGATTACAAGCGATGGGAAACATCCAAAAGAAGGGTGCCACATGGACTGAATGACAGGCAATTTGAAAATCGAAAAAATCATCAGTGAAATACTGCTTCAAAGGTATGAAAGGAAGTCATTTCTGCATCGAATAGTAACAGGTGATGAAAAATGAAAATCATGGTTATCACCTGACGAAGCCGACCCATGGACTTTTAGGCCAAATCGCTTTGATAGCAAGACTGTGCTCTGTGTCTGGTGGGACCAGGTTGGTGTCATATATTATGAACTGTTGAAACCTGGAGAAACAGTTAATACTGATCGCTACCGACAACAAATGATCAATTTGAACTGTGCATTGTTTGGTACACGATGTTTGAGAGATAAACCCAACATAGATCACTACATCGCATATTTTAAAACTCTAATTTTTCTCATAATTTCTTTGGTCGATATCTAGGAGTGATTGCTTGAATATACTTGTAGGAGAAAGCATCACACACCTGCCTGGTATTTTCATGTCGACTGACTTCGTATAGCAACATGAAACATCAATAAGAATAAATATACTTGATACTATCGATATGGTTAAGTTTAGCATGGCAACAAGTTTTACAAAAAAAAAACAGTTATGAATTGTTTTAAATCTACATAGTCCTGTCTAACTGAATTTGATGATGATGGGTTAACTTTAGCCCAATAGCTTACTAAAAAAGCTGCTAGTGGGACATATGAAGACAATCTACTTGAGTAAGTCATTAACAATCCAATTATGACATTATGAATAACCGATAGTCATTCAATTGCACTACAACATATATTTTTGTTGAAATGGATAATGATGTTACGACAATAGAAATGTCTGCAGGTCTGGACATTGTTGCACAAACTGATGATGCTAAACAAGTTGAAAGTGCAGAAGACGAAGGAAATTTAGAAAAAACGTTTCTTAATGTTGACCCCATTAAAGACAAAAATGTAAAATAGACCATACAGAAAATTATGTTTTAAGCGAATTATTAGAAATAAAGGCATACTTACAACAAACTCTTTTTATGAATAGCAACAAGCAGATAAATATTATTATTAAAGTAATAGTTTGGTCCTAATACAGGGTGGGGCAAGTATCAAGCAACCATATTAATTATTTATAATTTTTAAAAGAAGAAAGCCAGAATTTTGTACACAATATGTGTATTTTCTCTCTATAAATTTTTGGTAATTAAATTTTGAAAATTATGTCAATCAAATAAGAGTCACTGGCACCGATGCAACTTTGTACCATTTGTAACACATTTTCCATAACTCTTATCGTCATATCTGATGATAATGCTGCAATTTCAGCGCGGATGTTGTCCTTGAATTAGTGTATCGTTTGGGGTTTATTTATATAAATCTTTTCCATCAAAAATGCTCATAAAAAATATTGACCCAAAAAGACAGGCGACCATTTGCTTCGAAGTGCTTCTTGCACGAAGAACCTTTAATGGGTTTCGCTCATTTTGAAAGACCTATACAGTCGACTGCTGTTTAGTTTCGGGCTCATACGCATAGATCCAAGATTCGTCTCCTGTGTAAAAGTTATACACGGCTTTTGACTGTCAAATTTGCGGAATCCAACGCACACAAATCTTTTTTACGGCTAAATGTACATGATAAATCTTGTGTAAACTTTTGTGATGTTTTCTGGCACAACAACCAATTTTGGACGACCTTCTTTAAAATCATCCATGAACAAACGACGGCCACAACTGAATTCCCTAAACCAGTGATATACAGTGGTTTTAGATGGTGGTTCATCGCAAAAAATCGAAGCGAGTTGATCGATGCACTGTTCTTGAGATAATCCAAAAAAGAACGCCGCAGTAAATCATCGCACGAAAATTTTCACGAGTTAATTCTCTTTTTTGACTAAAATGGATAAACTTAACGTTGTATATGTCAGATGATGCATAGCAAAACCATTGTTGCCAATTCCGAATACATAAATATCAACCTTCGTAGAATTGTTTTTTTATATAATTTATCCATAACAAAACTTACACGTCCGAACTACACAACAATCACACAAACTGTCACAAATATTAGCAACAAAATTACGCTGAAACAAAATGGTAGCGTGGTACTTACCCCATTCAGTATACATATGTATGTTGTTAAGAGGTAAAAAGAAAATCGATGGCTTTTATTTTTATCACATTTATTATCATGTATCATTTGAATGCAATAGTGTTTTTAATGGTTACGTACGCACCTTCAGAATAACAGACTGACCTTAAATGTCACCACAAGTACGTTATAACCGATTTTTACTATACAAAAATTCATAATTACACCTTAATAAAAGAAAATCATTAGGATAAAATTGGTCTTTCGAGCAAAGCTTCTCACAATCTAATTAAATTCCAGGACAATAAATACGCCGGCCCAAAATATTCGGTGCGCGTCTCTTGCATATTACTTTCTCATATAATATTAAATATCCAATATAAGGTTTTAATACTACCATCTACTTCGATATTTATGTAGGCGCGAACAACAACGAAAAAAGGCCTTGAGGATCAGAGATAAAATAATCCAACCTTTAGTATAATATTAAATTGAATGGTCTCAGTAAGAGCTAAAGGTCTTATCAATAATAAATTTCATCTAGAAGATTGAGTAGAAACTGGGGGTCCATTAAACGGCTAGACGTTAGACATTTTGAGGCAGTAAATTTAGGGGCCCTTGTAATAGAGTTACAGTATTTAGGCTGTTAAACTCAGGTACAAACATAATTATATTTGAAAATTATATTCGTGGGAAAAACAATTCAAATATGAACCTTAGAATTTCATGATATAGAAAAATCCAATGGAACAAAATAAATGAGTATGAATTTCATATTTACATTGATTATTATACATGGTACAATTAATCATTTTTTATGTTACTCAGTAGTCGTTGGTTGTCGTTGTCGTGTAAGGTTGTAAAGAGTGGTCCAATAAGAGTATAAGAACTTTAAAATGAGGCACAATGAAAACTACAAGTGATAATCCGAAAATTTTTATTTTATCTTAAAAGACAAATGATGGCATTATGTTTTGAAAATAAAGTTGTTCAAATATCCACCTTCTCGACTTTGCCTAGTGGAATGCTTTCTGGAGACCCAATTTTCGATTACTCTTTCACACATATCGCGTGGTATATTTTCAATAGGGGCCTGAATGTTTCATTTATAATCACAGATTGTTCAAGGTCTATTTATATAAACTAGAGATTTAACATAACCCCATAACCGAACGGGATCGCACCATCTTGTTGAAAGAGAACATTGTTTATATCCATATTTATTAGTTCAGGCCAAAACTATTCTGTTAGCATATGCATACAATGTTCACCATTAACAATAACACAATGATCATCATTGTCTTCATAAAAATTAATGTCCTCCCACACCTTCAACACAAAAACACTGAATCAGTTAACAAATCATTAAGCCAGAAATACGCTTCATCGGAAAATATTATTTTTAGCCCAAAGTGAGGGTCTCCTTCCAACTAACCCAATTCGCAAATGTTCGACGCAAATGATGATCAGCTAGCTTTAGTAGTTGAGTTAATTGAACTTATAAGTATTGCAACGAAGATCAAGATGCAAAATTCTACAAGTCATCTGATAAATGTTGAGTTCCTGAGAACGAATAGATAAATTGGATATTCGATTATATTGACCATAAATTTCACGCTACCTTCAAAAAGTCTAGCGAACTAAACAGGTATTTTGATTGTAAATATGAATAATTTCTAGACGCTGTTGATTCATGTATTTTTCCATGGTAAATAACACACCCATAAAAATGGTGTTCAACCTAGACACATCATCCTAGACATCTCTAGGCAACGGGCATTGGCACCAGAAACGTGTAAACGATAACTCGCGCTAAAGCGGCTTGGACGACGACCCATCCAACAATGATAAGGGATCTTATCTAACATAAGTATCATGGGAGAGGGGAGCCCAATTAGCTTGCTGGTGTCCCTTCAATGGCACAAGACTCGTGAGGGCAGCAGTTTCGATCGCAACTTGATGTTGTGTCGAGGCCAGCCCTAAAGAAGGCCAGCAGAATGGCAGTCTTCAATGTACTGAACACAACAGTTTCTGTTAGTACATTCACACTCTTCTTAGAGAAGTGTGTGATAGCAATTGGCAACGTAGTATTGTTATATCCATAGTCGTATTTATTTAATTCGACAGAATTCAGTTTTTGTTGCATTAGCCTCTTAAGGTTTTATTTCAAAATATAATGTAATATTTTCATAGTCGTTTCAGTATAAATTTAGTTTGTTTGTTACAAACCAAACTTAAAAAAAAAAGGAAAATTACACATTATTGTCGTTTAATGTCAGAGTGGAAATTACTAGCACTAACTGTCACACTATGACACATATTAAACGATTGCCGTCATAACAAGAAATATATGATTAAATGTTTTATTAAATTACCTGTTCAGAGTGTCCACCATCCAATTCCTGATGAAAGAAGCTTCGTCGGATAAAAAGATATTGAATAAAAAATTTGGATTCCTTTGGTTTTAGCGAATAAACCATTCACAATATTTTTTTCTGTGTAAAAAATCAACGGGTAAGCGTGCTTGGACTCTTTGTACCTGATAAAGGTTTCTGTGGTTTATGCAATGATTTTTCTACGAAAAAAATGCCTAGTGAAAAATTCGCTTTTTTACTAGGCAAAAATATAAATCTTATCTGCTTTCACAGACTATCAAAATAAAATTAATATCATATCAGCTTAACTTTCACAGATCATCACTAGAAAGGGGGCAGTTCAGAAATGTAATCGCCTTTCCGATGATAGCGCCACCATCTATCGGAAAAGTATCTAACTTTTCAATCTATCCCAACAAGTGTATTAATTAATCATCACTTAAAATGTTTCATTTATAACACTTCCTTGCATGAGTCTTACTAAAACGGACTCGCTGAAGATACCAGCAATAATTACCCATCATGTGGATATCACTTTTTCTTTGGTATCGTTCTTATAGAATTTGTATGTCCTGGTAAAATGTTCAGCCTTGTTCTTCACTAAAGTCTCTTCTGGAAAGCAATCTAAATGGCTATAGGATAATAGATTTTAATTTATATAATAAGCAAATTTATTTACTTTAAAAAGCACCCCTTCCACTTACTCTACGTAATTGCTTGTCTTATGCTTTCGAAGAATATTGAATCAAGTGAACAAGAGAGGCATCACGCAATAGATTCAATAAATCATTTCATTGATTAGGTAAAACATAATGTTCTGTATTATTTGAAGACCAAAATCAAACATTCCAGCTTTCAGTTTTCCCCTACTTAGCTCAGGAAACTTAAATAAGTAGCCAAAACAATCCATACCGATTCAAAGCTAAAAAAATGGCGCAACTCAATAAAATAATGCCAATGCATCTGGTGTTTATTTCAGCAAGGCTTTTTAAAGAGCACTCATTTACCCTAGGATGGATTATGTTCTCTGTTCTTATTGAAAAATTATTACGACTACGAGCAAAAAGAGATATTTTTGGAAGTACATCAAAAATGTTCAAACATTTTTACTCTTCTGACACTGCGATTGAAACTTTAGAGTAAATATATATTTTGACATAAATTTTGAATAATAACTAATTATGTCTTCGGAAAAGCAGTTTTTTCTCACTTTGTAGCATTAATTTTCATCACTTCATCGTTAATTCCCCTTCTAGATGAAAGTTTTATTGATACTGTAATCAAAACATTAATTAACAGCACATTTTTTACCCTTGGCTTAAAATCGTTCTCTTAGATGTTCACTCATTTAAAAGGCCAAATTGAGCGGTTTTGTTAATTCTTGAATAAAACACACGCACACAATTTGCGTTGATTTCTTTTGAAACTTTTTGTTGATAATTGAAGCACCATCTATGATATTTAAACACGAAACACAATATCTACTAAATTGCCAAATGTTGCAGCTCCATTTATCTCACTCTATGCTCTATCTTACCAATGACGAATAATTTCATCGTTTAATTCAGAAATAGAGTGTGGATTGTTCTTATAGACCTGGCTTTTCACGTAACCCCAAAGAAAATAGTCCAACGATGTCAAATCATATGATCTTGGTAGCCAATTAACATCACCGTTTCTTGCAATAACTAGTCCAGGAAATTTTTCTTTCAATGCATCAATTGTTTCGTTAGCAGAATGAGGTACGCCATTCTGATGGAACCACATATCTTTAAGATCAATATCATTCAATTCAGCCCACAAAAATCCAGTTATCATCTCACGATATCGAACACCATTCACAGTTACAGCTTTACCAGCAGAATTCTGAAAGAAATATGACCCAATTACACCTCCTGGCCATAATGCACACCAGAAGGTGACTAATTTGGGATGTAAAGGTTCCTCATGAATCAATCGTGGATTTTCCTCATCCCAAATGCGGCAATTTTGTTTATTAACATAGCCACCAATTTCAATTTCATGTGCTTCATCTAAAAAGATGATAAAAAAAAATCTATTTGTACTTTGATATAATTGACAAATGCACGACATTTTGAATAATCCACTGGCTTTAGTTCCTGTGTTATTTGAACCTAATATGCCTTCAGAACTACATCCTTTTGGATGTGGATTCACTGGGTCCAAATTGTTGTGAAAGTCGACTAATGGAAATTTCTGGGACTTCAGCAACACATTCACGTACCAAATCAATATGCTCTTGTAAACGACCACTACGACCACTACTCATTTATCTTCCATCGAATCGGTTTCTTGAAATTTTTGAACAATTCGATTGATAATGCTTTCAGATAGATGATTGTGCAAGCCGTAAATACCATGTAATTTTCTAAAAACATTTTTCACTAAACGCCCATTTTCATAAAATAATTTAACAATTTTAAGGCGTTGTGGTACTGTGTACGACTCCATTTTTATAAATGTCATACATTACACTTCTGAAATGAGACTAGCCCTAGGCAAATTCACAATGTCATCTGTGGTTTATTCAAGAATAAAAAAAACTGAATCACCCGAATCAATAAGATTTGTTTGCTTAATTTTAAATGAAATTGAAATTTTTCTTAATTTTGTTAATTTAATTCAAAAGCTGATATACATTTGTTGCCATACATGTTTTAAATATTATTTTACGCAGTTATTTACCTCCAGCTACTTCACATATGGTCTCCATTTTGTTAAAATCATTACTTCACCAAACAGTGACATTTCAGAAACGAAAAAATAGGTAGAAACTCCCTAGTAGCATCAGAAGCTCCGAAACTGTCAGTTATGTAGTCCTGAATGAATAAATGATATACTGCTTGTCTATAATTCAATTAATCATCAGCTAATTGTGATAATGACCATTTACCAGCTCAACGAACTGAAATGAACAGTTCACGGCAAAATAACTTTCAAGTGTATCAACCAATTATGTAACATAATACAGCTGGTAGGCGTCAATGTCACATTCCGTTAATTAAAATCGGACATTGCCAACAGATTTTCCGTCCTGCGAAAAAAAAAACTTATGGCAGGAACTTTTTGAAAAATCTCGGTTCTTGCACAAGATAAAAAAAAGGAGTTGAAATAATGAGGCAAAACACAATGGTTCTATTCGCAAGTCAATTAGAAGTTTCCCTTCAACAATTAATTGGCTTAAAATGGAAAACCTCTCCAGGAAAGTTTGCTTAAGGCGTGTTTACTGAAACTTGATTATATCTTGAATTATTTAGCTTAACCGAAAAATGCCGACTATACAATAATTTTCATTTTTTTGTAAACTATAAAGCCGAGTTATTTTCTATTCATAACCAGGTTATTATTATAAGTTTCTATGGCCATATCTGATAATTAAAAATCAATAATATATTGAATACAGCTCTGGAACGTAGATATTAATTGTACTGGCTATTAATTTTTGCATTTTTTAAATTTGTTTAATATAAAACTACAGGATATAATCACAGTCACACATAATGGCATGAAACTCACTCGACGTGCAATTTGCTAACCAAGTTAGCACCCTCAGGATATTATTAAAACTATTATAAATATCTCCTCGAACTTAATAATTACGAGGGTGATTCTAATAGTTCTCGACCTGGCACTGCAACGGCGCAAGTATAACCAAATATCTTTGATAGTTATTCAGATGCTTCGTTGGATGACGTGCTGTAATCGAGTGCATTGATGATCGTGTTTGTGTGGCCATCCAGTAAAACAAACAAATTTTAACATTTTCTAAAAAATAATAAACAGATTTTCCATTTTTAAAAGCTTGTTTTCAAAATTTTTCAAAAAAAAAACAGGATATTTATACATTTATGAAAAACTGAAGAAAACACTGGAATGAAGATGTTTTGATATAAAGTTTAATATCCTATCTGATATTTTTATACATTTTACTCTATAAGTGGAGTATGAATAAACTTTCCACTCGATGGATGCTGCGTTTGTTACTAGTTTACCGAACACGCATTCGAATTGAACACTTCTTAATAGTATTTTGACTTATTTAAGCGCTTATTTATTTGGTTTTCTGGAATTATTATGGTAGGCTCTCATTTTAATGGTTATTCTCATTCCCATTTACGAACATAAAGATACGTTCGTCATCGGGAGTTAAATCCATATCTGATCAAAAAGAATACACACACACCCATCTCGGATTGTTGCTGAAAAATTCTATAACCTACCCGTCAAAATAGATCCAGACATGGCGTATTTGCCGGATTTGTCTGCCTCTTTCCAAATCAAAGAAGAAACGACTCACTGGACGAAGATTCACTTCAAATGACGATGTTAAAATTGAACCGCTTATCTTATTAACTTCGGCAAATTGCAATGTGGCATCAGCAAGTTGGTCTAAATGTATTAAATTACTACGAATAGGTTACTGCGTTGAAAAAAAATTAAGAACTCCAAAATTTTTGTGTTTTCTTTTCAGGCCGACAACTTTTCGAACAGCTCTCGTGAAACATGGAAAACGAAGGAACTGAATTAAATTGTGCGGCTAAATCAAGGAACCTTATCAATATTCAGTAAGGTACTCGTCACTAATTTGAATATTTATTTAAAAAATTCTAATTTTCTTAAAACATACCATGGTTATTCTCAATTTATTAAAATAGGTTAGGTTTTAAATTAAATATTGATGAAATATTATCGGAGAATACTAAAGTATATTTAATGGCCTTAAATCTGATCTGGAAATGAGACGAACGTTTCCGATGATGCATTCTAATATGTAATGGAGTATCTCTCATATATGGAGTCTCTGTCTGTCTACTCAGCCTTAAACATCCAACCATTTAATAAGGCTCTCCTTCCTTTTTCCAACTTACTCTGTCTTGAGCAATTTGTATCGGCGAAGCTTCTTACTTTACATCGCCCGTTCATCTCATTTGATGTTTTCCTCTCTTTCGTTTGTGTTCCCATGGTGTCCAGTGTAAGGTCGTTTTATTCAATCTTTATGTGTTAAAAAGCTGACAAATTTACATTCAAGTGTTGCTATATGGGCTGAAACATCTTTCACTCTGATTATATTTTATATGCATTCTTCGTTCTATCTGCCAGTTTGACATTTAGGACTTGCCTTACCAATCATCCTTTACTAATGATCTCTTTTGTGAGCGTTCCAGTTTGGTAGCCTTATGTAAGAACAGAAAGCACCCATTGTTCCAGAACTTTAGTTTTCATATGTTGGGGATATTTTTTTATATTTTAAGATATACGAGAGTTTTCCGAACGCTATCCACACAAACCTTATCCATTTTTTTATTTAGTTTAATAATTGGATCGAGATGTAAGGGGTGAAGATAAAAGATCAAATTCCTACCCAAATGTCAATCTCTCCTGCTCGATTGATAGTCTAGGACACCCCTTTCACCCTACAACGTAACAAATGATGGTCAAGTCATGGCAGTGTAACCGTTTCATTGAGTGTTAAGGAAATGTATCACTTCAACCATTCGCCAACTCACTTTTGACAAGCGTACTTTTTTAATGTTGACCACCCTTTTTTAAAAGAAAATTTTCGGATAATATAATAAACGGGAAACGACCCCAGGTAGATAAGCGGACAGAGCTCAAAATTCCACAGCGAAAAACTGGTTTTCCTCCAGGATTCTGGGGGAGACAAATATTCGACAAAATTAACACAGGGTGAGGTGATTTTTGTAACATTGATGAGAATGGTCTTTTTGCATTTCATTTGCGTAGTTATTAAAACACCTATTCAAAGAAATAGCATAGGGCGTCCCATTTTCAAGTGCCTGCTTCTCCTTTAAATCATGCCGTCCCTGAAATTATTTGTACCGGCTTTTGAACTGAGCAATGTAGGAATTACTACAAGACCATAGAGGGGGTATTTTCACAGTATTATACCAACGTTATTATTGTTTTCTATAATTTAGTTTGTTTCTGTTTCGTTTACAGTACGGTCGAGTGTTTAAATAAATTTTATATAAAATAGTCGTCGATTTTGCAAAAACCAGCGGATAAGTTTTATTATATATGTGGACGTTTTATTTTAAAGTCATAAGATAGATCTATATCCGAGGAAGTCAACAAAAACCTATCTTTTATATTTTAAGTGCCAATTGGAGATCAAGATAAAAGGTGCTTCTTCCGCCTCTCCATATTAATCTTGGACTGATAAAAAACTTTGTTTAGGCCATGGACAAACAAAGGTTTCAAGTACCTAATAGAAATATTTCCTCAATTAAGTGATGCAAAACTAAAAGTCCAACTTTATTGGACCTCAAATAAAGAAGCTTCTAGGTGATTTCCGGTTTTAAGAAAAATTACATGTAAAGGATTTGGCAGCTTGGAAGTATTTTGTAAGTATAGTGAAAGTATTTCTGGGCAACAAGAAAGGTGAAAACTATAAAAACCTCATAAATAAACTCTTAAAAATCTATGAGATACATCTCCTTAAAAATGCATTTTTGATACTCCCATTTAGATTTTTTTCCAGAAATTTGAATGCAGTAAGAG
>JARFXV010001163.1:225000-469023 GCA_031761425.1 Cosmopolites sordidus
TTATTTGACATCTGTCATAACTGTTTTGAATTAGTGCCGTTTCTAGAGAATTAAGTTCTGTTTGCCTATAATCTGTGTCGGACAAGTTCCTTGTCCGACAATCTTAAATATCTTGTGACTAAAGTTTTGACCACCGAATTTAATTGGGATGGATGATGTGAATTCGCATTTAGATAACGGTTTATGTGGGTTGGTTTACGATACGGTTTAATAGGACAAGCTTTGGTTTGGTATTTTTGACATTAGAACATTAAGAAAAGAGAAGGCCGAATTGTTTTCAGTCTCCATTGTAAATTGGACCATTAGAGATGTATACTGTTCAAATGCGAAAGGAATAGATTTAGAGATTGTATTCCGTGTTACCAAATGACGAAGGTATCATCTACATATTTGAATCAGCATGTAGGTTTGAGCGGACTGCTGTTAAAGGCTTGAGTTTCAAAATGTTCCATAAAAATATTGGCTATGACTGGAGAAAAAGGGGAACCCATAGGAGCTCCACAAATCTGTGTAAATAATTTATTTTTCAGATGAAATATGTATTCGACATGCAATGCTGAATAATACTAAGAATATCCGTTGACATGTGATATTTGTTTCTCAGAATATCTAGGGTTTCTGGAAGGGAGATGTTTGGAAATAACGGGACAATATCGAAACCAACAAGAATGTCACTTTCGAATATACTGTGCCATTAAAGAAGTTCAATTAAATGAGAGGAATTTCTGATATAGGACGTTGATTTTTCCACCAGCGGTTGTAGAGTTCTTCCTAAACATCTTGCTAATTTGTGTGTTGGTGAACGATATGCGTTGACAATTGGACGAAAAGGAATGTCAGTTTTATAGATTTTTGACAGACTATACTACATACACAAACACTAAAAAAAGTTTTAAAATTTACAAGTTGGAAAATAATTATTCAAAAGCTGAGGATGGAAAATTATAAACAGTTAATTATTAAATACAAAAAAATAATCTAGGTACGAGGTACAATATACGATCTTACTGTGAGTATAACCTAAAAAACCCCCACTTAATGACGCGTTGTCGTTCGAAAAGCAACATGTGATATATGAATGATGATCTGATCATAAATGATGCAGAACGTCCCATATAATATCTACTATGAATGACTAAATATACGAGGGTTGTATGATAAGTACTTAGCTGTGACAAGACAACAAATTTTTATATGTAAAATATACTTAATTTTTCAATCACCTTAATTATCTTTCAGATCGATATATTTAATCCTAAGTTTTTCTATCTTGTGCAACACCTCTAAAAAATGCGATTGCTCCAACCCTTCAAAATAAGTGTTCGTTGACTGTTCGGGACTGTTCTTTTGTTTCTGGTGGACTGTGATAAATCCATCTTTCGTCAATAGTTATGAACCGATGCCAAACATCATTTCGATTGCGTTTCTACATCGCTAAACATTCTTTTGAAGTTGACACACCTGTTGACACACCTGAAGTTGACACACATCAATTATGAGCAATCGCGGCACCCATCTTTCAGAAAGCCTTTTTATATCCAAATGAGCTGTTAAAATATTCTGCAGCCGTTTAATTGAGATGCCCATAGTTTCACCAATATCACGCACTTTTACTCCCCCATCGTTTATCACGATATCGTGGATTTTTTCAATCATTTCTGAAGTGGTAACCTCATTTGGACGACCTAACGTTCTTCATAAAAAATGCTTGTACGGCTATGTTTGAATTCAACTATCCAATATTTTATGGTTGATAGCAAAGGTGCAGAGTCCCCATAAACTTCGTTGAGCTCCGTTTTAATCTCATAATTTGTTTTTTTTTCTAAAACAAGTATCACTGCTCGATATTCAATTTTTTCCATTGTTGTAAAATGGCTGCCGTTCACAAACTAAACCACGGAGCGGCTTGACAGTTTGATAGTATTGTTGTTTACGAAAAATATACCTTTTAAATACTAGCAGCGCCATAGGCCAGTCCAGGCCTAGGCCAGATAATTATCATACAACCCTCGTACATACAGTCTTAAGCTGTATTATAGAAATTTCACAGTTTCACACTTAGTAAGTTTCATTATATAAGTGCACAAAAATGAATAATTGAAATTCGTTAAAATTTCGTTTAAAATTTTATATTAACTGAGAAAGCAGTCAAGGTAAAAAACAGGGGAATAAAAAACACTGCTGGAAGAAAATCCTCAATGCTCTCCAAGTTGAAAGAGAAAAAAATTTCTGCATAAGATTGTGACTTGTGACGAAAAGTGAATCCTCTACAACAGGGGTCTACAAACTACGGCCCGCGGGCCAAATCCAATCCGCGGGAGTCATCAATCCGGCGAATTTAGCAAGCATATGTTCGTGTAGGGCGCATACTCGGCGACTAGTTTAGAAATTATAGATAATGGCAGGAAAATTAAAACGGTTTTTGGTCCTTGGAACTTACTGGAGTAATCAGTATGGCCCTAACGCTAGAAAATTTGGAGACCCCTACTCTGCAATAGCACCGCTCTGGAGAAAAAAAGATCTTATATTAACAAGGAAAGAAAGGCAATCATTTTGCTTCTGAACAACGCATGGCCACGAATGTCAAAAAAGATTCTGGAAACGATCACTTGGAAAACTTTACCGCATCCTGCGTATTTTCGAGAGTTGACACTTTTGGATTTTCATGTTTTCTGATCCCTAAATCACCCTGAGAAAATAGAAAAAGTCTCAATGACATAATCACGTCAAAACCATCAGGATTTTTTTCAATCTTTCAAAAATGGCAAAAATGTATAGAATGTGAAAGAGATTTTTTCGAAGATTAATTCTGTATTACTTTTTTATAAATGAATGTCATAGATAGTCTAAAAGACCAAGAATTAAATTCAGGACCTAATAAATAGATTTTTATAACCGCTATAAAAGTCCATATCTCAACACCGCGATAAAATCGAATAGAAATTCTGCTATTTCAAACAAAAAGAAATCCCGGCCGATATAGCAGCTTTTCGCCATTATAACGAAACCCTAAACTATTTCCAAGCTGTAATCAACGCTAACATCGGATGGACGTTGCTGGATTGTTAACGCCAAATTATCTGAAAACCGTGTAGTCTGCCTCATTAACTGCAACGGCGTTTTCATTTCAGCGCCGAAACCCTCGGCCGTGAGAATCTCCGTCAGCAGCATTTGTTTATCCGTTCCATTTACAAATACGAAATAAAAAGCGCCAGAATACTCGTTGCAATACCACCATTCACGAACCAGTATTCTACATGATGTATGCACTTGAATTCAGGAAAGGGTTCGTTGTTAACCAGGATATTGTGCAAGTAATGATAATAGTCTTTTAGTACGTGGAAGTGAGAAGAATGTAACCTGGAAAATTAAATTTAAAAGTATTTTTTTTAATTCACTAGAAGGATGTTCTCAATAAAAACAATAAAATGAATAAAATTATACTGCAAAGAACCACAGTCGGCGAAATTATGACCAATTGTTGTTCTACGATACTTTTTCCATTTTCCTAACTCTAAACTCAGATATAGTAAAAATGATTTGACTTTAAGACGAAGATGTTCCTGTTTCTAATCTCGCACATTTACTTCTCCATTCTACGAGTACTGCAAAACGCAATAGCTCTGAAATACACTAGATGGAACATGACCTACTCTGAATGATTAAATATATACATAATTTTGTGTTTGTATTGTAGAAATTTTACATATTTTACTACTAATTTGAACTTCTTTTCAGTTTTTTTAGTAATAATAATTTTGTGAGAGCACCAAAATGAGTAAGTGATAGATAAAAAATCCTTCGTTGCTATATCAACAAAAACAAAAATATATCCGCGCTCGACGCAAAAATTGTCCGCCCAAAACGTTAACAAGTGTCTCTCGGACCAGTTTCTGGCCTTAAGTCGTCATCAGTCGTGCTCGAGCTGAATGCGCGAAAGCAGCATTTTCCGATTTTTGAATATGTTTAATATTCTCTACGAGCCCACTATTTCACTCTCTATAAAATTTATAATGATGTATAAGTGAAATGTATATAGATGTATAAGACAATCGAAACATGGCATCATGATATATACAACTTTATCAAAATTTGTATACATCATCATCATAATCATCATCAGCTCGTGTCCACCCAGTACAGGATGAAAAAAAGACAACTAGAAAGGCACGGTCAATTGTTAATAATAAGAGACAACCTAGTGAATAACATATAGGAGGCTGAATGGCGAAAGAAAAGGCAGCGAGCTAGGCCCAATAAAAACTTAAACCAGAACAGATATGTATATATCTGTCAACCCGCATTGGACCAACGTGGCAGATTACGGTAAATACATTCAACATGGTATTTCAATATGTTTCAATATGACAGTACAACCTCATTCCCCGGAGGCCAAGGAGCAACTGCCTACGGCAACGGGAAAGCCTGCCCCAAGGCAGAGGGTGTAGAATCACCGGGTTAGATCAGGCAGCCACTTCGACTTTTGACATTGCAACGCTAAATATACGGACTATGAAAAAGGAGGCCCGATTGCAAGAACTGTTAACAGAACTTGACAACATACATTGGGATATTATTGGGCTCTGTGAAATACGAAGAAAGGGCGAAGAGTTAATCAAACTCGAACTAACTGAAAACGTACTCTACACGTGAGGTACGGAAAATGACCGACGTAGCGGAATTGGATTCCTCATCAATCGAAAGCTGAAGGACAGTGTAGTAAAGTTTGAAAGTACATCTGACCGACTAGCCCAATGCGTCATTCAGCTGAATAAAAAGTTTAGGCTTCAAATCATCCAAGCTTATGCACCAACTATAAGCATATAGGGATGACAAAATTGAGGAATTTTATGATGATGTAGCCCAGCTTTTATACAAGGAGAAATGTAGGTACAAAATCCTGATGGGTAATTTTGATGCCAGAAATTTAACAACAAGAACTGACGAAAATGCAATTGGCCCATATGGAACTGGTGAGCGAGACAATAGCGGTGACAGATGGGTTGATTTTGATGAAGGACTATATATTATGAATTCGTTTTATAAGAAAAATATGAGCAGAAAATAAACATAGAAAAGTCCATCTGGACTCACAAGAGAAAATTGACTACATCATGATCAACGGTAAAACAATATTTTGCAATTTTACTATCCTTAACAATTTTAATGTTGGAAGTGACCACCCAATGATACGAGCAAAAGTTAGGATTAACTGTCGAAGAGAACGCGAAAGAATGGTAAGGCCAAAGAAGGGTAGAGTGGATTCTGGGAAACTGCTGGAGAGAGGAAGCGATTTTGAGATTGCTGTGTCAAACCGGTTTGCTGTGTTACAAGATCCGGAGGAGGTAGAAATATTAGTTCAATATGAACAAATCGCCAATAATGTGCTTCAAACAGCTGAAGAAAGCTGCAGTGAATAGCACCAGAAGAAAAATGTCTCAAACAGACAAAATTAATAAAGAAACGGCGAGTAATGAGAAATGCAGGTAGTCCTTTTGGCAGGGTCGAGTACACTGAGCTCTGCAAAACTATAAGAAAATATATCAGAGAGGACACGCGTCGATTCAACATGCAGCTAGTGCAAGAGACCTTGGAAAAAAAAACAAAGGAATTAACAAGGCTAAACAGAAGCTGAGAAACAAAAGAACGCAAATATATGCCTTAAGCTGTGAGGATGGCACAGTGTGCAGGGCGCGTACGCAAATGTTAGAGGTTGTCAGAAAATTTTATTCCCAGTTATATGAAGATCAGAACCAATCAAAGACAACATTATCCACGGAAGAACAAATGTCAGATATCCTAGTGGAGGAAGTAACAAATGCTGTAGAATCGTTGAAAAATGGCAAGGCTCCAGGAAAGGACAGTGTAACTGTCGAAATGCTAAAAGCTGGTAGTCGGACGTTATATAAAACACTGGCAAAATTATACTCAAAATGCCTCAAAGAACAAAAAGTACCTGACTTATGGAAAAATGCAGAAGTGATCCTTTTACATAAAAAAGGAGCACAGGAAGATTTAAAGAACTACCGTCCAATAAGCCTCCTATCAATAATAGGCAAAGTTTTCACAAAAATAATTTCTAAAAGAATATTAAAAAAACTGAATGACGCACAACCAAGAGAACAAGTAGGATTCAGAACTGGATTCAGTACAATGGATCACATCCAGGTTTTACAGCAGGTCATAGAAAGGCACGAAAGGCAACGAATACACCATGCTACTGTGCTTGGCTTTTATCGACTACGAAAAAATATTTGACTCCATCGCAAAGCATGCGATAATGGATCATAGGATATAGCTACAGCCACAATTCACCTTGATGATCTTGAAGTGGGAATTAATGTAGAACGAGGTGTACGGCAGGGTGAGGCAATATCACCTATTCTTTTCTCGGTTGGCTTTGAAGAAGTATTCCAGAAACTGGATTGGAAACAGGATGATGTAAAGATCAATGGTGCAAACTTAAACCATCTAAGATTTGCAGATGATATCGTTCTCCTTTCACAAGACCCAGAGGAGCTGCAAAGACACATACAATAACTGCAAAGGGCCGGCGAACTATTTGGCATGAAAATAAACCTGGAAAAGAGTCAGGTTTTGTTCAATAACTTCACTCAGGGCAGAAGAATTTGAGTTTTAGGAAGGGATTTGGAGATTGTGGGCAGCTTTATACATCTTGGGCAGAGGATTTCAATGGAGGGAACACCGCCCGGCAGGTGGAACGGCGTGTTAAATGTGGCTGGCAGGCATTTGACAGGCTCAACATAGTGTTTAAGAGCAGACTCCCACTTTTCCTGAATAGCAAAATCTTCGATCAGTGCGTTGTACCCGTTATGCATCAGGTGCGTTCTACCAAAAACTTAACACAGAGGGGAATGGAAAGATGTATGCTTGGCATTACAAGACGAGACAGAAAGTCCTGCGCATGAATCAGGGAACAAACGAAAGTCTGTGACATCATTGGAAGAGTAAGGCAATTGAAATGGAGATGGGCAGGTCATATAGCGAGGTAATGGGACGACAGATGGACCAAGGCAATCTTGGAGTGGATACCGTTTGATAGCAAACGTCCGCGAAGAAGACCGACAGCACGATGAATTGATGACATCGTTAAGTGTATTCGACCCGAGTGGCAGAAGGAAAGCCCAGGACCGTGAAAGTTGGAAGCATGCTGAAGATCCTGTAGTGGATCGACACAGGCTGATGATATGGCGAAAAGGCGAAAGTATGGGTTGTTTGATTGTGGAGAGGAACTCCCTATTCTTGACGAGAGAGCATATGTCGGTACCCTGATGAGTGTAACCACCAACAGACGAAACATGTATATATATATATATATATATATATATATATATATATATATATATATATATATATATATATATATATATATATACACACACACACACACACACACACAGGGTGATTCACGGTGGATGGTAAATTAAACGTTTACGGAGAACTACTTGGGATAATGATTTTAAATTTTGGTTACTTATGTAAATGAATATGAACTCTCTATTTAAAATATTTTCTATGCTAGTGTTGCCAAATCTACTCGAAACTGATTCTAACTTCGTTTTTTTAAATTTAATATCCTATATGTTATTACATTTCTAAATTATGTGAACCATTTTGAATCTTTTTTATATAACATATACTATACCTATCTTGAGCCGTTTCGGAAATAAAAAATATTTTCTAAAAAATTTGGTAACAAACATCCCTGAATAAAAAAATATTTTTTTTTATCACCAACATAGCTAGATACCAAAATTTTTGAATACGGTTCCTTAATAGGTTGCTTTATGACAATATGACATTAGAATTAATTTAGCGTATACAGAGCGTTTACAAAATACTGACTTTTTGATAGGACTTAAAAATTCATGTTATGTAGGAATTTTAAATGGAACACCCTGTATTTTACAGTGAAGCTCAAAAGGGCAATACATTTTTAACGGTTTTCGACTTATAAACAAAAAACCAAAATAATGTAATTAAACCAAAGATATCAGTTTATTTTAATAATTAAAAACATAATACTATCTAAAAAACTATTTTTATAGCAAATGTTCGAAACGCTGACCATTTACCTCCAAACACTTCAACATTCTAATGTGGAGCCCTTCTGTGTCAGCTCTCCTTTTCTCAATAGGATTTAAGGCTGTGAATGCTTGATGCACCCGATGTTTTAACCCATCTCTAGTGTTTACTGGCGTTTTGTAGATATTGTATTTTACAGTACCCCAAAGATAGAAATCAAGGGGAGTTAAATGGGGTGATCTCGGCGGCCAATTCCACGGACCCAAACGTCTAAGCCACCGGTCTTGGAATAGTTCATAGAGTTGCCTGCTTACTTCTTCTGTACAGTCCACAGTCTCTTCTAGATAATTTCGTGAACTTAACTGTTCATCGTAAATAAAGTACCGAATTTATTTGTCCATGATTAAACAAAAAACATTAAAACTAAATTTCTCTTGGAATGCGGAATTCCTGGTAAAATGAGAATTTCTATTGGTCCAGAAGTGACAATTTCGTCTGTGAAAAACTCCTTCTCTCGAAAATTTGGACTCATCAGTCCAGATAGTTTCTTGTAAAAATGTGGATCTTTCTGGAAATGAACTAATAAATTTTCACAAAAGTCCACTATTTGAGGGCAGTCGTCTGGCTTGAGAAACTGAGCTTTAGAAAATTTGTAAGGGTGCATGCCGTGTTTTTTTCAGTATTCTTTGTATTAAGAAGAATATTACATGCAGCTCGTCTTCAGCTCTTCTAATAGAAGATTGTGAATATGCATGGAAATAAGCCAGAATGTTAATCTCGTTATCCTCAGCAGAAGTTACTGGCTTGGTCAAATTCCGGGGTGCCTTCAAAAAACCAAAATTTATAAAATTTGTTTGTATCCGTCTAAATTTTCTTTTATTCATTCGGGCTAAATTGGGATACATTGCATTAAATTTGTCTGCAGGTGCGGTTGGTAATTGTGTCACACTGTTTATATAAAATAAATAAATTCATGATCACTGCATTCGAATAGTTAATTCCTTCCATTCTTACATTCTCATATTTATCTACATAAGTGTCTAAAATTTCAAATCTTTACGTTAAGTAGTTCTCCCTAAACGTCTAATGTACCAGTCACCGTGAATCACCCTGTATATAATTCCAGGCGTGTTGCGAATTTTATCAGAAGCTTGCTCAATTATTTTCCTTAACATCACGATATCTTCTATTTCAGTGTTGTAGACTAATGATTTAATGTATCCCAAAAAAAAATAGTCAAGTGGATTACAGTATGATGATCAGGCTGGCCAGGGCACCGGACCCCATCTTCCAATCCACCGATTAGGAAAATGTTTATCCAATATGTCTCCGGTCTGTACACTAAAATGTGCCGGAGAACCGCCTTGCATAAACCATAATCTGTTCCTAACATCTAATGTGACATCTTCGAGCAATTCAGGTAGATCCTCGCGAAGAAATCTTGAATATATTTGCCCAGTTAGTGTTGCTGGTAAAAAAATGGTTCGATCAGTCGGTGGCCAATTATTCCAGCCCAAACATTGATGGCAAACTGGTATTGGTGTCGAGTTTGAACAATTTCATGAGGATTCTCTTCTGCCCAGAGATAATTGTTATGAAAATTCATTAGAATCATCTCCTCTCATATCATCAGAAAATAGTATGGAAATATGAAAATTGGGATCAACTGTATGTTGAAAAACCAATTTACACATGTCAAGCGGGGCAAAAAATTACTTGAAAGCAATGCATGTATTCTCTGAATATGGTAAGGGTACAAGTGGTGTTCCTTTAAAATATTCCACACAGTGACATGGGACATGTTTACAGCAATGGTCCTTGTACTTGTATTTGTATTTTCAGTAATTGCGTTTAAGACCTGTTCCGTATCTGGCGTTCTAATATCTCTATTTCGGCCTCTATCTTATGCTTGCACCTTGAAATTACCTTGTTCCCTTAAACGCTGATGGAAACATCGGAAAAATGATCAGGAAACATAGTTCTACTAGGACATACGCCTGGTGGAAATGCTGCCTGATATAAAAGTCTTGCTCTTCTGGTATTACAATGAGCCATTCCGTAATAGAGGTGAATATCAGGTAATTCTGCATTAGTATACTTATGCATATTTTTGCCTTGCTCCCTAATGTATTGTAAAGTAACAATAAACTAATTCAGTTGCTAATAACTAACACATCGAAAACTAAGTGTCAATGAAGTTTTGTCAATCTGACGTTGAAGAAAAATTATTTATCCTCATAGGTAATTTGATTCCATTGTATTAATTATTTTATTATATTAAGTTTGCCATGAAACCGAGACAGATATGAAAAAATTTGAAGATGCACTTTTTCTAGAGAATAATATTCTGTGTTGAAAAACGTATTTAAGTTTAATTTTGAACAGGACCGTACTAATTATTATTTTAAAATAATATAACATTGGCTGCTTGTACGACTTGATATTCTCTCAGATTATAACAACCGGAAGGTTGATGATGTGTATCAAATTTGGTAACAATACCTTTCTTTATGCAGAAAATAGGAATTAAAAAAGAAAAAATAAATAAATCTAAAATCCGAAATCCCCTGTATTTCGAACACGAAGGATTTCGGGACCCATGTTCGGGTGACATTTTTGTGTTATTTTGTGACGTAGAAGTTGCCAAAAAATCTGGCAGAGTATTTCATTAACACCCTGTATATGATAAAATAAGAAAGGAACCTAATTAATTTGTACACCTATTGCTTATCTAATAAAGTACTCAAATATAAATTGATTATAGTAGAGAAAGAATTTTCAAAATGCCACTAAATCTAATTTAAAACAAACAATTGCACTGGACACTTGAAATTAGAATATTAAATTGATTTTAACAATTTATAGCCGTGAAAATAAACGAGCAGAAAATGAGGCCGGCATTATTAGAGATTCATTCTAACTAGTGACAAAATTTAATTCGTATTACTCAGGTGTAGATAAGTTTCTGGATTAGTTACATATTATATATTATTATCATTATTCAAGTATCATATTAATTAAAATAAACTCCTGATGTCACACTTGACACTAGAGAGAAGTGTAAATTATTGCACCTATCAGACAAAGACTAAGAATTAATTCAAGTAAATAAATTCGTTTGCACAATTTCTTTAATAGCATATCATAGAATTTGAAAAATTCTGAATTAATGCACTAGTAAAAAATTGCTAATCTAACGAAAAAGTCCTGTTTTCCGTGAGATGCACCTTGTATAAGTCCAGTCGCTAATAGCATCAGTTGATGATGCACCTGTAACTCCAAAAAATAATAACTAACGTGTCTTTTGGACAATGTATCCTTGAACATCAAAAATATTTGGTAACAGTGCCAAGCTAGAAGCTTGAAGCATACATCCCTAGATTCCTACGAATAATAATAGAGATGAACTTGAAGACAAAAATTCACACATGAGGTGAAGACTCGTCGAAAAAACTACCGATAATTTATTTGCTATTATAGATTACTATATGTAGCGTTAGATAGAAAACTTTTATGAAAAATCCCCGAAATCTTAAAAAAATCACAGCATTTCAACTACCTCAAAAACCAATAAGAACTGGACAGTTATGAAAAGTTTTATCGGAAATTAAATTTAGAATCACCACCTAAAGTTTCGCATGTTAAAACTTGTACACGCTCTATAATTTCACTGCCAAAGTTAATCACGTTTTATATTAGCGTAAGCAAGAGCAAAACATATATGTCAGATTATTAAACCAATATTCTATAGTGAACCAAGTTTGTAAGCGTTTTTTTATTCAAAGTAATTTAAAGCCCTGTTTCATCAAAAGTAAAATACGAAATCTATCGAGTTAACAGTGTATGTTTCCTATTCTATACTTATACATCTACCTTCTTAGTTCTATTGCTTCAGACAGTTCACGCAGAGTTTCGAAACATGTACCGTTCATTACCTGTTGCATAACAAAATTTAACCGACTAATAACAAGCCGTAATATCGTAATTCCCGAATGTACGACAATGCCAGGAAAAAAGAAGACAATGCCAGGAAAAAAGAACCTCCAAGAATTGTGGAACCACCTCCTTGTTTGAATTCGTTTCATATATATTTTAACAGTTTAACTCGCATGTAATTAATAATTTCAATATTCCTTTTGTTTCAAATATTGGGTTGAAGCAAAAGTTCATTCCATTTTTGACATTAGATGGCATTGCACCGCAAAACCTAAATGTTATCTACTTCACACGCGAAAAGTTTTGATGTTGTTTGATTAAAGAAGTTTCAACAAGTACTTTAGAAAAAAAATTGTGTTATTTGGTTGCGTTTTATAATTTTGTTTTGTCATTTTTTTTTTTCATTTTTATTAATCTTAGTCATGCACAACGTTCTAAAGGACCAAGCATGATATCACACTAATTGAAAGTGAACGACATAAAACAACTCGAGAGATCGGAAAAATTATTTGGATCAACGAGTCAACAGTTCAACTTTAACTTAACAATGTTATTACAGTGATTAGAAAGGCCGATGTATAGATGCCGCATGAGTTAACGGAAAAAAAATTGAGAAACCGCATTTCTGCTTGTGATTTTCTATTGAAGCGCAACGTAGTCAGTCCATTTTTAAAACGAATCCAATTTAACAGATGATGAAATACTTTTTGTTTAATAGTATTAAACGTAGGGGATCATGATGTAAGCGCAGACATACCCCTTCAGCCAGCGCAATAGCCAGTTTACATCCGATGAAGGTTCTAATATTTGGTAAGACTGGAAGAGAATCATTTATTATAAGATGTTATCTGAAAAGCCGATCAATAATTCGGAGAAATACCGTTCACAACTAGATGGATAAAAGCAAGCAATCGACCAGACAAGGCATGAATTAGCTACCAGTAATAAACTTGACAGACATGTTTTAGCCCATCCACCGTACTCTCCCAACCTTGCGCCTTCCGACTATCATCTATTTAGATCACTTCAAAGCAGCTTATATGGCAAAAATGTTACGTCATTCAGTGCCGATGATGCAACTGTCGCGTCAGTCTAGTTTTCTCTGGGTCAAGCAGGTCAACATGGTCAACTGTCTTGTATTTTACCTGTACGTTTATCCCTTCTGCTCAGAATCATATCAAATGCTTATAGAAGCTTACAGTGATCATGTTATTGGTAAATCACAGTGCTTTGAGGGGTTTAAAAAATTGAAAAGTGGCGATTTTAACTTTTTTTGAAGTTTGAGGACAGCAGAATTGCAAGCATCGTTGGATGAAGATGACGCTCAAACGCAACAACAACTCAGGGATCAATTAGATGTGACACGAGAAGCCGTCTCTATACATTTAAAAGCCATGGGAATGATCCAAAAGATGGAATGACTACAGGAAAACCGAAAAACCACTTGCGAAATGCACTTACAAAAGAAAATCATTTCTCCGTCGAATTGTGACTGGCGATGAAAAGTGGATATATTTTGAGAATCCTAAACGTAAAGATCATGGATATCCCAGGCGAACCATCGACATCGATGACGAAGAAATTTTTTCGAAGAGATTTTTTGTGGAATCAGAAGTGATCTATTATGAGCTGCTAAAACCTGGCGAAACCGTTAATACTGAATGCTACCGACAACAAATGATCGATCTGAGTCAAGTTTGCGTGAAAAACGACCAAAATATCAAAAAAAGTAACAGTAAGTGATTTTGCTTCATGATAATGCACCATCACATACACCAAATGTGGCCAAGGAAACGATTGAAGCGTTTAGTTGGGAAATATTTTCACATGCGGCTTACTCACCAAACTAGGTTGGGTCCGATTATTACTTATTTGCATCGATGGGACACCATGCATTTGCTGAGAAGCGCTTCACTTCTTACGAAAATGTGGAAAATGTTACGAAAACTGATATGCCTCAAAAGAGCAACAGTTTTTTTTGGCGTGGCTTTCGCAAAGTGTCAGACAGGTGAGAAAAATATATAGCTAGCGATGGGCAATACTTCGAATAAAATATTTTTTATCATTTTCATACAATAAACGTGCGTTTTTATACAAAAATTTCAGTTTCATATTTACATACCCTGTTATTTGCAATAAAATACATCAAAACTTACGATGGTGACAATAACAAAACTTCTAACCAACAAGATTATCCGATTGCAGAAACTTTTACAGTGGCCTACATAGTACCATTTATTAATTGTAAAACAAGACACAGATATAATATGAATCTAACATCCAAATAATCAGATTCAAACAAGGTATAACCTATAAACTTCAATTACACCTTGTAATTCTTGCGTTAACTAAAAGCAATTATTAAAAACATAGAACATTAAATAAAAAAAACAAGAAGAAAGAAAACCAGTTTAAATATATTTCATACGACATTAAATACATCATTATTCCAGTTAAATTTCTTTCTCAAAATTTTATAGTCAAAGGTAACGGTCGTTTCAAAAAAAAAATATTATAACCTATGTTACATCGCATTAACTCGGACACCAACCGTTAAATCTAGAACAATGACTTCTAGTCTAATTCTCATTATTATGTATACGCAAAAATTAACTTGCACCTAACATAACATACATAACATAAAAAATAGGGAAAATTATTTAAAGAAATTTTCAATGCTGTAGTTTCAGCCTCCAATCTGAATACCAGGGTTGCTATTTATGTATCCGGAATATTAAATAAAAACAAATATTTATAATTGAAAATAATTTTATTGGTTTTCAAAATATTCCCCGCGATGATCGATACAGTTCTGCATACGTTTAAATCAATTTTCATAACACTTTTTCTATTCTATTGAGGTATCTCCAAAACATGCATTTTGAAGGCATCAACCGCTTCCTCTGGCGTCGAAAATCGTTTACCACGTAGTTTATTTTTCAGGGACGGGAACAAAAAGAAATCATTGGGTGCCAAATCAAGACTATACGGCGGATGACTCATCAATTCGATGTTTTGAGTTGTTCGGTCCGATGTGCGAGAGTTCGCGATGTAATGGTGAAGAATGATCCTGCGTCGCTAGTTTTTTTCTCTTATTTCTTCTGGCAAACTTCTGGCAAACAAATGGTTGTATACCATTCAGAATTGACCGTTTTACGATTCTCTATTGACACTGTAGCCACATGCTCATTTACCCCCAAAGAAGCAGGCAACCATTTGCTTCAAAGTGCTTCTTGCGCAAACAACTCTTGTTGGGTATGACTCATTTTGAAAGACCCATACTGTCGAATGTCGTTTACTTTCGGGATCAAATTGCACCAATCGACACGAGCATTTTTTGGGCGATTGTCAAATTATGCGGAAGCCAATGGGCAGAAATTTTCGGATAAATGTTCAATTTTTCACGGTTAAATGTTCATGTAAAATCTTGTGTACGATTATTATATTAATGCTCAGAGGTGCCTCAATCTCACGATATGTCACATGACGATCTTGCTTCATCAGTTCACGTACAATATTGATGTTTTCTGCCGCCACGTAAGCGAACGACGGTCATGATTGAATTCACCAAACCAGTGACATAAAGTAGTTTTAGACACTGCTTCATCGCTAAAAGTCGAAGCGAGTTGATCGAAGTACTGTTGTGGAGACAATCCTCACCAAGCGTCGTAGTAAATGATCGCACGAAAATTCTCACGAGTTAATTCCATTTTTTGATTAAGATGAAATTTTCAAGTCCCTAAACAACACAAATAATGTCCATATGACAAAACGTTCTGAGTACGTATACAGTCAATAATGTCAAACTTAACGATGTATATGTCAGATGGCGCCTAGCAACACCATTGTTGCCAATTCCGGATACATAAATAGCAACCCTCGTATAAATAAAAATTGAATGACATTTAATGAGCATTGTTCAAATCATACGAGATATATAAGAAAAGTAATGAGACTGGTGGCGTAGTGTTCGATCTGACAACACTGTTGGCAACCCCTTTGGACGAAAGACATACGAGCATCTGATGCATCTTTAGTCCGCATTTATACCCCGTTGAGTCAAACTTCATAGTTGATACTAAAGATTGACTTAGTTAAGCAAGATTTCTGTTACATTTAACTCACTCAATAAAGAGAAATAAATGTACGTACATATCTAAGGCGACTTGTCTGTACGAGTAACGAAAGTTAAGTTATTCAACAAAGTCACAAAGTCATTAAGGATCTATCGGAGGTACAATCGGAGATAAAAGTACTGAACATGAATATTAAAAAAAACTGTTCAAAATTGGTTCTAAACAGTTTAAGTTACATAATCTAAAATTTGGAATGCTTGACAGCTTTTCGTTATATATTTGTAACGTGTTTGTTGTGAATCTCCATAAGATCATGTATAAAATTACGATAATTTTAAATTGCAATAACTTTTGAACAGCTTAGTCAATGGATTTCAAATTTTCACAGTAGCTTAAGGATTAAGTAAAGAATATTCTGTCAATTTTACGTTTTTTGAACATTACGTTTTGTTAAACATCGTTTAAGTTTAAAATATTTATCATTAATAAGTATCAAAATTAAAATATATTTGCAGTTTTTAATTAATATTTAAGTATTATTAAAAATTTCATGTTCAAATTTTTGCTAAAAAGTTAAAATCAAAGCATATTCACTACCAAAAGTTAGTTACATTTTTTTCATATTATTTGTTATTATTAATTTAATTCTATATTATAGGTGAAATTAACCCTTTCGTTTTAAATTATTTAAATTATATATATATATATATATATATATATATATATATATATATATATATATATATATATATATATATATATATATATATATATATATATATATATATATATATATACATAATACATTTTTAAACCTAGACCGATGAATGCCGACAGTTCCCAAAATTGTTCATTTTCCCTCAATATTACAGAATCTGATACAAGTATTTTAGTTTTTAACCAACTTATTGTTGTTTCAAATTTTCAAATTTGTAATCTCGGGAAATATATTTACATACAGCGCCCAAAAGCAAAAAATTAAACATTTTAGAAGCTATTGATTATTATAAATATAATAAAGATCCATCTAGACAGCTATTAAACGATCAGACGGATCTCAGAAATTCCCCACTATTTAAAATCTTGTAAAAAATTAACCCCAATAAAAGTATAAAATTAGGTACATAGAATAGATAAACAGCTGTAAAACCTTAGTTTTAAAGTAGTGTTTGAGAATGTAAAGCACGGACGTAGCCAGGATTTAGTTTTGGGGGGAGTTTAGTTTGAAGTAAATAACAAAAATATACTTACATGAAATTTAATATCTATATATTCATCGGAAAAATTACGACATCTTTATAAAGTTCTTAACTTTAAATGAAATGGTTAAATTAATTGCGTTCCTCTGCGCTAAATCTAAAACCATTAAAGAAGAAATCTTCGGCTTTTTCTTTTAAATATATCCACTACTTCATCTGCATGAATTTCTGTTCCATAGTGAATGTTCATGAGAGCCAACCCATTAGGTCTGTTTTCACTTGTAGTGTTTCGTAAATAGTTTTTCAGTCTCCTTAGGCTCGAGAAAGACCTTTCTGGGGTAGCAGTGGATACAGGAATGGTAGCCAAGATTTGCAGTAATGTGTAAATATCAGGATAAAGGTTTTTATCGCACATATCTAGACATTACAAACTAGATTTCGGGGTAGGCGAGATACTTGTCATCACTGTTTTCCATACTTCAAGTTCTGCTTTAACCACTGATATATTGCTTTCGGGAAGCAGTGACGAGTACATGGAAATTGCTTCTTCAATTTCAGAACTGGCAGTAAAATTTGAAGGTAGCACACCAGATAATGCTAATACTACTTTACGATGTTTGGTAAACCTTTCAACCAATAGTTGAATTGTATGATCAAGAAATGGAATGAACAAATTAATTTTGTAATACGTGCATACATCCAATGCAGGAATGTTCGCTCTATATAATTGTCTTCCGACGACGCGTGGCATTCACAGTATACCACCATTTTCTTCCAGTAAAACCTTTGCGTCTTCATAGAGATGAAGATATTCGACGTCAGTGTTGTTTCTCAGGAGTTGTAAGATATTAATAACATCATCTACATGTTTGAATGCCGTGATAAGATCGATGTCAATTGTCTGTAATTGTTTTGATAGCGACAATGTATAGCTCATAACTTTTTGAAGAATCACTAAACACATCACAAAATCCGAAGATCGAAGCATACTTAGCAATTGGGCGGCTTGTTGCGATGTTTCCTTATTGTGATTAAATTGGAGTTCTTCGAGAGCATTCACAATCGCTGAATACATTTCCCTGAATCTTATAATAGCTTCATGTTTGTAGACCCACCGTATTTCATACATTGAAAGCAAGCTTTTTTGGTTACCGACAGGTAGTAACTCTTGAATTTTTTCTTTCAACAAAGCAGTTTCTTAAGTTAGCTTGGGCACCTTAAGTAAGCTTGGGCACCGTGCAAATACCCACTCATAGCTGCAGCCCCATCGTAACCTTGACCAACCACATGAGAACATTCAAGTCCATGCTTTTTCAGAGCTGTAATAATAAGATTTGCGAGTCCGGATCCTGAAACATCGACCGTTGGAATGTACTCAAGGAACATCTCTTTAAGTATATGGTGTTTATTATCTGTAAAATCAACATATCGAAGACATAACGAGACTTGTTCTACACGTCCGATGTCGGTGGTTTCGTCAGCCAGAATCGCAAATAGTTTGGCTTTCTTTACTTCTTCCATTATTTTATGTTGAATTAATTCACCACAAATGTCAATTATTTCGTTTTGGATCTGAGGGCTTGTGTACAGGGCATTCTTCTGTGAAGTATTCAAATGCTCAGCCAGATCTTTATCTCCAGACTCAGCCGCAAACCGCAACAGGGCTCTAAAATTACCATCATTCTGAAGTGGTTGTTCAGGTTCTGTTGATTCTGGTGTAATTTGTATGCGCCCCGAATCGATTTTACCTCTCAAGGAGATGCGTTGTTTGCCGCAAAAAATTATTGCTTTTACGATAGGGATTAGTTTCTTTCGATTCTCCTCTTGTTGTCTCTTTTTTTCAGAAGACAGCTGTTCAGTGACCGAAAAAGCCTGCGAAGACATTACTTTTAGAAAGTTATCTGCCAGTTCTGAATTTCGCTTGTGGTATCCCGATTTCGCATGAGCTTCAAATATTTCTAGGGCATTTTTCCACTTACAAAAAGGTTCGGTTACCAACTGGCCGATCCTTTGATGACCGCCTTTACCTTCATCAAGCGAACGTTCCATTACCACGCAAACTCTGCAGTATGCTCCACTTTTATATTCCGAATATGACAACCAGGGGAATATCTCCAACCATTTCAATTGAAAGCGCAAGTTTCGTTTTGTGGAAATAGGAAACTTATAATCTCTGGGTGGGTTCCATGGCGTTTTTAAAATTTGGACTTTAAAATATTCATCCAAGATTTTTTCTTGATTCGCGTAAAAACCAACATCCAACTTAGCTACAGTTGTAAAAGATGAGGTAACAGGCAAGCTGGCCTGTTGCAGACTAGATGTAGATTCGGCACTTGAAGGTATCGAACAGGGCACCAGCGACATGGCATCGATTTCGACATTCGGTATTGTGATTGAGGTCGAGGTCGAGGGCCCGCTTGTCATCACAGTCTTCTTATCAGTATGCAAGGTAGCTGAAGCTTTGATAGCTAAATCCAAATTTGTTTCTTTATTAGAAACCCCTTGACTACACCACTTTTTCCAGTAGTCCATACCTTTAAGTTTATCACCCTTCCTTTTTTTCCCCTCCATTTTTCGACAGTAATAATGATTCACGTATCTATCCTTAACAAGGTCACCGAATAACACTGCACTAAAATTACTCACTTACACGGTACACTTAATTCTCTTCATTATTCGTTCACCACTTTTCACTTATATTCTCTTCGAGTTCGCATGGAACAATAATGCCGTAAGCGCGGTCGTAAGCGCTTATATAGCAACCCAGTAGTAGCCGTCCAGAAACTACCACAAACTTCCATAAAGCTCCGCTCATTCCGACCGAGGGGCGTGGCGAATAATCGAGAAACAAAACAAAGTTTCCATACGATACAAAATAGTTCGACTACTCGACAAGAGATGGCGTTATTGTGCGCAAAGTCCACTAGTTCGGATATATATTCAATTCAAATGTAATAATTTAACTCTCTTCACTCCTCCTATTTTTTCGGCATAATATTAGGTAATATTTGGCTTATTTCTGGGGGAGGGGGGTTGAAACCCCCCCCCCTGGCTACGCCCGTGATGTAAAGTCGTTTTACGAAACTATAGTCACACAAATTTTGTTTAAAAATAAAAGTGATAGATAACAAAGTAAAAAATTGTTTTATTCCTTTTTAAAAAATGAACTATCACAAAGTAATGGACAAATCAATCAATAATTTAATCATATTTAATAGAAATACATTTTTTCTTATTTACATTTATATTATTTTTTTTTAACTCAAATTGATGCTTTAGCACCTCAAACTTCAGCTGAATTGAACCGAATGTCATTTTTGAGAAAATCTGTGACCATAAATATATCCACACCAGGTATTAGAATACGTACGTCAAAAACATGGCAGCCAATCGTGGCGCTTTCATAGTCACGTAATTTTATTTTAAATTTGTAAAGTTTTTGTAAAATTTTTCGCATAGTTTATCAATATTATTTATGATAGTGTTAAAATAAAGTACAAAAATCGATAATTATGTTTTATTCAAAAACCCAATTGTACCTCCAATACATCCTTAAATGGAAAATTTTATTCGCCGTATTCTCTCACAATTTTACACTTATGTTAACAGAAATAGCATCCTTTGACATCTACATACAAATCACAGTACAAACAAATCGCTGATCCCTTAATCTAGTCAATTAGCAGATCATTATACATTCCTTTATCTTTTCAAAATTAGGATTTTTCTAGAATTTTTTTTTGTTCACTAAAATTTATTTAAAATTAACTATTTATCGATACCCCCTCGTACAACTAACAACTGTATTTTATTATTACCGCCAAAACTAAAATATCAAATATCATATTCTCTAACAGATCTAAAATTGTAACAAAATTGCAAACCCGTTTCAAAATATAATAGTATAATTGCAAATTGGGACTTCCAGTTGCAGAGATTTATGATGGGTTAGATTAAAATGTCAGTTCAATCTGGGAATTTATCAGCTGACAGTTATCTAAATTTAGTGTTAATATGTTTGAGAACAAAGCGAAAACATTTGGCCGTTTCGTAATATCGGAATAATTGCAATATAAGCAATGGACACGTATTCAAAATATTATTAATCCGTAAACTACTTTGTTATTATGAACATGTGCCCTGTCCATTAATACGTTTAAAAATAGATCCTGATCCGTCAAAGCAAATGAATGGCATTTATGCTTTTTTGGGATATTACGAGTAAATAAATTGTTTTCATAGGGCGCGGCAGAGAAACTGGCATTTTTCAGTATCAAATTTCCCTCACATCCCTCAGATATGTGTAAAGCGACTACTTTCACTGTAGTGGATTGTTTCATCTCAAGTTCCCGCCGTTTTTACAATTCATTTGTTGTTCCCCTATTTTGATTTTGTTTCTTTCTTTTCTTACAAGACTTACGACGCATTTTTTTATCAAGATTTGAAATTCCACTCATTTAAAATCCAGATAGTGTATATACCACATTTTATATATACCAGGTGTCCCATTAAGGATGGATCGCGGCCGTATCTTGAAAACTATTTATCCCACCCCTTCCGTCCAATGAGACTACAGTAGCAAACAACGCAGTCTAAGAAAGTTTATCTCTCTCTTCGTAAATACTCTTTAAATTTCAACCGCAACTACTCATTACGCAGCACAAAATTTCTACTGGAATTCGGGTTTATTTTTGTTGCATCCTGATTGTGGTGCAATCTGGCAATCTGGCAACCTTGCTCTTCAAATAAACCGTGCAAATAAAAATCACTTGCAATTAAATCTGAGGTTAAAAAATGTTCTCGTATCTGGAAATGATATGATTTGGAAGCAACATTCTAATGGTGTTTTTGATATCTTAATGGTATGAGTTTCATCTTGCTAAAATCTGATTAACTATTGTGTCAAAAACGTTTTAATCACTGAACATAGCGGTTATATGCTATACCAATTTAAATAGGAATCGTCCAGTGAAAACCCGAAATCGATATCTCTGACATGTCAAGAGATATTTCGAGTTTTCTGAAAAAAAATCAGTTAGTTTTAATTTTTACCGTAATATTAAGTTAAAAATTGGTCTTAATATTTAGGTCGCAATCGCAACCGCAACAATTTTATTTAAAAAAAAAAATATCTATTCAGTATCAATCATCATAAATGTTCTAATCCTGACCTTGATAATATTTTCTAATTTAATTACATAAGCGGAAAAAATGCCTTTCCCCAATTGTTGCATTTTCTCTTTTGTGATGCTTAAATACTACTTGACAGAATATTGAAATCAGTCATTAATAAATATACCTACTCTTTCTCTTAAACTAAATGAATGGATGAATGAAATTATGCGTTTTCGGGTTTCCAAATAAACGCATGCAATCCTTAGATACATTACACAAAGAGTGTAAGAAGGGAACCATGGAAACAAACAAAAACAGTCAAATGAACTTGTCAGTTTTGAAATGCATTACATTTTCAACATTGCATTTATTAATTATTAATAATTATTATAATAATATCTAACAATGCCTTTTACGAATCACGAGGCCTATGACATGTTGGCGGTGTATTTCCAATGTTTTAAAAATGCATGTATTGCAGAGCGGCAATATGCAAGTCAATATCCCGAAAGAAGGCATTATTCGAAGAAGGTGTTTAACACGTCTAGCAAGACGTGCTAGACGTCTAGAGAGAAAAAGGAATTGTGCATCCAGATCCAGTCCGCACCAGGTTACGTTCGATTCGTAATGGAGATAATGTCGTAAATGTTCTGGCTTATGTTGAAACCAACCCCCATTTAAGTATATATATATATATATATATATATATATATATATATATATATATATATATCTGAAGAATTTGGTGTTAGCAAGACATCCGTTCATCGAATCTTAAGAGATAACAAGCTGCACCCTTATCATGTTGTCTTACACCAAGCCCTTTTGGATAACGATTTCGACAGACGGTTAGACTATTGTCACTGGTTAAAAAAATATGTGTAGTGGCAATAAACAATTCTTAAAACGCATACTATGGACTGACGAAGCTACTTTTAGCAGTGATGGAGGCGTTAACTTACATAATAAGCACTACTGAGCTGTTGCTAATCCACACTGGATGTTAGAAATCAACCACCAAAATAGATGGAGTGTGAACGTATGGTGTGGTGTTTTGGGAGACAAAATTATTGGTCCCTTTATTTTTAATGGGCATTTGAATAGTGAAACATATTTAAAATGTTTTACAAAATGGACTGCCAGAACTAATGCAAGATGTTTCGTTGGAAACAAGAAGACAAATGTGGTACCAGCATGATGAATGCCCTGCCCACTTCTCGCAGGTGGTTCGAAACTTCTTGGATGCTTCGTTTCCAAATCGTTGGATAGGACGGGGTAGTTTATTTTCGTGGCCGGCGCGCTCACCGGATTTGACAGCCCAGCATTTCAAGAGCGGAAATTGAAGCTGCCGTTTTTAGTACTTGTCGAAAAATAAATCTTTGCATTTCTAAGGATGGAAGGCATTTTGAACATTTAGAAAGGCGTTAAAGTTCAGATTCTGTTAATTATTAGACTGTTGTGCTGTTAATTTTATTTGACTGTTGTTATTATTATTATCTTTGTTGTTGGCCCGTTGGCCTTTAAACACGCTCCAAATTAATATGGCACGAAGAATTTGGACCAGTCCTAAGCCTGGGTAAAGTGTGAAGGAAGGCAAACATTAGGTTAATATTTTTTTAACTTAATGCAGGTAGTAGTGAAATAATAACTGATTCTTTCAGAAAAATCGAAATATCTCTTGACATGTCAGAGATATCGATTTCGGGTTTTCACTGGGTGATTCCTCTTTAAATTACCTTTCTAGCCATGTAATAAAAGCTGTACCATTCCATTTGAAAAAACTGAACAAAACTTCAAAAAAACTATTGTTGAATGTAACACCACCTCGCGGTTTCATTTATAAACTAAATAATTTATCTCCCAGATTATCTGATTGTCCCAGCAATTGCCTTTTAAATGAATCCAAATTGAGGAATATCGGTCCAGGCAAACGGACATTAGACGACTTTTTATCTAAATAGGTAAAACTCCCCCCACTTCTTTATTCGCGAAGTTGTTGAAGAAGATTGAAGAAGGCGACAAAATGTCATAAAACAAAGTTGTAGGAGACAGTTTGCTAATTATAACTGAGAATTTTTCTTACTCGGTTAACACTTGAAAATACACAAAAAAAAAGATTTTTAAAAATGTTTAGCTCATCACGCCCTCTTGCGGTCGTTTTAGAAGCTTAAAAATATTTTTGGTGAATTTCTCATGATCATTTTTAGTACAATTTTTTTTTCCCCAAAGCTGTTGGATAAATAGTTATCAAGATACGGCCGCGATCCATCCTTAATGGTACACCTGGTATAGCATATAACCGCTATGTTCAGTGATTGAAACGTTTTTGACACAATAGTTAATCAGATTTTAGCAAGATGAAACTCATACCATTAAGATATCAAAAACACCATTAGAATGTTGCTTCCAAATCATGTTCACCAATCAATGTTGCTTCCATCAATCAATCCTTAGATACATTACACAAAGAGTGTAAGAAGGGAACCATGGAAACAAACAAAAACAGTCAAATTAACTTGTCAGTTTTGAAATGCATTACATTTTCAACATTGCATTTATTAATTATTAATAATTATTATAATAATATCTAACAATGCCTTTTACGAATCACGAGGCCTATGACATGTTGGCGGTGTATTTCCAATGTTTTAAAAATGCATGTATTGCAGAGCGGCAATATGCAAGTCAATATCCCGAAAGAAGGCATTATTCGAAGAAGGTGTTTAACACGTCTAGCAAGACGTGCTAGACATCTAGAGAGAAAAAGGAATTGTGCATCCAGATCCAGTCCGCACCAGGTTACGTTCGATTCGTAATGGAGATAATGTCGTAAATGTTCTGGCTTATGTTGAAACCAACCCCCATTTAAGTATATATATATATATATATATATATATATATATATATATATATATATATATATATATATATATATATATATATATATATATATCTGAAGAATTTGGTGTTAGCAAGACATCCGTTCATCGAATCTTAAGAGATAACAAGCTGCACCCTTATCATGTTGTCTTACACCAAGCCCTTTTGGATAACGATTTCGACAGACGGTTAGACTATTGTCACTGGTTAAAAAAATATGTGTAGTGGCAATAAACAATTCTTAAAACGCATACTATGGACTGACGAAGCTACTTTTAGCAGTGATGGATGCGTTAACTTACATAATAAGCACTACTGAGCTGTTGCTAATCCACACTGGATGTTAGAAATCAACCACCAAAATAGATGGAGTGTGAACGTATGGTGTGGTGTTTTGGGAGACAAAATTATTGGTCCCTTTATTTTTAATGGGCATTTGAATAGTGAAACATATTTAAAATGTTTTACAAAATGGACTGCCAGAACTAATGCAAGATGTTTCGTTGGAAACAAGAAGACAAATGTGGTACCAGCATGATGAATGCCCTGCCCACTTCTCGCAGGTGGTTCGAAACTTCTTGGATGCTTCGTTTCCAAATCGTTGGATAGGACGGGGTAGTTTATTTTCGTGGCCGGCGCGCTCACCGGATTTGACAGCCCAGCATTTCAAGAGCGGAAATTGAAGCTGCCGTTTTTAGTACTTGTCGAAAAATAAATCTTTGCATTTCTAAGGATGGAAGGCATTTTGAACATTTAGAAAGGCGTTAAAGTTCAGATTCTGTTAATTATTAGACTGTTGTGCTGTTAATTTTATTTGACTGTTGTTATTATTATTATCTTTGTTGTTGGCCCGTTGGCCTTTAAACACGCTCCAAATTAATATGGCACGAAGAATTTGGACCAGTCCTAAGCCTGGGTAAAGTGTGAAGGAAGGCAAACATTAGGTTAATATTTTTTTAACTTAATGCAGGTAGTAGTGAAATAATAACTGATTCTTTCAGAAAAATCGAAATATCTCTTGACATGTCAGAGATATCGATTTCGGGTTTTCACTGGGTGATTCCTCTTTAAATTACCTTTCTAGCCATGTAATAAAAGCTGTACCATTCCATTTGAAAAAACTGAACAAAACTTCAAAAAAACTATTGTTGAATGTAACACCACCTCGCGGTTTCATTTATAAACTAAATAATTTATCTCCCAGATTATCTGATTGTCCCAGCAATTGCCTTTTAAATGAATCCAAATTGAGGAAAATCGGTCCAGGCAAACGGACATTAGACGACTTTTTATCTAAATAGGTAAAACTCCCCCCACTTCTTTATTCGCGAAGTTGTTGAAGAAGATTGAAGAAGGCGACAAAATGTCATAAAACAAAGTTGTAGGAGACAGTTTGCTAATTATAACTGAGAATTTTTCTTACTCGGTTAACACTTGAAAATACACAAAAAAAAAGATTTTTAAAAATGTTTAGCTCATCACGCCCTCTTGCGGTCGTTTTAGAAGCTTAAAAATATTTTTGGTGAATTTCTCATGATCATTTTTAGTACAATTTTTTTTTCCCCAAAGCTGTTGGATAAATAGTTATCAAGATACGGCCGCGATCCATCCTTAATGGTACACCTGGTATAGCATATAACCGCTATGTTCAGTGATTGAAACGTTTTTGACACAATAGTTAATCAGATTTTAGCAAGATGAAACTCATACCATTAAGATATCAAAAACACCATTAGAATGTTGCTTCCAAATCATATCATTTCCAGATACGAGAACATTTTTTAACCCCAGATTTAATTGCAAGTGATTTTTATTTGCACGGTTTATTTGAAGAGCAAGGTTGCCAGATTGCCAGATTGCACCACAATCAGGATGCAACAAAAATAAACCCGAATTCCAGTAGAAATTTTGTGCTGTGTAATGAGTAATTGCGGTTGAAATTTAAAGAGTATTTACGAAGAGAGAGATAAACTTTCTTAGACTGCGTTGTTTGCTACTGTAGTCTTATTGGACGGAAGGAAAAAGGTAAGTGTGGCTATCAAAGATGCGGGGGCAAGTTGGTTTTTGCAGAAAATACAGATAATTGAAAAGGTTACCACTGATAAGGACTTGGTGAAATAGTTGATTTATTTTAGATAGGGAAGTGTGTTAAATATGCTGATAGGATGAAGGTTTTGTGAAAGGTCCTGACGCAAATTAGAAAATAATCTAATAAGAGATAATGCGGTACATTCAGTAAAATAGTGTATGACAGATAGAGAATCATTGCTGAATTCGCAGAATGGAGGGCCTTCTAGTTTAAGTAAAAAATCATGAGAGAATCTGCATCGACCTATAAGAAGGCTCCTCCATTTATTAGTCATTTTTCTATTTAGGAAGCATTATAGGAGAGGTTGGGAAAATAAAGTGTTTAAGGCTCTTAGTTTATTGTATCTCTAAGGATCTTCTCCATAAGATTGCCTTGAGGATTCTGTGAAAGTTTTGGCAATAGAGTTGATCTTTTGGATGAAAGCTGTACATATAAGGTTGACCTTGCAGTATTGAGTATTTTGCTAGCAGATTTGCCTGTTCAATACCCTTGATGCCCTTGTGGTCAGGTCACCATACGAAAAGAAGAAAAGAATCCTTAGCAATGATATCTTCTGTAAGTTCTATAATTAAAACAACTGGGTGATCGATATTAAACAATATGATCGATTCCGTCAATGGCCAATAGTTGAGCGGTTAGCACTTTAGTTGAAACCGACAGTTTGAAGCCAGATGAAGATCTATCATGAACGAAGCGACAGCGGACTCCCAGGTTTGACCTGGATCGATCAGAATAAATTGTTTGACATGAAGCGTGAGTTTATAACAAGATTTTATACTGACTTTATATACAGAAAAACACGTAGATTCTTTAAAACATTTTAGTAGGGAGAAATCGACCTGAAAAGGCTTTAGTAACAAGGGAGTGAAGAAGTAGTTCATAAAGAAGAAGAAGTGAACATGCAGTTAGATGTTAAACTCTTCTGGTAGATAGTTCCTCCTATTGGCTAAGGATTCTAAACTCATGATGCTGTGTAGGCTAGAAATTGGACTGGTGGTCAATGCTCCAGTTAGGAGTCTTAAGGATGTGTTCGAAATGAGGTCCGTAGCAAAAATTATGCTAGTATAGTTTCGATCTGATTACAGCTTTGTATAATATAAATACATAATGGTGATCAGATCGCCAAATGGAGTTTATGAGCATATTTAGTAATCCAAGATCCCGAGGACATTCAGCCGTCAAAGAATAAATATGGCCTTCACAGAAAGCTAGCTAGAGCTAGTTTAGTATGATTCAAAGAGACGAATCTTGTCATAAATTGCTGTAAGAGGAAAGATCTCAACAAGGATGATAAACACATATCTCAAATCTACAATGTATATACATATCAATTATCAATCATCTTCGAAACAGTAATCCGGAAACATATTTTAAAGCAACTGTCCGAAGACATTGTTCTATGGGAACCTTCGCTGTGAACCACTAAACTCATAACATTTACCACTATATATCAAATAATTTTGTCTAACTTCGCGACGCGCGTTTCACTAATTATGTTAGCATCATCAGGAGATGAGTCAATCCGAAAGTACCTCAAAAGCGTATTATTTTTCTAAAATATTAAATACGTATTTATTGTTTTTTTTAATAAAAAAATGAAATATACGTTAAAAAACATACAGTAAGATACGAAGAGACACCCAAAAACAGCAAAATGTTATATTTTAAGCAATACTTTGAAAATGACGTAGAAGAAAAACTCTCGAACCTATGGATCACCCTAACAAAAGTTTAGAATTTAGGAAAATAAAAAGTTTATCCAACTAAAACTGACTAGAATGACATAAGGGCGAAACGAACAAGGGTCATTTTTTTGACGACCACGACCCATGCAAATAAACCTTTCCCGTCTGAAAAACAGAGAAATGCGTATCTTTTTACGCGACACTCAACTTTTTCGCCGCCAAAGAGTCATGTGAATTTACATTTCGGCATAATAAGTTCGACCTTAAAAAATGGGCTGACATTTACATAACTCCGGAATTTAGGCTCAGAAACAAAATTTATTTTTGCATATTGTAACGATATACATGCATATTTCATCAGCCGGTTAAAGTTAAACCGTCTGAAACTCCGGAATAGCGACTGTATAATAATTTGCTTGTTTGGATAGGGAATAGATTGAAAGCTTAAAAGGATATCCTCGACTAAATATATGTTTTCGATTGGTTCATTGTTACTATAAATATGAAGCGATTATCTGCGAATATGTTTAAAATAAGTATGTTTTGATATTTTTCACTATATTGCGATTTATATAAAATACATACATTATAAAAGCAATACTGATAAGATATTTCAATATGGATATATTTCAATGGATATGGTTGCATTGAATTTAACAGTGGGGGAAAAAGGTATTTAAATAAACTTCATTATGAATGAAGGTCAACGATTGATACAAATACCATCTGTGCAGGAGGTGGACCAAAGTTTAATAAGGTATTAAAGCTCCCGGGATAGATAATATACTTTCAGAACTACTGAAGCTTGGAAGCAAAGAATTATCTCAAACCATTCTTCAATTAATAGTTAATATCTGGAATAACAAGCAGATAGATGCGCAGAATGGTAATAGGTTAATTACTGGTTTCTTTACACAAATTATAAAGTTCTGACAAAATAGTAAGGGTAGGGAATAGCACCACATATCGGAAAATGAATGGGCAGGAAATCAGGCTGGATTTAGAAAAGGATACTCAACAATAAATCAGTTTTTCATAGTCCGTTTAATAATGGAGAAAACAGTCGAATTTAATATTCATTTATTCCAGATCTTCATAGATTTCAGAGACGTACGACCGCGTAAAAAAGAGCAGTTGCATAGAAAACCACGGAAGACATGGAAATATCAGTTTAGCTTATCAAATCAACCCGGATGACGGTGCTTAATTCCTAAGTAGTATTAAAAATCTAACAACATGTAACTGTAAAATTACTGTCAGTATGAACAAATAGTATCAGTACTGGTACGAGAAAAATGATTAAAACAAAATACCTGGCATTTTTTAAAAACTATTATTCGAAGTATTCTCTTCTCACTTCGATACATTTGTTAGATCGATTCAATAGTGATTCAAATGCGTGCTCCAGCTCATTTTGTGGAATAGCCTCCAAAGCGCGCGTCGAAGCTGTTTGGATAGTCTGAATGTCTTCAAAAAAAAACACCCCTTCAACTTTGGGAACAAGGAGGCATCACAAGGGGCTAAATCTGATGGATACGGTGGGTGGTTGATAACACATACTTGGTTTCGGGTCAAAAACTGACGCACAATTAATGATATGTGACTTGGCGCATTATCGGGCAACAAACTCCAGCTGTCTGATTCGCGATATTCTGGCCGAATGCGACAAATTCTGTGCATTAACCGTTTCAGGACTTGGATGATGCCTTTGCTATCGAAGAAAACAATGAACATTGTCCTGATTTTTCAAAGGAGTTTTTCGTTTTTTTGCCTGTGGTGAGTTTTTCGACTTCCATTTCGCACTTCGGCGCTTAGTTTATCGATCGTATTAAAAGCTCCATGTTTCATCTCCCATAACAATTGTTTTCAGGAAGCTGTGATCATTTGTGGCGGCTGCGGCGACCTCTCTGGATGAAGTGATTTCTGCTCCGCCGTCAAAGTGTGTGGAACAAACTTTGGACCCACCTTTATTTTACCCAAATCCTTGTGAAAACTGAGTCGAATCGATTCTTTGCCGATATTCAAAGCCTTTTCCATCATTTTTAGTGAAGCATTGCGGTCATTTGCTATAAAATCGCGAACTTTTTCGATCATTTCGGGAGTGAGAGCTGAATTTGGTCTCATTTATCATCTTCTAGCGACCCAAACTCTGCCACCCAAAAAAACATTTATGCTACAGAAAAACATTTGTTCTGCTTAAACAATCATCGCCATATGCTTGCTACGTTAACTGGAATGCTTCCGACGCATTTCTACCGAGTTTTGCGTTAAATTTAATAACATCTCTTTGTTCCATGATTTTATTTGTACATCAAACTTATTGACTTTTAAACAAGACATCATACAATCAACAAATGTCAACTGATCATGGTAAAGTAGATTTCGTTAGACCCAGGAATATTCAAACGACGCCGCTCAACGCGCGCATAGATGGCGTGACTGGTGGCTGAGATGTAGCTTTAGTTATGATACCTAATGGACGCACTGTGTATATTAAGCGGTATAACAAAAAAAATTGTGGAGTCAATGAATCAATACCAAGGCGATTATGGGCTATGATAGAGAGTTAATTTATAGATAATTGATATATAAATTTTGGATTCTTCTTCTCGGGCATTTTTAGAAACTTTTTTGGGAGTTCCAATACTTCTTTCCCATACAAAATTGTTATTTCGTGAACTACTATTTATGGATTATATATGCTTTAATTATGGTAACATTTTGTTCGGAATTAATTGTAGTTTGTATTAATACGGAGTTAAAAACTTAAAGTTGTTTAAATAAAGAAATTTTAAGAAAAAAAATCGGCTTGCTCAAATACTTTCTTTTTCCTTCACGGTATAACTTTAATAAAGTGACCACCGTCGCTTAACAGGTTCCTACATAATTGCATAGCTCAATTTTATCAATAAGGCATTAAAGTGCTTCTACATGCATCGTATTAGCCGAATTTGGCTCCCAATGATTAGTTATTCTTTCCAAACCTAAGAAATCGCTTAATGAAGTCAAAGCTGAAACAACCAATCAAACGACCCTCATATTTAAAGATCAAATTAAGGTAATTTTAAGAAAATTATATTCAAGGCGCAGGCAAAAATATCATAAAAATGGAATAAAAGAGAATATATTGAATAATTTTGAGAATTTTATTTTAAAAGACCTGTTTTATGACGCACATGAATACAGCCAAGAACAGTTTTTATTGCTATTTCAATGGCAAGATTTTAGTAACAGTTTTTAAATTACATGATACAAAAAACCCGTATCAAAATTCTTTGACAGTAATCACGCTCATCTTCAAAAAAGTCCAAAAATTCCCCAGGACATTAAACAAAACTACATAGTGACTTTTTGAGTTACAAAGATATGGCACCTTACAATTAAAGAAAAAAAAACGTTATTCGCAAAAAATGACCATTGTTTAGTAATACAGTTAAACCAACTGTACGGTATAATAACTTTTCAGTTACTCTAGTAACAGAATGAGTAACCTACAGCAGTTATTTGACGCCATGGTATAGAGGAACTGTTTTTTTTTTTTAGATAACCCAATAATCATTTACTTTATATAGAAGTACTGGACAGGGGCAGAAGAAATGGCCAGGGCCAGCCACATCGCGACGAGCTTCAGTTATAAATAACTGAGGTTAAGCGATGCCGATCATGGTCGAATTTGGACGGGTCGAAAATAAAAGTAGGCAAACACCCAAAAAATCTCCCGACAGTGGTTAAAGGGAATCTGATTGAAAAAAAATAGAAATATTAAACCTAGGTGATGAAAGCTGCATGCAATTTTTAAAGATTTAAATACAAAGAATGAAAACCATTTAAAAGGCTTAAAGTATAAGCATTAAATAAAACATCACCGTGTCCACTTAAAACGCTTCTTAAAGTGCTGTAAATGGTATCGAAGCCCAGTACCACCGAAAATAAAGTAAAAATATAAGGACAATGAACCGAGCTTTCCAATTACATCACGACCTTTTTTTTTACCATACACTGTCATGGTAACGATAACTGTTAGCGGACACGGACTATTTCACATTCGCTAAAATTGACAAAATTAATATTCTGATGGAGACATTGATAATCCATTCTAAAGGCCAACTGAAAAGAGAACGTTTTTATCGAATGGCTTTTGGCACAACGCGAAAAAGTCAAAATTGAATTCACAACGTAAACATTTCATATTATTTATTGCAAGTATGGAATATTTACGGGAACGAATTTAAATTAAAATAATTCATCATAAATGGACATAAAACAAAAATAAACATATATTACTATTTATTTTATTGAAAAAAATATTGAATTGGATCACCTATGTACACGGAAACTTCCAATCGATTTATTCAAAATTCAAATATTAATATATAACTGAATGTTTTTTTCATTGTATATGATAAACTCTGTTTCAAAATGTTAGACACGCCATAAAAATTTCAGAAAATTTTAATACAATTAAATTTTATTATTCATTTTTAGATTTTTTTTGATGCATTTCAAATATACGTTATACAAGTAAAGGGAAAAAGGAAAACTTTACCTTGATCAGAATATAAAACAATTACACGGGTCAACAAATTTAAACTTTTTTGAGGTAACATTGATAAAAATAGGTGTATATAAAGTATTTTGTAGTCCTAAATTCGAAAATGATAAACTAATTACAGTAAGACGTTGGGTAAGGCGGTAGCAATTAGCTGGATCTGGTGTGACGTATACATCTAACTTCAGTCATGTTTTGTTAATTATCTGTGTCGGCACGTGCTCGCAAAAAAAATTATTTGCACACAAAACAATTGCTGCAGGTAGGTTTAGAGATTTCGACCACTTTGATCTAATTTCATTATAATTTGAAAGTAGTGTCGTTCAAAAAATTAGTGGATATTCAGTGTTTCGACTCAATTGTTGATTAAAATCTTATTTCACTAATCAACACCAATTTCAATAATCGCTATATTTCCAACATTTCATAAGAGATGGCGATATCATATCGATTTCTGCACTACGAGAAAGTATAAGATGACGCGCTAGGTGGGTGTACAAGACGGCGCGTGCCAACTTACAATACCTTATTTCAACGTTTAGAATTTGGGCTATTTTTTTCATTATTTCTTAATTTTTCAACTGCAGAATGTCAAGGCGCGAAAGGAAAATTGACAGACAAACATAGGCAACTTCTGTTATTGAAGAAGCACGCAAACTCCTCGACAAAGGAAAAAGTAAAAGATCTATCGCAAAATCTTTAGGAATGCCAAAATCTATGTTGAGGAGGTTATTAAAAAAACTGTATGTCCAACTAAATTTGGTAGATATGACTTTACCTTTTCAACACAGATCGACAAAGCCTTCTGTGATTATGTGACGACTCTAGATGCAATCTTTTATGGTATGATCACGAAAGATTCAGAAAGGACACTTATGAATTCGCTGAAAAACACCATATTCCACATCGGTTCGATCAAGAAACAGATACTGCAAATAAAGTATAGCTACGTGGTTTTTTAAAACGACATCCAGATTTGTCAATTAGACAACTAACATCAACAAGCATTACATGTGCTGTAATGACATGTTTTAACAGACCACAATACCACGCCAATGTAATGACATGTTTTAACTGACCACAAGACCACAATGCGAACGCTTCTACATTAATATAAGTGCGTTATTGGATAAATATAAATTTCGTCCATACCGTATTTACAATATGGATGAAACGGGTTTATCCACGGTACCTAACAGGCCACCCAAAGTTCTTAAAATGAAGGGAAAACGAGCAGTCAACAAAATTGCAAGCGCTAAGAGAGGCATAAATATGACTGTTGTAAATACCAGCCACTTTGTTCCACCAGCTTTTATATTCGGCAGGAAATGTATGAAACCTGAATTACTGTATGGAGCACCTACTTGATCAATAGGACTGACTTCTGATTCTAGCTTTATTAATGCGGATCTCTTTAATGATTGGTTAAGTCATTTCAGAAATCATAATAAACCTACTGAAAATGACCTCATTCTTCTCTTGCTAGACAATCGCTTCTCACACAAATGAAGCCAAAGCCAAAAATAGCCATATTTCAGTGTATAGCCAAATACACTGAAATAGTGTCATTCAAGTATCTACGTTCCATCCTAAAGCAACTACTGTTGATGACCAATTTCCCCAATCGAGTCTATGCACAAATTCTGATTATATTATAACTACAAATACGGATATAATGCAACCTTCTACTTCAACAAACGTAGAATGCTCACACGATGTCTCTGATAATATACAAAATATTAAACCTTTCCCTAAATCTCAGACAAAAAGATGCACTAAAAGAAAACGCATGAAATCTGAAATAATTAGCAGTTCAACTTATAAATCCAAATTAGAATAAGCAAGTAAGAAGAAAGCTGAACCAAAACCCAAAAATCCTAAGAAACCTTTGAAAGCACCGAAGAAAAGTAAAACAAACAAGTTTTGGATGGATCTTGGATGTCAAGAAATATTTAAAGAACCCATTACGGAACAGTGGTCTAAAAATGACATCGCATAACCTACGCCATCTTATCGGCTTTGCTTCGCCAAATTACCCAACGGGTTGTGTAAAAGTGCGCATTTCTATTTTTTTAGGATTTGGTACAAATTAAACCAAAGATAAAAGTTGTGATTTTGATATAAGTTTTTTTTTTAATTACCAATTAGTAAAAAATTTAAAATATATAGACTTGATTTTGAAACGTCGATTTTTATTTTGTTTATGACCGATTGTTTCAAAATGCGTCATTTCACAAGACCCTACCCTACAGTTTTTTTTGTTACATGGGATCGGTGGTGAGGAAAAAAAGGAGACGACTTATTTTTACAATCTAATATTTATATGCAAAACATATAAAAATCTATTCAAATACATTACTGAGGATTATGTGAATAAAAAATATATTACATGAGATGTCATACAGAGACAAAAACTTTCGCTTTTTCCTCTTATGTTTCTATAGCATCATCTCTTTTTAAAAACCAGCAGTAATCGCCTAACGTAGATGGTTTCCAGCATCCCTGTTATCTTGCTTCCATCGTCCTGATGTCCTTGTTCGTCGCTTACTGGACCCACATTTTCCGGCAAGAGATTTAAATGGGAGTGTAAAAAATGCATTTTAACGAAATGCGACACCCTAGTATTTCATAGGCTTTCAAGAGTTCATTTATGAGATTTTTATAGTTTTTATCTTTCTTGTTACCCAGAAATCCTTTCACTACATTTACAAAATACTTCCAAGAGTCCAATTCCTTTTCATCTAATTTTTCTTGAAAACGGAAATCCCCTAGAAGCTTCCTTATTTAAGGTCCAATAAATATGCCTTCTTTTAATTTTGCATCAGTTAATTGATAACATATTTCTTTTAGGTAGTTGAAACCAATACCTTTTTAGCCCATGGCTTTGACAAAGTTTTGCATTAGCCCAAGCTTAATATGGAGAGGCGGAAGAAGCACCTTCTTTAACTTACTGAATTTGGATACTGAATTTTGTCCCCTTGCTTTTTGAAATCCCTTCTGTTTTAGTGGTACAAAAGTAGCAATCACTTACACGGTCAGTAGGTTCTTTCCACATTATAGGAACAGCAAACGGCATCGAATTTTTCTTGCGAAAATTTGCACTAAATTTACTTGATTTTCTTGTACTAAATTTACATGACAACTTACACAGCAAACATGAACAGCCCAATTATTATCTTGATCTCCAATTTGACACTTAAAATATAAAAGATAGGCTTTTTTCACTTCCTCGGATATACATCTAGCTTGTGACACTAACATAAATCATCCGCATATATAACAAAACTTATCCGCTGGATTTTTGCAAAATCGACGACTAAAACTTGCTATTTTATATAAAATCGACTTAAACACTTGACTGTACAGTAAAACAGACAGAAACAAACTAAAATATAGAAAATAATGAAACTGCCATTAAATGCTAGTAGAATACTGTGGAAATATTCCCTCTATGGTGGATATTCCTACATTATCCAGTCCAAAGTCAGGTACAAATAATTTCATAATATAAAGGAGAAGTACTTACTTGAAAATTGGACGTGCTAGGCCATTTCTCTGAAAAGATGTTTTAATAACTACCTAAATGAAATGCAAAAAGAGCATTTTCATCAATGTTACAAGAATCATGTCGACCTGTGTTATTAGTGTATTTATATTTATATATATTAGTGTATTGAATCCTGTACAGGTTTTATCACAATTTGTCAGTTATTCATCAATTTAAACTTGTGGGGTGGAAAAAAATTCTTCAATCTGAGATGGACATTATAAATGCCAACTATACAGCTTCTTAAATGTAAAGACCAATACTAGAATAGCTGCCAAAAAACCTGTTAGAAGATTTTTACATAATGTAGAAAAAAAAATCATGAAATTCCATTTACATTTGATACTTTAAAAAATTAATAATAAATAATTAGTTCAATCACGCTTATTTATACTCTGAGGCACATGAGCCAAATTTTACGATACTTATCTTCTTCAAACAAGACATGCTACACATCTTGTATACATAGTTACTCTTACTGGTGGTGGGGGTAATGGGTCAAGAATTCGGTCAATCCTCTCCCGTACTTCAATTCTGTCTTTACACCATTCAAAGCAACGCATGTTGCAGATAATACATGTACTTGCTGATATAGAGATGATATGCACGCATTCTTATCGCACGTAAATGTAGGTTAATAGCCCTCTAACTGTAACAAAATCTTCACGCCAGTTATTTTCATGTCGATTTCCATACCATTTCGTCGTAGACCAAGAAGTCTAAAATACCACGTCTTCGATACATTCAGAAACTCGGACTCGTATATAATTCCAATCCACAAATCATTATTCACTTATCCATGTCCTTATAATGGTACTAGCAACAATGTCTAATCACTTCGTTATTTTACGAAAATTGAAACCTTCCTACTGCCTATCAACAGAGCCCTTACCTTTTCATATTCGGATAATTGCAAAGGGGGTACCATAGAAAAATTTTGGAAACTCGAAAGTTGCCCTATCCTTGTGAAAATGCGTTACCAGACAAAGACAATTAAGGGGAATTGAATGCCTGAATATATCGCTCTCTCGAACGGTTTCCGAAATATCGGCAGAAAATCATCGGGAGAATGCTATTTTGACAAATTGACCAAATTTTTAAAACTCATATCTTGAAAACTACAAGGGATAAATGAGCCGATTCTAATTCTTGAAGCTTTGCATTTTCCAAAGGAGGTACCCCTAGAAAAATTATGGAAAACCGTAAGTCACCCTATCCCTGTGAAAATACTTTACCAGATAGAGAAAATTACGGGAAATTGAATACCGACAAGCGCAGTTCGTTATCTCCAACGGTTTCCGAGATGTCCGCAGAAAATCATCGGGAAAATGCAATTTTGGCAAACTGAGTAATTTTTGAAAAATTATATCTTGAAAACTAAAATATTTAAAGCAAATTTGCGGCCAGATTCTCGATACGCGATATTTTCCAGTGAAAATTTTCCAAAGGAGTACTCCCTTAGAAAATTTTTGAAAAATATTAAATCGCCCTATCCCTGCGAAACTACGCTACCAGGTAAAGAAAATTACAGGGATTTAATCGCCGAGTAGCACGGTTCACTATCTCGAACGCTTTCCGAGATATCCGCAGAAAACAAACAGACAAATTTTTGAAAAATCCCATCTCAAAAACTAAGAGATAAAGCAAATTTGCGGCTAGATTCTCGATACGCGTAGTTTGGAGTGTCAAATATCCAAAAATGAGCCGATTTTAATTTTTGAAGTTTGGCATTTTGGAGTAAAAATTTTCCAAAGGGAGTACCCTAGAAAAATTTTGGAAAACCGTAAGTTGCCATATCCCTGTAAAAATGCGTTACCACATAGAGAAAATTACGAGAAATTGAACGCCGACTAGTGACGGGTCTCTAGTGACAAATGCGACATTTAATATTTCTAGGTTAAATCGTTGAAAAACAACGTTAAATTCAAATCTCGAAGTACCTGTTGGGACACCCTTTACAATGAACTTAAGGCTTAAAACTGTGAGCAATAAAATAATTTTTAATGCATATGAAAAGATTCAAATATACAAAATATAAGAAAATCAGAATCAGGATAAAGGACCTATTTCATACAGTTAAGTTTTTGAATTATTAATGCAACTTGGTTAATTTTACGGTCCATATTTTTTACAGGTTTCATTAGGTACAGTTGTCATATAAATGGGACAGCGATTAGTTTTAAAATTAGATTAGATAATCTCCTGATGATGCTAACATGATTAGCTAAATGTACAACGAGAAATTAAAAACAAGTGATTTAGTGTTTAGTAGTAAATAAATTTCTTTGATTTTATTAGTTTTGATGTAAGCTTCTAGATGATAAGATCCATCAGTGGTCCAACTAAAAGAATAGGCACATAACGGACAGTAGATTACATAGAATACAATAAGAAACAAAGAACTGTACTCTTCCAGTACATACATTTAATTCATCATGCTTTTGTACCTGCGTCTTGGACTCAAGGTGGTGTCCCCTGAACTAAGGTGGTTGTTGTTTTTTACTGATTTATGCTGCAGTTATATTTATATAACATTTTAAAAACTTTTCAAAAAATAATTATATATGTGTCTGGTAATATTTAGATGAGAAAGCAAAACATCTAAAAATTAAGATCCAATATTTTAACTCTGTTTTCAAACACTTTACTTAAACTGAATTTTAATTCCTCATTCCTGTTTCTTTGAAGACACATGAAAAAGTAAGCAACATGTTAACATGCCTAATTACATAAACAATCTTCCCAGATACACAACGTGCTCGGCTACATAATTAAAATAGTTTTCTCTTCCAGCTCTCGTATTTATTCTACAACTGGATAGGTTAAGTTTCATCTGAACCACTAATTTATACAGATCTATAAATAAAATAACATAAACATGACCGAAAAATGTATTTAACTGCATAGTATTAAAATAAACTGGAATATAATTAATAGCGGCTACTTCACTATCCAGCTCGTAGGCATGGCTCGTTGAATTTGTTCTTGAAATAACAGAACCTGCATTGAGAACGTTTATTTAATATTGCCCATCATCTTCAAAGTAATTATTTTTATAATGCGCTTTTTCATTATAATATAATTAAGGAGTTACATTTTATATTTTAAAAGTACAACTTAATTAATTCAGAAACCATGGGAAACCCACTTAAAAAATATTTAATATTTTCTATGACCTATATTTAAACTGCTGTATTGCCAAGCTCAAAGAGATTTATTACTAAATACTAAATAACTTGTTTTTAGTTTATCAACATGCGTTTTACTAACCATGTTAGCATCATCAGGAGATAATCTAATTTATAAATTTAATGCCTGACAAGCTGATAATATTAACATGGTTACTGAAACGAGTGTCGAGAAATTTAAAGACAAATGATTTATTGTTTGGTAGAAAATCTCTTTAATATTTCAGAACAATTTAAGTTTAATATTTCACAACCAAAGTTTCAATAGCAGAACTGATCTGTTAGGCTGATGCAAAACGCCGTCCCACTTTTTCGGAAAAAAGTTTTAATTTACTAAAAATTACATTTAATCAATATAGCATGTGGAGTTCCGTACTATGACCTTTCTTCATTTCTCCGAGAACAACTACTATCAGAAGACTAAACTGGGTGATTTTTCAAGTCTTCCAGGAAGTAAATGTTTTAGCCCTTTAAGCGAGCTAAATAAACAGTAGTCGGAGGCACAAGGTCATAACAGTACGGTGGATGGACCAGAACATCCAAATCAAGCTGTAAAAGTTTGTGCCCCTGAAGACACGTTTGATCTAGGATTGTCTATATAGAACACAATACCCTTTCTGTTGGCTGATTCTGTCCACTCCTGGTTGATTACTCGCTTTAATTTACATAGTTGTGAATAGTCTGTAACCGAACTAATGATGTGGTTTACAGGTAATATCACGTAATAAACAATTCTCTTCTAAAAAAAAAGGAATAAAAACATTTTTTACTTTGTTATCTATCACTTTTATTTTTTAAAAATTTGTGTGACTTTAGTTTCGTAAAACGACTTTACAATCTCAAACACTACTTTAAAACTTAAGTTTTAAAGTAGTGTTTAAAACTTCAAAAATAAAAGTGATAGATAACAAAGTAAAAAATTGTTTTATTCCTTTTTTTTAAATAAACTATCACAAAGTAATGGACAAATCAATCAATCATTCACTTCTAGTCCTACCAAATGCATAGCATAACCTTCTTCGGATGTAGGCTTTGAGGCATCTCCGGGCTTAAACCATGACATCTTACGCTTAACATTATTACACACAATCTATTTTTCATCACCTATAATCATCCACTTCAAAAATACATCGATTTCGTTGCGCTTCAGTGGGGAATGGCAAGCGAAAACAAAACTATCTAAACAATATTGGCTTGCCAAAGCATACAGAACGTGGTAAATACTCAAAAAGAATACATTTCTTACAGATTAGTGTTAATTATAGTCAACTTTTGTCAGATGCGTTTCTGAGCATCCGTCAACATTTAGATTATGTCATAAACCAGATTAACATTTTCCCTGATTACAACTGTTTTCGATGTTTTTATACCTAATGCATGCTCGTAAGACTCTTCAGAACTTAAAATACCGGATTATCTTTTTAATAATAAAAATGATATAAACAGAGACAATTTCACATGAAATTAATTAAATAATACTGTGTTTAGGAAAATAATTTGCGAATCACCCTGGTAACATTAATGACGGTATAATAATGGTCTAATTTATATTAAGAAACTCGAACCATACATTTTTAGTTAGTTGTGTTATTTTAGTGTTCAATATCTTGCAGTTCTTTCTCCAAGGAGATACCATAAAACTCTACAAATAGCTTTCATGCAATCCCTCAAAAGGCACTTGGTTAAACAGAAAACAATAATCAAGAAACGTAATCATTTTTTGGAAAAGCTAAAATGTTAGGAAAATGATTGTAAACAACTCATTTGAAACTACGTGGAAAATCTCCTTGAATTAACACTTTTCGTGAATGTTTAGTCATTATAACAAATGTAGTATGAAATTCCACTTAATCATACAAAGTTGGTCAGTGTATATAAGTCATCAATGTAATCAGTGAACATATTTAGTTGATACATAAATTAATCCCATTTTTTTGAGGAAAATTGTTTCCACATAATAAGTACCGTTCTGTTTGATGACTTTCTCACATCTAATTCGCTCTAAATATGGATCGATTCCATTGCGCTCCAAAAAGAAATCGCAAGCTAAAATTCAGTCTGTCAATTTTTTCTCCTTTAACCCATGAAGCGCCCATACATCGGCTTTGCTAACCATTCCTAATTAATGTAACGGCTTTCACATTATTGAGTGGCTGAGTCCAAGAATTAGCACCAATATGTAGTTGCCATCAGCCTTGATCGCTCCTCCAGAACGTGGTGTAAAACTTCTCTGAATCACTTACGACACGTCGAATCATCAACGACACCCTTACCATACACCGCACATATCTTCTTTTGCATCTGCGAATCATTTTTGCCTTTTCGAAAATAAAAAAAGGCTTTGTCGAACATGCTTCTTATTTTCTGCCATTTATAATGCTTAACAAAATTTAAAAAACACAATCAAATAATAATTTTTTTTCCTAAGTACTCGCTGAAATTCATTTTGTCAAACTTCAAAACTTTACACGTGTAAAGTAAATAAGATGGCATTGCATCGCAGAGCCCAAGCAGTGCAAACATAATATAATTTATTCATATAAATAATATGTATATTTGAAATAATAATTTTTACAGGATATTAAAATAACCTGCCCTATGAGCTTTTTGCGTTTTTTTTATAAAAATATGCTGATTTTGCAAAATTTCAGATGGTGTTAGTTAACACAGATGTAAACATCATATCGAAAAAATACAAATTACGGGTAATTTATAAAAAATACCTTTCAGAAATATCTATTTTTACTTTATTATTAGTAGAACACCATCGAAATTATTTCTGGAAAATACATAGTTTCTTCTGCAGAAATATTTAGTTACTGTTTCCAATTAGTAAAATTTTTGATGAGACTTTTATACTTTAATATACTCTAATATACTCTTCAAGAAATAACGTAACTTATGTACTTACAACATTTATGTTGACTGAAGGAACATACCTGAAACAAAATAATAAACAATTATTATGAAATAAAAAAAAAACAAAAATATTTCTCTAAAAATAGGTTAAATATTATTAAGAATAATAATAATAATAATATAAATATATGTATCTACACGAAAAACAAATAACCAGTTTAAGAACATATTCCCATCGAAGAATGATCGAATGCCCGCTATATGCCAGAGTGTATTTAGCTGATGATAAGTATACGCCTCTGAATCTTAAACAAATGGAACGACAAAATGAGAGCATTCAGACAACTGGAAGAATTACACAAGAGTGGAAAAATATGTCTCTATATGGTAGACACCCCCATGATCTTGACCGTCATGAAGTCGACAAGAGTGTGTCGAATGCCTGATTTACATGGGGAGGTCTTTTTCCGGAAACTAAAGGTTTTATGTATGCAATTCAGGATCAGGTGGTGCACACTAAAAACTACCAAAAATATATCATTAAGGATGCACAAGTATCAAATAACACGTGTAGAAAATGCCACGAAAAGCCTGAGACTATCCAACATATTGAAGGAGCATGTGGTAAACTCTCCCAGGGTTTTATGGAGAGACAGAAGAAGAGACAGACAGAAGAATTCCGACATCGATTCAAATTCATATCAAAAACAAGTGATTCACGCCCCATATTAATAGCATGTATTTTAGGTACGTAGAAAACAAATTAACATTTACGGAATTATAATTTCTCATAAGGTTTACTGATAATGTTAATTTACGGAATTACAATTTCTCATAAGGTTTACTGATAATCAAAATTCAGTTTTACTAATTTGGACTTCTTCTTTTAATTCGGCCAACCAGAGATTAATCGCCTGATGGGTAAAACAGTGGTAGAATTACAATATAAATACTGAGATGCAAAATGAGTTCATTGACTATATATTTCGGGACAAGTTTAGCCTTATATAGAATATAAGTGTTTGACTAAGAGTGGGTTCTAACTAATCTAATAATTTATAATTTCATATAAATGTTGATTTTGTACTTTTTGGGCCACTATATATATAAAACAAATAACCATTTGTATGTGGTTTAAAAACAAATATGAAATCAATTGTTTAAATGAAAAAATTAAATCCATTACAACGCATTAAATTTTTCATGTTGACTAATACATTTCAAGATGTAAAATTACTTTATTGGTTACATATTTCGGTTCGGTTTACTCTGATTTGTCCATTTTTTCTCAGCACTTGTTGCGCAAAACCTTTCGGTCTTCCGCAATAAGTTGCGCAAGCTCCAGAATCTTGCTTCAGAACATGATTACATCACAGTCCGGCAGATTTAAAAACTCCATATTCAGAATGAAGTCTTTCCTAAGCTCATAGAAGCACGCTCTTATCGCAGTCATTTATATGAAAGACAAAGGCTCTCCTTCAGATTACAAACCAACCAACCTGATCAGTAGTCTAAGTCCAAGATAACAGAAAGAGGGATTATCTATCTGATTTTTTGATCCACTATATACATGTTAAACCTAATAACCATTTCAAAATGAATAAATGTTTAAATGAAAAAATAAGGTACATTACAACGTTTTAAATTTCTCATATTGATTAATCAATATTTTATTCAAACAAATTCTGACAAAGTAAATATTAATGATAAATAATGTCTCATTCAGTTCAATCATCACCCCATGTACTATACATTGAACTTTCGAAACGATTTATTTCAAGACCGCTCCACCAACAGCATCACTAGCGCTCGCTATAACACTCAAAAGACCTTAATTAAGACGGGATTACAATTTGTACAATGCACACAACATGTACAAAAAAGATCGTTTTTGATTGTTTATGTTCCACGTCAAATTCGTTATTAAATATTTTCATGAATAAACGGTTCAGGTAGGGTTATCGGTGACGTTTACGATGTGTAGTCTTGATAATAGAAATAACAATAAGATTAGATAACATACACACATGTACTAAAAATAAAACAAAACTGTTGGCATCGAAAATCCTCGATCAATCCTCTCATTGCAATAGACTTTTCGTTTTCGGTGTTTTGATTTATAGCAACTATTTAAACTATAATTAACAAAAATTGTTAACGCGTTGCGAAAGTTGATTAAATAAAGACTAATCTCGGATAATTGTTTTAAATTTCTCTATTATTCATTATCGGCAATAATCACGGAAAGTTTAAGGCCATCACTTTACCCGGACCTCCCCTACGTTCCTTTATGGTCATAATACAATAACATATAGGCATAGAACAATTTTTAGGTTTTTTTCAACAGAGTTCAATATTTAACTGGTATATAAATTGACCAAGATTATTTTGATCACTCACATATCCATCAGCGATTTGTTTCGAAAAGGCCAAGGAAATTTTGGAAGAGGGTCATTTATGAGCGGTTTAAATTAAATCTCCAATGGGGCATGTAACTTTCATCATCGAACAGTGATAAACCCCATTATCTCAAGCTCAGATCTTCTTCTTCCCTTAGTGCTACAGCCCGTCGGTGAGCCTTGACCTACTTCAACCATCTCCCCCAACCGGATTAATCTCCAGCAGCCGCTTGTCAGTTTTTGAAGTGCAGTAGCTCTTGGACATCTCTTCTTACATTGTCCTGTCGTGTATTTGATGTACCTCTTTTTTGGTTACCTCCTATTCGCCCTTCCACTATTTTCCTTGGTATTCGATTTTCGGGCATTCTTGCCACGTGTCCTGCCTATCTGAGTCACTGAATCTTCGCATAATCTACAATATCCAGATCTTCTTAAAATTGCTTCAGTTCGAAGTTCCTGAAGTACTTGATCCTTCAAAATCCTTTGTCATTCACATAGACACAAATTCTTCTGATCTGTGGCTTAGATCCTCTCTTAACGTTGATAGTCTTACATTTATCTAATTCAAACAGCATTATAATGTTTGTCGTAAATTTGACAATAATTTATATCATTTTGGATCATCCTTTTATATATATATATATATATATATATATATATATATATATATATATATATATATATATATATATATAGCACGTAAGAGATATCTTGATTATGGGTTTTATATACGATTTGCGTCATTTTTAGCAAAATAGTAAGAGGTTCAGTAGCATATACAGTTCAAGTTTCAATGGTTCAAGTAGAGTTCAACAAATCAGTTTAGAATATTCCACTCGTCTCCCTGATTTCCTTAATGTTGAAAAATGCCAATACCGTGCTTTAATACAATAACTTTATTTTTGATATTTAATGATCATAATATATTTTCTAAGCGAATAAAATATTTATGAAATCAAAAACACTAAAACGCTCGGGCGTAAAGTACTAATTACCAGTATTAATAAGAATTTATGTTTTCATGAAAAACCATTTTGTAAATGTCAAATATCAAATAACATTTTCATTAAATTTTCAATGACAGTAGTATAAATCGCGTAAAATTCAAACTCTGTCATGAACATTTCAAAATTGCTGGACAATAAAAGAACCATTTGGACGTTATAGCAGCCATTTAGTTCCACTGATCCCTTCCCATCAATCTGTCCTATAACATTTGAGATTTTAATTAATTTATATAATTACATGCTTAACCTTTGGATACAATAATTGATTTACCATAGTAAAGGAAGAATGATTTAATAATGGTAATCAAATATGTACCGGTATAGCCTAAAATGTTGTTGGATGTTACAAACGATATTACCCAAAGGACTCGCGATTGTTTCTGAGTAAAATTATGAAAACATCATTAGGGATATTATTATTACGATTACTATTATTATAGCCTTAACACACGGCCTCGGCCCCATCCTGGATTCTTGTGTCTGATTTTCGAAACTAACTGGTTCCTCCGTTATGCTGATTCGTGGATACTCATCTCATGATACGGAGGGATTGCAAAAAGAAAAGCACCATAAGGGTCTTTTTAAGAGAAAAGTAGCGCATAGTTAACAGAAAAGTAACAATAGTTTGTGTAAACATTTATTTAGTTTTTTTCGTAATTACCATTATTACTTACAACTTATGGCTAACGTAGTGATAGGTTCGTAATGTATTGTTGTCAAAAAATGGCATCTTTATTGCCAGAAAATGTCAACAGTTTGTTTTTCACCACCTCTTTCATTTTAAAAGATTTCCTATTTAAACAATCTCCAAGGGAGCGAAATAAATGGTGGTCCGAAATAGTATGTCTTTCCTGTTTGGTAATTCTGGCCGATTTTTTTTTTTCAATTGCTGTCTTCAGGCGATCTAATTATGAACAGCAGAGATCGGTGCTAATGGGTTGGTTACGTGAAAGAAACTCAAAGTGTATGGGTTCGTTCTCAGCAAATGCAAAACTCAATTTTCTTTAAATGAAGGCCGTTTTTCCCCGTACATAAGGCCGCTTACCCTGTGGAGCCTCAAAAGATAGCACAAAGAGAATCGATCCAACAGTTTTCACTCACTAAGTTCATGAGGGACCCACATATCATGTCGACAGAGCCATTTTTTGGACAGATGCCCAAAAACGGTCGATTTGCCAATATTTAAAATACATTCTGTCTTACGGACCATGCTGCCTGGACCTTGTGGTATTGGATGTGGCATAAATATAAGTTATCGACCAAAATTTTCAATTTGAATCAACTTTACTAGCTGAAGGTCAATCAAAGCGTAAATAAAACTAAAATTATTAATATGTAAATAGGCATTACTAATCCAACACAGATCTTTTTTTATAAGCGTTAAAAGAATAACTAATGGAAAATCCCTATGAACTTTCTGGACAAACCGACATATTCGAGAACGAGGTTGTAGAAACTGGCTTGCAAACTAGAATAACGTTTAATTCCAGAACAAGCAAAAATTCGTCTTCCAAAGAACCTACAACAAGGATCATCGGCTTGTTAGACAACCCTGGATACTATCAGAAAGCTCGAAAAGAATATCTGCTTTTGTCTGATTTCTCTCCGTCTTTGGAAATTATGTTAATTTCCTACGGCCAAGTGGACTCGATAACATACAGTTTTCGGGCTATATCTTATATATCTGATTTAGTTACGATAAGCTTCCTAGTTTTAGAAAAGGAATAATTCTACTAAATGCTAGGTCTTGAGTTTTCCATGACTGTACATGTGAAGCCCCAGTATTTGTTAGCAAAAATATTCTATCAAGTAACATTTTTTTTTCTACAGTCTAATCATTTTTTTCAACTACCCTACGTGGTGACTTCAGTTTAATATTTATTTATCCGATTCGAACAACAAATATCTTGTTTCAAATTGAATTAAAATGTCGACTAGCAAGTGTAAACAAAGTTCTGATCGTTTTTGCTACGTTTATGGAGAGTTTATATTTTCAAAAAAAAGAACACCCATTGTAGATTCGTTAAAAAGTGCATCTCTTCATTATTTTGGATTTCCTGTTGCGAAGCAAAATAAAATGTGGGTGCCTCATGTGTTTTGTGAAAGCTGTACAATCGTTTTACTCCAGTCATTATCAGGAGATAACGTATACCTTCCATTTGGTTCACGAATATTATGGAGAGAACCTAGTAATCATGAAATGACTGTTACTTTTGTGTTGTGAAGAAAATGGGATATAATACAAAAGATAAGGCGAGTATTGCATATGCCGAAATTCCGTCTGTTATTAAGCCAATTTTATATTCGAAGGATCTTCCATATCGAATTTGTCCCGGTAATTCGAGTCAAAATATACTAGAAGATGACAATGAAAGTGATGTAAAGTTAAATTGATTTCTAGTGATTCTGACGATTTCTCTCTTCATGGGGACACTCCACATTTAATTAACCAAGCCGAATTAAAGGATATTATAAGAGATTTACAACTATCAAGATCTAAAGCAGAGCTTATTGGTTCTCGCCTACAACAATACAATGTATTAACATCAGACACGAAAGCTACGTTGTTCAGACAGGAGCAATGTTTATTCTTTTTTCAAACTTACATAGAATTTTTCAAAAGAGAAGAGGAATATTGTTAATGTACTGATTGTGATTGTTATTACACTCACATTTGAGGTTTTTCCTTGGCGAACAGGGGGAACGTTTTCATCGAGATCTAAGGATTTTCGAAGAACGACATGAAGGATTTTGGGGTGAAAACATATTAGGGGGTTTACTGTTGATCCATTATAAGCGGAACCTATCCAAAATATAAAAAGAAGGCGAAAATTAGCCATTTTTTTTTTTATTATTCATAATTATTTTTTCTATTTTTAAGTAAATAAAGATTTCTAAAAGCAGACGTGACAGATTTTTTTATTATTTTTTCTGGATAACTCTTACCTAAATAAACAATAATTAACAACTTTTAGCTGGGGTATAAAAATCATGTAAACTAGTGTTAGTATTGCTGCTTCTATACATTAGTTCTCTTTACAACTTAGATTTTTATTCTATTCAGATCCCTTTACTTTATTTATTGCGCTCAACTCCGTCTCTGCATTTAGGTGTTGCGGGATTTGTATACTTCTTGTATTTATACGTAGGCTTTCCTTCTTGAGCATTTTCGGTGGTGGTTGTTTTCAATTTGATAGTCCAGTTAAGAGACCTTCATAAAACTAGCTTACTCAGTTCGCCGGGTCTTCAGACCTTAACGTTCTTTCTGAGCAGTGATTTAACGTTCAAGACAAAAATGTTATAATTTAATTAAATTTAATATAATTTAATTATAAATTAATTATAATTGAATCAACCCTACAAAAAATATGACGAAATTTACTAAATAATAATTTTATCAAAAATATTTTTGTTACATTCGGTTAATAAAATTATTATTAGTATGTATTATGTAAATCCAAAAATTTTTTAAACCTATGAAATACTTACTTGTGACAAGAATGGGTTGAAAATTATATTCGCTCATCGATTTTGAAACAAACACAATTCTTTCGCTCGCGTCTTTATGCTTGCAATCTATTTATCAAAATGGCAACTATTAAAACTTCACAAACTCTCTATTTGTCTAATATAGCTCTGCGTGATTTATCTCGTATTTTGTAGCATTAAGTCCATCATGTAATTGAAATAGATACGAAAAATCATTAATCTTATTTCTTTGAGTCTCTTCAACACTCGTGGCGTTATCTCGCTAGACCAATAGCTTAACATAAGCTCCAAACCACGGTCACCAGCTAACAACTTACCCCAGTCTGCATCCTCAAAGACTATCAAGCCTTGGTTTGTACTTAACTTTAATTCCAACGAACGCTTACCAGTCCAGAAAACCTCACAAAATACGTCCATCCTGTCCAAGCCTTGATCATCTGTAACTGAAAGGCATTTCCTTGTCGTATTTTACACTCTTCTCTATTGAAATGTAGCACACAAGCTTGGTGATTCCTCGGAGGCTCATCCATTCAAGAAGCAGGTGTGGCGGTTAATTATTCTAAATGTTTTTAAGAGATGGCGCTTGAAACATGAGTCGGTTCACAGTCTAATCTCTTATGTTATTTTGCTTCTACGACAGTCTTTTTCAAAACGCCATTGATGTTTAAACGATTTCGAGTTAGAGTCGAGTTTCGAGTCAAATAAAAAGCATTTGCAGCACGTACTGCTTTTCTTGTTCAATAAAAAGATAAACACAAGTAAAAGCCATTGTATACTGGTGGAAACTTACGGTGACAATGTCCCAACGCAAGGCGCTTGTTGGCGTTGGTGTAGACGATTCAAAAGTGGTGATTTCGACCTGAAAGACAAAGAACACCCAGGTTAACCAAAAAAATTTGAATATAGCGAATTGCAAGCATTGTTGGAAGAAAACGATATGCAAACTCAAGAACAAATGGCAGAAAGGTTGGTCGCCGAACCATTTGTGATCCTCTGCTTGACATGGGAAAGATCCAGATGGCAGAAAAATGGGTACCACATTAGCTGAATAGCAGATAGATGAGAAGCGAAAAACGATGTGCGAAGTTTTGCTTTCCCGGAATGAAAGAAATACTTTTTGCATCGGATGCAAAAAAAAAACTGGAAAAGCAAAATGGATATATTTCGAGAACCCCCAAATGCAGAAAATCATCAGTTGACCAAGGACAACCATCAACATCGACCGCAAGACCTAATCGCTTTGGAAAGAAGACTTTGTGGTGCATTTGGTGGGATCAGAAGGGTGTCGTGTACCATGAGCTTCTGAAACCAGATGGAACAGTTAATACCATTCGCTGCTGTTAACAAATGATCAATAAATCATGCATTGATCGAAAAACGACAAGAATGGGCTACAAAACCTGGAAAAGTGGCCTGGGCTCTACCGACTACCACTTATATTCACCGATGTCTCACGCACTTCACTGACACACTTCAACAATTAGGGAGATGTCAAACAATGGCTTGATGACTGAACCACCGCAAAGTATGTACGGTTATTCTGAGAGGACATCCAAATATTGCCAGAGGGATGGAAGAAATGTCCAGCTAGCGATGGTGCATACTTTGAATAAATCATTTTTTACCTTTCTCGCAAATTAAACGTGTTTTTTTTTTAAGAAAAACTTTAATATTCTTAATCGCTACACCTAATATTAACGTCAAAAAATGCCGCTGCATTTTCACCCCCCAATTATCGGATTACAGATGACGGTACCCACCGGTCTAATAAATATAACCTACCCTAGATAAATATTAAATACTTCTATACTATCAAAAAACTTTAATTACTTATAATCCATATTAAAATTATAACGCGTCATCTAAATAGGACGCCTACACGTTTCTGTTGAATAAAAAATAAACTATTTGGAATCTATTCCAGGGTTTTTTTTATTAATCTATTATAATTACACGTGAAACAGAATACAACTCATATATCGACAATGACTGCGATCGATATTTTCAATTACTTTTCGACAATGTTCTTTCGGTCATGAATTGTTTGCGGCTTGCTGGCATAAACTCGACCACTCAAAAATGCAAAAAAAGCTAAGGGTGTTAAATCTCATGACACCTCGAATGGCGATATCCACATTTACGACTTTTCGATCGCAAAAACTTCAAGGGTTTTTGAGATATGTGACCTGCAACACAATCTAACTGGAAATAGGCATCAGATAGATCGATATGATTTAATTATGCCCGTAAAAAGTCGCTTAAAATTGATCAACATTCATAGTCGTTTTCCAGTATCATCTTCAAAGAGAAATAATTCCAATATTCCATTGCAAAATGTTCACAAAACAGTGCTTTTTTAGGGATCTACAAATTTTTCATGATTAATATAATGATTTTCACGAGCACAATTTGATTAATGAACGAATCCATATTCATCTACTGAAAAATGGGCTTCGTCATTAAACAAAATTCATGAAACAATAGATCGTTATAACTTTTTAATTATCTGGAAAAAGTTAAAATAAAAATAGTTTTGTTAAAAAACTGATATATGATATTTCCATTTATTACAACTTTTTTTTGAAAACCCCAATTCTGTATATAAAATCCTTAATAAAAGATATGCCTTGAGAATAAAGTGAAATTGATATTGTCGATTGATTTTTAACACGTTCAATTACATCAGCAGTGTATTGTTTCGACGTATAGGAAATTTTAGTTTATAAATAGATACACAACCAATTTTTTCACTAGTCTTTGAGTAGAAATTTGGCTACAAAAAATATGAAATTGCAATGGGTGTTTTTTAGAAAACTTCAATTTTCGGAATAAGTCTAAACTGTGGAAATGTATTGCTAGAATGTACAAGGGTTGTTCGAAAAGTTCTTAGCTTGGCAGAGATGGCACAAATATGACCAAATGACTAAGATATTGATTAAATATAATTTATTATAAGCTAATGCAAAGTTTTAGATGCGTGGGTTTAGTTCTTTGTTTGTGGCGAGCGAGTAGGGCAAAGAGGTTTCTAAAAGTTGTACATCTTCTACAAATGGATGAAATTAAAGTTGTAAACATGTGACATAATAAATATCTCGATATTGCCTGTATGTTTTGGGAATGAAAAAGCTTTCCGATAGATAAGTGCCACGTTTCTTCACAAACCACCAAAAACGCATACAAATAAATACATTTAATGAGTTCTTAGGCTTATTTAAACGCTATTCTTCTGAATTTCTTCGGCGCTATCTAACAGGAGATGAAACTTGGATTCACTATTATACACCAGAGATGAAGCATCTGCCCAAAGACTGGGTGGAAGTAGGTGCAAGTGAGCCAAAAAAAACCAGGTACGGTTTTCCGGGAGTGTCGTGGTCGATTTCACTACTGCCATATTTGAAAGATGGTGTCTAGGCTAAACATTTGCTTTTTCATCACGATAATACGGATGTCACACGTCTAGAGTTGTTGCTTCAGAACTCCATGACCTACGCTACGAAGTACTACGACGTGGTATAGGAGTGCCACTCCGGTCGAATTCTTCGAACTTAGCTTCTGGCAAATACTTCCTCTTCCCAAGTCCAAAGAAATGGACTTGGGAAGAGGAAGTATGCCGCATTCGCCGGATGAAGATTCACTTGAAATCATGATATCAAAGCTGATACAATCGCTTATTTTGTAGAGTTGGCCCCTTATATCAATGCCACTGTAGAATAGTATAATAATACTGCAGCATCATGCTTAAGTATTAAAAAGCAACGAAAGGGGAGATTTCTACCAACATAACTTAAAAACCACTGGTCCCCCAAGTGATATGGATGATTTTCGCTTTAGGAGAATAATTTCCAAATTCTATCAAGTTATTCTTCAAGTTATCACCTAGTCGGTTCTCTACAATATCGACTGATAAATATATTCTTAAATCAAAATAACCTTCCAAAAATTAGGGAACTATTCAACTATTTATATATAAATATCAAAGTTCGGTGAAAAGGAGAAATAATTTACGCACCTAACATTAAAAACCATCAAAACAAACAGAAACCTAACTTTCAATTCAATTATATTCTAATTTTCATAACCTCAAGATGTATAAAGTTGTTTAGCCATATGGGATATAAGTTAAAAGCAAATGTCACAAAGTGGCAACGAAAAAGTGCATACGCATCGTATCACAAGCTTTTTAAAATAGCTGATAATCAAAATATTTAGAAAACACAGATTTTATAATAACAATCTCACAGTTCCTATTCGCACTATAAAAAAGTTTGTTGTTCTAATCAGAAGTTCATAATAACAGTAATGTAGAAAACAGAGCAACGAAATTGCAAACCTGATAAACACCTGCGAACGACGTATAAACATCAACCTAACCACTATAACCGCATCGACTGATTAGTCATTCACTTACCTATATATGAAATTACACAGCATTAACGATAGCTAGAACATGTATAACTATTTTCAGGTCTTATCTAAAGAAAATGTTCCACGATTTATGAAGATTTCTTCTTTATGAAGAGCGTGTGAAAAAGCATAATACGAAGGGGAATCAAATATAAACTGGAATTGCTTTATACATATTTATTATTTATAAAATAATACAAAAAAACTGTTGACCATTTTTCCACATAGTCTCCTCCACGCTCTACATATTTTTTCCAGCGGTTTGGAAGCTTGTGAATTCCTTGCTCATAAAGTTTGGGTCATCAGCCAATTGCGCACAATGTCCGATCTTGATCGGCCTGGAATTGTCATGAAGGAGGACGTCTCTGATGGGGACACCGCGTCTTTTGCTCCTGTAAGCGGATTTCGTTGCCTTCAACAGCTGACACTAGTAGGAAGCATTAACGGTACATCAATCAGCAAAACTCGCTTCCAGTCGAAAAAACGGCCGCAAGAACCTTACCAGCGAAGACACGAGTTTAGGCCTTTATAGGGCAGATTTCGTGATTCGCGATTTCTTTCTCGCCATTTTTGATTCTGGAGTGTAATGATGAAGGAAATAATAATGAAGCCAAGATGATCGTTTGAACACTTCCAAAGCTATACTCACCTTTAAAGCGATTTCATGAATAGTGAGCCCCGGCCGGTGAATTTACTGAGCATTTAAAATACATGATATTAGTCTGAATATAAAAAATTACTTTATTCATAATTACAAGCCGATGAGATATTTAAAAAAAAATTACGTGGACAAAAAATAATAGTAAATTTCAAAATCATAAAAAAACTAAAAGGTGTGATGCTCTAAAACTGTTTAGTCGATATAATTACTGAAACTGAACTGACTGCCGTCTTCTTGGCATGGAGTCGATTAAACGTCGGCATGCTTCAATTGGTATTGAAAACCAAGCTCTCTGAATTTTTAGCCCCAATATCTTCTTGTTTGCTACTTTTTTACCAGCAACGATTTCTAAAAGATTCTCGATCGGATTTAGATCCGGAGACTTTGAAGGTCACTCTAGCACTTTAATATGTTTTCTCTCGAACCGCTACTTCTTCACCACATGAGCCGTATGTTTGGGGCCATAAAGGCATATAGCCTTAAAGGCATATTTGTAAGGTAACATAATTGTCTCTAAGATTCCGAAGTATATTTCTTTTGTTATATTTTCTTTTATCCAAAATATTGGATGGTTCCTCTTTTCTGATTGCTGTTGGGTCACTTATGATTCATTCAAAACTTTAGCCATTACATATGATGGCTGTTTCATTGTATTCGAAATAAATGTATAAGATTTGTTTTGGCTTATCAATTGCTAAATAGAACGCCTTTCTTCAGCAGTACAGTGTCTAGCGCAGCCTATGTTTAATTTACTGTAGTAAGAAGTGGACTATCTTTTGCTTTACCAACAAAATAAATACATATTTTATCATAATTGGTAGGCTATAACGTATATAAATATATAATATATATAATATTATTATATGTATTTTCATGACAGTTTTTTTTTGTTTTTTCTTGGGTTTTCCTCCAATTATAATAATAACAATAATTTTCTTATTTTGTTTACGTTTCGGTTATTTTTATTTAACCATCTTAAGAACAGCTATAATTTCATAATATATATTATTTTTATACATAGTATAAATTTATATTTTAACACATACCTTTTTATATGATCTTAATATACTATATTTGCGTTATATTAATAATTATAAATTATTATTAAGATTTTTTTAAATATGATATTTTTTGTTTAAGGTTTACATTTTTCGACATAGACATATTTTTTGAATTTGTTACCTTAGATTTTTTTAAAATTTTTATGCTAACAGTTTTGGGTTTTTTCACTTTTAATGGTATTTAATGCAAAAAAATAAAACTTTAAATTATTATTTAATCATGTCATTATATATACTATTTAAGTTATCAGTTCGGAAATTAATTGCATTCTTTTTTTTTTTTATGTAAATCATTTCTTTAATATATCTTTTTTTATGTTTTGTTTTAGGTTAGTTAGGTTGTTAGTTTTAGGTTAGGTTATTTTAGTTAGGACCGTTACGTTTTATTCTATGTTTTTAATGCTTTTCTTTTGTACTCATTGATTCTGTTTTTTAAATATTGTTTAGTTTTCGTTTCATACAATGTATGAACTTAGACAATTTAAGCAATTGATTTTGCATATTAAATTTGTTTGTTCAATTTTGAATGTTTGTCGTTTCAATTTTGTAAATATCTGTTTTGTGTTATCATTGTAATTTGTGTTATTATTATAAGTGACCGAAAACCCAAGCAAAGTGAATATATATATATATATATATATATATATATATATATATATATATATATATATATATATATATATATATATATATATATACAGGGTATCACAAACTCAACGTAAAGCGGGTGCCGGGCGAAAGGCCAGGTTATACCAGTTCTGTGAAAAATAAGAAAAAGATCCATGTCACCGTGTTAAGTGAATCTTTGAATTCGACACCTTAGGCTATATCTTTAAGTACTGTGATCACAAATTTACCAATTTTTCAGTGTTATTTTTTATAACGTGATCTTAAATAACCATACTATTAATTGCAGTCACAAATCAAACAATAAACGTTAATAATTTAGTAAAAAAAAAGTTTCATTGAATCGTAGTTTAAAAATTATGTCAGCTAACTTTGACACTTCATCTTTAAAAAAAATGTATTACAGTACGCTTGGTAAGCTATTTCAAAAGATGACCCATTTATCAATTCTTCTGTTGGTAGCTTTGGTGTGAAATACTAAACTTGAAGAAATTTACCACTAAACACCAAAATGCTTTTTTGAACTGCTCGACGCACGTTTCGCTAACCATGTTAGCATCATCAGGAGATGATTTAATCTCTCATCAGATTAAATCATCTCCTGATGATGCTAACAAACAAGTTCAAAAAAGCGTTTTGGTGTTTAGTGGTAAATCTCTTCAAGTTTAGTATGACTCATTTAGTCAAGATTTCAAAATGGTACAAAAATTGGCATTTTCTTTCTATAAAAAAATCATTGCTTTTTTTGCAAAAGGGGCACATTTCAAAAAACTCATATCATGATAAAAAATACCTGGACAGATGTAATAGAGTGAAATAGATAGTCACGCTGCTTGCTACCCCATGACTACACTACCAGAATCGATTTTTGCAGAACAATGTTGACGAGAAAACGTGAAGATCCGCAATTTCTAAAAAAAAGTTTATGGCCAGACGTATCGACGTTTAAAAAAAAAGTGTATTTAAAGTTGCATTACTTACATAGTTGGCACACGGAAAACTCGCATTTAACGCGTGAAGACCGGTCCCAGTATCAATTTAAAGCTAACATGTGGACAGGAATTTTAAACGTACAAATAATTGGACCATTTGAGCAGCCAGAGAAATGTAGGTTCAATAAAATGGTTGCCCAGCGCATTATGCTCGTCCTATAGAGGATTATTTGAACAGAGGGTATCCCGAAAGGTGGATTCGGCGCCGTGGTTCAATTAAGTGACCTCCTAATTCTCCTGACCTAAACCCACTTGATTTCTTTTACTGGGGCCGCATAAAAGAAAAATTGGATTCAAAACCAATACAAAATCTAGCCGAACTGCGTCACATAATGGTTGAAATAGCAGAAGATATTTTCTGACGCGATGCAGAGAGCTGAAGACAATCAATTTGAGCATTTGCTTTAGTTTTTAAGAAAAATATTGTGATAAATAAAAGTATTACAGTAATTCCTTTCATTTCATTTCGATTAAGTTTTATCTTAATAAAATAATAGAACAATTATTAATTTGACTCACACACATATTGGCTTTGGGTTGAGTTTTTTTTTTAATATGTTTATTATTATACAAAAAAACAATATTTTTTTGTGAAGAAAAATGACAATTCCTGTATCATTTTGAAATATTCACTAAATGAGCCATCTTAAAGTTGAATGCCGATTTGTCACTTTCTAATTCGTCGTCCAACAGCGTCACTATCTATCTCACTCACTATCTATCACATCTAGCACTAGCATAACTGTATATATGTATATCAAAATGAGGCACTAGCATAACTACAAGTGATAATCCAGTAATATTTATCTTGAAAAACAAATAATGTTTTGAAAATAACATCGTTCAACTGTCCCATTTGACATTGTATAATTTCAATGATGGCCTGAATGTTTCGTTTACAACCAGAATTGTTCGGACTTTATTTTTATAAACCAAGGATGTGATGTAACCCAACAAAGAATAATCCAAGGGCGTGACATCGCATGATCTTGGTGACTAATTGACGTTACTATTTCACCATTATTACCATTCGACCATCAAGATTGTTAACGGCATTAATGATATTAGTGATATTGTCATGCTTTCAAAACTCATAAAACATCAAGTGTGTAATATGGAACTTATCTACATTATGCTTTTCCATTCTTATAGTGTTCACTTAATTTTTCTTAAGTTCTGCACTTTCCTGCTAACTCTGAAAAAAATCCAAGCAAGTTGTTATTCAGAAATGTAGCAGTGAGTCGGTGTCGTAGTCTATTTAGGCCATGTTTAAGTTGGTCTGCCTCCTTTTCGAGTTCTTGAGTATCATTTTGTCCAGCAGCAATTGATGTCTTTAGTGCCTTTAGTGCCAAAGTCTTTAGGGCCTTTAGACTTCTTGAAGTTTGCTTTTTGTTAAACGGGATAAATATTGTTCTTGGTCAAATGTGCGTATATATATATATATATATATATATATATATATATATATATATATATATATATATATATATATATATATGCCGTGCGTAAGGTAGCATACCTGGTACTATACCCGAGGTTCCAGGCAGAATGTTACCAAGCAGTCCTGACTGCTACGAGCATTCGCCGTATGATGGCGTGAGTTGTGTGCGATCACGACCCGTCATAAAAATGGCCAGTTAATCTGGTCTGGCCCCGATCGTCTCTCCGAACTGCTTTCCTTGCGTTCGTCTAGAGCTCGGCTGATGACGGCTGAACGGCTAGGAACCGGTCCCGAGAGACACGTGACGTCGCATGGTTGACAGTTCGGCGAAGGCGATCGGTGGCACCACGTGGAGAAAGGGTGAAAGATTTCTGTAATATATATATATATATATATATATATATATATATATATATATATATATATATATATATAGAAAAATTAATGTATGAAAACTATGTTTGTCTGAAAACAACAATAATGCAAAAAAAATCCGTGATATAATTAAAAGGAAATGTTTAATTGAACCAATGAAGACAGATACTTTATATATGAACAGTTATTCATAAATATTTAAATGAATAACAGGAAAAAAATAAGCACACTAAACAATATTATATTTAACTACGATATCGATTAAGTTAAATTATTGTCAGTAGAGGAAAAGAGCGCAAAGTTATCAAAGGGGTAGTGCAAATGTACAGTAGCAGGACAATGTAAGAAGTAATGCTGAAGTACTACTGCACATCAAAAACTGGCTAGGGAGAGTTGAAAATCGATCCGCGAGGAAGCGAAGGTTACTGGAGGCCAAAGTTTACCACAAGAAGAAGAACAAGAATTAAATCTCTAATTAACTCGTCGAAATTTTGTAAAGTTCAGTATTCTTTTATGTGGCGACCTTTATACCAATAATTCATGATATTCGCGTTTCTGTGTCAATGCGCATACTTATCCTACTAAACTTGAAATCGGTGTTTTAATAAAAGGAATTCTTTAAAAATATGCTTAACAGTACAACTGAAAATTATCATACAATCAAAAAGAAATACATATATTAATTTTTTATCATTACCCATTTTACCGCCAATTTCAACAATAGCATATTCATTCATTTTGTCTCTCTTCCCACATTCAACAGAACGGAATATACTCATTAAAATCTAAATATAGCTATACAAATAAACAGTGCTAATTGAATGTAGGGAAAAAGAGAAAAGAAAAACCTATTTACATTTATGAAAAATAATTTAAAATTCCACATTTATATGTAAATAATTATTTTCCTTCGGAGATACTTTAAATTTAAGACATAATTTAAAGTCTTTTATCAACTGACAAATAAAATAAGTTAAAATATTTGTTTCCCTAGATAAACCTACTCTTTTTTTCTGGATTGTAAAGTTATAGAGAAATGTTAATGACCATTTTTCCTTCATGCTAAGTATTTAATGATACGGTTTATTCATTTTAATTTAATTTAGTCGCTCACCTACTTTCAGCTCAAGCCCGACTGATGAAGGGAGGCTTGAATGATATAACAAATCTATTCACACAGAAATCATCAGATGCTGGTACTGTCCTATCAACTCGCCCCTAAGCCATAGAGGTGGTTCCAATCACAATCGTCTTTTGCAGCTCAGCGAAGAAAATGTCCTCGAGCTGCAGGCTGCACAACTAATCCATAAATTTGGATGAAATTGTGCCTAGCTCTCCTATAATAATAGAGATATAAGTCGGAAAATCTCGGTTCTTAAGCTGTAATTCTTATCCAATTTTTTTCTCTCTTTTTCTTGGCCTCTTCTGACTCCTGATCTCGCCACGTTAATTAGATAATGTGTGACGAATTAAAGAGTTTATGCTTTCCGATGACTGTTATGTCCGGATTGTTGAGCACGATCCCAAAGTACTGTAACTCTTTAATTTTCGACGACTTTTTCCGCCCTGTGCTCGTAAAACTTTTCTACAGTTGCAATACCAAACTTCCGACATAATGATCAGTGAATTATTCGCGCAACATTATCATACCGTGTCTTGTACTGCATTTGTGTAATAGTCAAGTACTCGCATATCAATTGTAACACAGTCTCTTCTCCATTATTACACAGTCGCCGCCCCATACTGATATCTTGAGTCTCTTGGATCTAAGCTTTTAACTATTTTATTGGGAGAGCCTGATTGTGGGCCACGACTAGTAGACATTCAATTTATTTTGTAATTGTTTCTCTCCGCATCCAGTCCCAGGTCAAATCCTTGTTACATTTTCTTTCGATTATTCGTAAATAGTGTCCTTGCAGTTGCTTTTCTGCCCAGGTGTTTATCCGCTTATCTAACTTATCTCTTCTGTATGCCACCTTTAATCTTGCTTGCAATAGTCCCTCTGCACTCCTATAATGTACTCATTTAGGTTGCATTTTCCTTCTTCAGCAGTTTGTTGCATTTGCAATAAACCATGCCCACCCATCCTTCGTTTTTGGGATGGTGGCAGTGGTGCATTGTTAAAAGTTTTCGTGTTTTCTTATCCAGGCAATCCAGTTCGGCTTTGATTCAATCGAGTATGACCGCTAGGTATCGTACTAGTATACAGCCCATTTGTTGATTGCTCTAATTGGATTTCCATCATTTAGCTTCGATATGAGGTTTTTTCGAACTCTCTTGGTATATTCTCCTCTCACTGCCCCGTTTACTTTGGTTTTGGGGACAGTGTTTATTTTATTTATACCCCCTACCTTGTGCTAGTGCTCTTATTATCACACCACTGTTAATTTCTACTCTTTCCATTTCTTGTATTTTTCCGCTTTTTACAGTGAGTGAGGCACATTTTTCCAAGTCGAATTGCATTGGACGTCTTCACTAAAAATTCGGACGATGTTGAATACCGATTTCAGTTCTGCAGGGCTTCTTGAGTACTTTAAAATTGTACTCAAGAAGTCCTGCAGAACGTGCGGTTGATTTTATCCGCTGCTGCTGGTGTGTATCCAAGTTCCGTATTATTCAGAATGTTTGATAATGAGACCAGGCACATATTGAAACGTAAGGGTGATATGGAGTCACCTTGGAAGATCTCGCTTTGAATGTTTACTCGCTCGATTTTCTCTTTATTTGTTAACAGTGATGTGGTTCATTTTTACATACTGAACCAGTAGTGTACCTTTCTGATAACTCTGAAAAAATCCAAACAATTTATTATTCAGGTATGTGGCAGTGAGTCGAATTTGTAACCGATCCAGGTCATACTTAAGTTGATCTGCCTTCTTTTGGTGTTCTTGAGTATCATTTTGTCCATCAGCAACTGATCTTTAGTCCCTCTAGACTTCTTGAAGTTTCCTTTTTGTTGGACGAAATAAATATTGTTCTTGATCATATATATACATATATATATATATATATATATATATATATATATATATATATATATATATATATATATATGTATATATGTATATATATATATATATATATATATATATATATATATATATATATATATATATATATAAATATATATATATATATATATATATATATATATATATATATATATATATATATATATATATATATATATATATGTATATATGTATATATATATATATATATATATATATATATATATATATATATATATATATATATATATATATATATATATATATGTATATATGTATATATATGTATATATATATATATATATATATATATATATATATATATATATATATATATATATATATATATATATATATATATATATATTTACCTCTGATGATGCTATCATGGTTAGTGAAACACGCATCGAGAAGTTTAAAAAAGTGATTTAGTGTATAGTAGTAAATAACTTTGAATTTAGTGTTTCACACCGAAGGTTGCAATAGAAGAATTAATGTATGGAAACTTATTGTCTACAAACAACAACAATAATGTAGAAACAAAAAAAATAGGTGATGATATAATTAAAAGGAAATGTTTAATTGAACCAATGAAGACAGACACTTTATATATGAACAATTATTTAAAAATATTTGAAATTTTGATGAAAAAAAAATATTAATGATCCCAATTATAAATCTACTACTAAAACAAAAATGATTTATTATGTTTAAATCGAATTTTGTCTATTACGCTATTTATAAATACATTGCAAAAAATCTATTGCAATTCATCAAACAAAAATTTTCTCCCTATAGTGTTTCACAATCTCTCCTCGTTATTCTTATTCTCTTTCTCATTATCCGTCTTCCTCTCACTCGCTGGTCGTTCGCACGAGAAAAAATCAACCTGGGTCAAGAAACTGTGACGGGCTCTTGCACCAAGCTTGCGAAACGCGTACCAAACCGATGAGGTTATGAATATAACTCACGGTTTCTATTTGGTCTCTTTTCAGATAGGTTTTTTTTCTTATTGCGGAACGATGGGCTCACGATCGTAGGCGTCAATGAATGAAAAACAATGAACAATCGGTTTCCTGGCATTTTATTGAAAAAATCGATTTAATTTCAATGACTTTTAATGGTCATGATATTTAGTACAAAGAATTCAATAAAAAACCAATGAGAATTAATTGACGTCTTTATTTAACTAAAATTAATACACAGACATTGAAATAAATATCTTACATTTTATTACTAATATTTACATTTTCGAGATCCACTTATTTAAGGTAATTAAATTTAGAACACATATCAAAATGTATTATTATTTACCTAAAGGTGTGTCCTAATTTTGGCGCTAGATGGCATTGCATCGCAAAATCGAAACGTAAACTACTTCCTACGTGTAAAGTTTTGGATTTGATGATTAAAATTTCAGCGAGCTCTTGGGAAAAAAATCGATTGAGTTTTTTTTTTAAATTTTCTTAAGCACTAAAAATTGCCGAAAATTAAGAGCATTTTCGACATATCCTGCTTTTATATTTCTGAAAAAGCAAGAATGCTTCGCAGACAAGTGATCAACAGGAATGGTAGGCAAAGCCGATGTATGGGTGCCACATGAGTTATCGGAAAAAAAAACGAATTTAACTTGCTATTGTATATTAAAACCCAACGAAATCAATCAATTTTTAAAACGGATGGTTATAGGTAATGTAAAATAGATTGTGCTCCTTCAACCATCACCAAAACCAGATTACATATGAAGAAGGTTATGCCATGCATTTGGTGGTATTAGGAAAGAATTGTTTTTATGAACTGATAGCTGAAAACCAGACGATTAATTTGGAAAAATACTGTTCACAGCTAAGTGAATTAAAGCGAGCAGTTGACCAGAAGTGACCTGTATTGTCAACAGAAAGGGCTAAACCACACGTGTGTTTGGGCACCCGACTCAAACTTTTATGATGTTTTGAATGTTTTGGTCCATCAGTCATAATCTCCCAAACTTGCGCCCTCCCACCATCATTTATTTAGATCGCTTCAAAATAGCTTAAATCAGAAGTATTCAACCTTTTGTTATCCAAGGGCCATATGGTCCAAGGGCCAAAAGTTTGAAATATTTAAACATTTCCCTTTTTTATTAAAATTAAATTTTTCTTTTACTTGTTTACGATCATCATTTTATTATAACTCTTACTTGTATCAAACAAAACTCGACACCAAATGATCAATGTGTCTAAAATTGATTTAATATTTTAGAGTCAAAAAATTACAATGTCCAATTGCCTTCAAAAGTAATTTAAAAATAAAAAGAACAACTTTCAATAAAACTAATAAACAGTAGATCCTCCAAGGGTCTGTACGCATGCCTGTAGGCGATTTGGCATGTTGTCGATTAAATGATCAATTTAGACTTGTGAAATCCCTCCCATTTACACGAGCAGACTGTTAGTCTGTTAGTTCCCGCGGGGTAAGAGGAAGATTGTTTTGTCCCTTGATGCGTGTTTTCAAAATGTCTCAAGCATGCTCAATGACATTCAGATTAGGGGAATTTGCTGGCCACCCAAACCTGGTTATTCCCCACTCTTTAAGAAAATTTTATACTTCTGCTGTTCGATGAAGAGGTGAGTTGTCATCCATGAAAACAAATCCGTTGCCCACTGAGCCTCGGAACAAACGCACAACAGGATTTAGAACTTCCTCGATGTACACAGCACCAGTGACTCTTCTCTCCAGGACCAGTAGAGGTATCCGTGTATCCCTCATAATACCACCCCAAAACATCACCCTCCCACCTGCAAATGGGGTACGTAGTTGAGCTGTTCCTGGGCTTGTTGACCTGGAGCTCTCCAAACTAATGTTCTTCGTGAATCAGAAACCGAGCCAATTCTCGTCTCATCGGAGAACATCACGTTATTTCAGTTAGGACTATGATCCACCTTTTCTCGAGCCCATTTCAATGTTACATTTTTTGGTTGAGGGGTTAGTTTAGGAACACGAAAATGTCTTCTGATATGCAAATTAACCGCTTTCAGTCAGTGTGTTGTCATTTGTCGTGAAACATTTACCCCTTCAAGCCTAACAAGCTCCTTAATATACCACTTGTAGATTCCAGATGATTTTTGCAAGCTATCAGTGATATCTGCTGGTCTTGCACGGTGTCAAAAATATTCTGAAACTCTGAAAATTTCCGCCATATTAGATCCGCCCTGTTATATGTCCAAATGTCTGTTATATGTCCGTCGATGTTAGTGTTGATGGAAAAATCAAATATCGAGCGTCATTAAATTCTTGCATTTAAAAGGCAATACGCTTGTGCAAATTAAAGCCGAGATGTTATTGATAGTGCATTTCAAACGTAAAACTGTAATAACGGCTCGATATTCGATTTTATCCATCTTTACAGAAAAACTAGCATCGACTAATATAAATGACTATTAAACAACAACTGAGCATCTAATATTTCTAAATTTTTAAGGTTATCTTTCAACAAATGCGCAATTATATTAGGAACATATTTTTGACGAGTTGCACCATCTTCATGTTGAAGGTGGAAACTTTTCAGGCGACCCTCGTAGTATATTGACCAAAAGTAAATTTTAGTAAATGCATTTTTATATTTTTTTTTCAAAAAATTGGGACGAAATTTTGCATCAGCTCAATGTTTGAACAAACCAATATTTTTCAATTTGCTTTATTTTATTACCTCTGCATTGTTTAACGCTATATTCAAATCACAACCGATGTCAACAAAATTATACCATAATTAAAAATATAATAAAAAAGCTCCTATCATACCCATTTGGGTATATGGGTTTTACTGTAATTAAAAAGAACATAAAGTTCAATAAATAGTAATTAAAATAACGATTTTTAATGGCAATATAGGGTACTTCAACGACCAAAAATATCTAAAAATAGTATATACTAAAAATAATTATACCAAGCTAACTGAAAGGTTCGCGGAGCGGAAATGATAAAACAAGTTTATAGTTGAAAAAAATGACTTTATTCTTCCGTATATTCTCCCTTAAGTTTAATACATTTTTTCCAGAGGTTCTCTAATTCATTTATTCCAGCCCTGAAGTGATTTTCCGGAAGTCCTTCAAAATATGCATCTACGGCTGCTATAACTTCTTCATTTGATGAAAAACGCTTGCCACGTAGGAACTTTTTGAGGTTAAGGAACAGATGAAAGTGAGAAGGGGCCGGTTCTGGTGGATGCTCTAACAATTCGTAGTGTAACTCCTTCAATTTGGCCATTGCAAGAACACGTCTGTGAGCCAGTATTCAGTTGAGATGTCCATGGCCTTACCAATTTCACTCAAAGTCAATTGTCTGTCATCCATAACCATATCATGTATAGCATTAATTATTTGTTCAGTAGTTGCACTTATTGGACGTCCAGAACGAGAATCATCACACATGCGTGTACGACCACGTTAAAACTCAGCTGCCCACTTACAAACCGTTATTTTTGAAGGAGCAGACTCCCCTAATACATTTACCATTTCAATATCAATTTCAATTGCCTTTAAACTTTTTATACAAAGAATTTAATCACTGCACGATTTTTAATATTTTCCATTTTAAAAATACCTCTGATATGTTTATTTTAAGCTGCTGTTTTTGTGAACGAATTGACAAATCAACAAATGAATGGACAGATCGACTTGAAACTTCACATATATTCATATGAAGGATGAAACTTCAAAATGTAGTAGATTATATAGTTCTTTTACTGCTCTATAGGTATCTATCCGTGAACATTTCAATTATCCTAGTACTTGGTTTTTATCACTTTGTGATCCACTAAATGCTATAAGTTCCCAATAACCTAACCTCTAATCTAATATTCGGTGATTGAAGAGGTATAATCAACCTTCTTTTGATATTGTAGAGCAGTCATTCTTCCTAAAACCCTGCCATGTGAATCGGCTCGTTCCCTTGCTGGAATCTGAAGACACCCCTTGTTGTACCCAATATCGAATCGCTTTCGGAAAAATTTTCTTGCAATATGTCCATATACTTCCAAGCATTTAGGATCCCATCAATGATTACTAAATCTCACGAGAGGTGAGAAATGGTATCTATAAGTGAATATGAAGAAAAGCATGGAGTGGATGGTCACAGGAGAGAATGATTTGGGTTTGGTGGGATTGGAAGGGTCTCGTATAGTAGGAAATGCTGGAGACGAACAAGATGGTCGACAATGAATGTTACCTCGTCCATCTGCACCAAGTGGTCGTCAAAGACGCTTTGAATGATCACCAATGAGAGGTTCTGTCGCATCCACCATACCTTTCAGATCTTGCTCCAAACAATTATCACCTCTTCCGCTGTCAAACGAGGACCGTAACCTTCGCAAACTATAACAACCTCAAAAACGTTTTCGAGTCCAGGCGCGGCAATTTCTGGCGAAACGGCATCAACAAATTGTCCGAGGGGTGGAAACAGGTGGTGAATTGATAATGTGTTGTAATTGTTGCTTTTTTCGAGAAAACTTGTTAATAAAAAATGGCGGACATTTATTGAATAGCCCAATCTTTTGTGTTAATATGACGCTATAAAATTTAATACGGTTAAAATAAAGAAATTGAGAAAAATTAGTTTCTTTACTTTTTCCTTACGGTATAATATAAATGAATATGAATTAATAAATTTTACATAAATCTCAATAAAGTTATTTACATTTCTTCTCAGATGTATTTACAAGGCATTTTTAATTTATTCCTAAATTACACCAGACATATACCTGAGGTGAGTAACAGGGGAATTCTTCATATGAATAAGTGAGCCAGACTAATGCAAGGGTTTCTGGCAGTTTTGAATGCGAAAGAACAGACGTGCATCGCAGATATTACGGGTCGAATATTGTTCTGGTTTACAAAGGTTCAAATTGGTCTGTTTGTGTGTGTAACCAATTCTTATGAATTCTTCAACTTGTTTAGAATCGTTATCTTTTTCGGTTATCTTAAACCTTAAAGTTTGAAAAAATTTTTATTCACTTTTGATTCAGAATCTGGTTGAAGGTTCATTAGCGATACTAGGTGCTTTTGTATTTTTGCTGTAATTTAGTACCAATGTGTTGGTTATATTAGTCGATCTCAAGTGTACCCTAGGATTTTCAAAATGGATAAAAATATGTAAAAAAAGAGTTTGTATAACAAACGAAATTTCTAAAAATAATATGCTTGGCTTTTATTGACTATGAAAAGGAATTTGATTCAATATCAACGCAAGCCATAATGGATGCATTGGTTAACCAGGAGATAGACAGAGCCTAAGTGAACCTACTGGCATCCATATATGAAGAAGCTACAACTACAATTCACATTGACGACCTTGAAGTTAAAATCAATGTAGAACAGGATTTACGGCAAGGTGACTCAATATCGCTTGTTCTTTTCTCAGCCTGCCTTAAAAAAGTATTTCGTAATCTAGATTGGAAACAGGAGGGAATAAAAAACAAAGGTGCATACCTAAGCCATCTTAAGATTCGCAGATGATATCGTTCTCCTCTCACAAGACCCAGATGAGCTACAAAAAGACATACAAGCGCTGCAAAAAGCGGGAGAACCATTTGGTTTGAAAATAAATCTAAAAAAGAGTCAGGATATCTTCAAGAAATTTTCTGTCAACAGAAACATTTCTATTTTAGGAAACGATTTAGAGGTTGTGAGCCACTACATAACGGCGTAGTAGAAGTAGAACGGTGTGTTAAGTGTGGCTGGCAGGCGTTTGGCAGGTTCAATATATAGTGTTTAAGAACAAACTCCCAACCAAACCAAACTCCCGCTTTGTCTGAGGAAAAAGGTTTTTAATCAGTGCGGGCTGCCTGTTTTGACATACGGAAGTAAAACATGGACACTCACATCACAATCAGTTCAAAAGCTTCGGGTAGCACAGAGGGGAATAAAAAGGTGTATGCCTGGCATTACAAAGCGGGACAGAAAGACCTGCATATGGATCAGTGAACAAACGAAGGTAAGGGTAAAAGAATTGAAATGGAAGTTGGCAGGCCATATAGAGAGGCATTGCGACGACGGATCGACCAAAGCAATCCTGGAATGGATTCCACTTGATCATAAACGCCCACGAAGAAGACCGAAAACACGATGGACGGATAACACATCATCAAGTATAATGGACTCGAATGGTAGAAAAAAGCTCAGAACCGGACGAGTTGGAAGCATGCTGAAGAGGCCTTCATCCTGCAGTTGATCGACAATGGCTAAATAATAATGATGATAATGATGATGATGATGAAAGTCTATATAATTCTAAGGTTCTAAGTGTAATAAAAAATTAAACAAGCATTTTTCAGTTGGCCAATGTCCCTGATAATCTAAACAGTGTGGTAGATGATTATACATTTTTATACAATTATAATATGCTCCCTGGTGTGTGAGTGTTAACTTATGTAATGGGTAATTATAATTTAGGTTTCTCGTTATATATGTTGTCTGGAGCTTACTGCTCGTAAATAACTCAGGATTCTTGCAGAGAAACAGTATACATTCCTGGTAAAAATTGCCGAAAGAATCAACAAACCATTGTTTTTAAATTTTCCCCTGCATAATTCCCGTTGCTTTATATTAAACATATTGCATAAAACCCCTTTTCTAACATTTCATAGCTTCTGCATTTCATACTCCCAAAAAAAATCACTGCATATCTAATAAGACCTTCAAAATTACCATAATACACAGTTTTTAAGGTAACAATGTTCAAGTATTTCCTCAGTACAAAAAGACTGTAAACAGAGTTACGTATTCCGCTCACATGAGAACCTCGATGTCAGCATCACCTCAAGAGTAGAGTTACATATTTCGTTCGCATGAGAACCACGATGTCAGCATCACCTTGGGAGTCATCACGCCACCAGATGGTCCCGTGAGAAACGCAACCTAAACGTATTTTTAAGTATAAATATTACCTCCAAATTTAATATTGTCAATTCTTAGTTAAGCTGTTGAGTTTAAAAGACCTATTTTGTAAACCATTTTCGAAATAAAGTTTTTAAAAACAAAGTCTGCCGAAAAAGTTCTTTAAGTGGCGCAGTCGGTAGGATTGCACAAGTGTTTCACGAACGAGCCAATTAAGGACGACACCAAGAGACACAACAGTTGGAGCCAATCCAGCAGTGCGATCAACAGAACCAGAAGCAGACAGCAGCACAGCCGAGAATTCGGGAAGGAAGAAGCAGATCAACAAAGGTTAGTGCCAATTCCTTTTACCCTCCTGACCCTCTGATTAAGGTACTCAGTTGGAATAGTTAGGGAAGTGTATTTCACACAAAAAACCAGTGTATTGAACACATTAGGGTTAGAAATTAGGTTAAGAAAGAGGAACAAAAATATATGACAGAAATTGACGATTTAGTAGCATCATTAGCATTAGCATTTAACGATAACGATTCTAAAATGCAGAAACAAAGTAAACAAACCCCCATTGACTGGGATTTATTCAAATCTAGATTAGAAAATATTAAACCTTTTAATGGTGACAGTAACGTTTTAAATAAATTTGTTACCAAATGCGATAAACTCGTAAATATATATAGGCAATTACAAAGTGAGGAATTAGATGCCCACATTTTCGATTGTATTCAGGAAAAATTAATCGAGAAAGCAGAAGTAATGGTTGGGAATAGAACAGAGCTGACAAATTGGGACGCTCTGAAAGCCGCGTTACAACAATGTTTTTCTGATAGACGCAATACGGACAATTTAGTCCAAGAATTAACACGAGCCAGACCATTCAAAGGTGAACACTTAATAAGTTTCGGAACCAGACTTCAACTTCTTCGAAGTAACGTTGCTCAGAGAATTAGTAACGATTTAAATTTGAGTGAACAACAGAAAATTTGCCACATTACTTACTATGAGAAAACGGCGTTAAATACATTCATAGCAGGTTGTACGGGAACCCTGAAAAATAACATGCATTTGAAAAAACTCGACACATTGGAAGATGCAATGGCTTATGTCGTTGAATTTGAAAATTTCGAAAAATTATATGGAAACCTAAACGCAACTGAAAAATACAGTAATAATCAATTTGCACCGAAACCAACAAATTTTTCAAATTATCCAAAATTCTCAAACAATCAAAATTATTCTAATCAAAACCCTTTCAATCAAAATCAATTTAATCAGAATGCTTTTAACCGAAACCCAAATTTTAATCAACAACAATATTCGACGATGGCAAAACCATTTCAATGGCCATCACAACCAATAAATGTGCAGCCCAGACAATTCGCACCTCAAAAATTCTTTACAAACCGGGAAGTTTTTGGACCTCCAAAAAATGTGTTTAAGCCCAAGAATATTCCACCTAGTCAAATGAGTAAACCAACACCCATGTCGATTAGTGTACGAAACAGTAACGGATTTAGCAGACAGCCAATCCGTAATCAATTCAACCATTTCCAAAACACATACCCCAATCAAAAACCGAATTTTACTTTCGAAGAACTTCACAACAACGAGTGTGAAGGATATCCGGTTGAAGATTATCAAGATTACTCGTACTACGAACCGAATGAAGAAACTCACCTTGATTATCATGTGAATAACTATGGTGAAGATGAACAACAAAAAAACGAAGAATTTTCAGAGAATGAAAACCTTAAAGAAATTGGAAATTTTACGGAACAAGCCCAGAACGAAGGCCAACCTTGACGGAAATAAACATTTCCTCTAATAACGCTTTACCATATATCGAAATTGGCTATCCTAAAATTAAACTCTTAATAGATACCGGGAGCTCAAGATCAATTTTAAGACCAACTGTCGCAGAAAAATGTTATCCAAACTGTATCTATCGAGCGAATAACATCATCAAAACAGCAATAGGTAGTGAAAACACACAATTTCAGGCAAAAATTCCAGCATTTTCAGAATTTAAACTAGATTATGAGATAGATTTTATTCTTTTTGATTTTCACGACTATTTTGATGGAGTAATCGGTCTAACAGATTTAATTAATATGGGATTGAATATAGATCTTTTAAATAAAAAACTAATTGGACAACAAATCGAAATTCCTTTTAAATACCGAAGACCTTCCGAAACAAATTTTTCTATTACCATAAATCCCAAAGAAAAAACTTTAAAGAAAATTCCAGTTAATATACGAGAAGGAGAAATCATCACCAACAGCGAAAAAATAGATGAATTGAACTTTCCATCCATTCTCTCTTATGCTCACGATGGTTATGCTATAATCGAAATTCATAACCCAACAAATAACTATATAACATTGACTCTCACTGAACCATTTCCTTGTCAATTATTTAAACCGCAAGAATTCGAATGTATGACTTTCGAACAAGTAAATCATAAATGTTCTCAACAAATACCAAGCAAAAAGGCACAGTTAAATCATCTAATACGCACCGAACATATGAACAAAGAAGAAGGAAAAGCAATTACGGCATTGTGCAGAGAATTTGAAGATATATTTTACCAACCAGGAGACAAATTAACATTTACATCGAAAATTAAACACGAAATAAAAACCACAGATAATATACCAGTGTACACAAAGACATACAGATACCCATACATTCACAAGAATGAAGTGTGCAAACAAATCAGCGAAATGTTAGAAAAGGGAATAATACGACCATCATCCAGTCCATGGTCATCACCGATATGGATCGTCCCTAAGAAGATGGACGCTTCGGAAAGACAAAAATGGAGAGTAGTAGTTGATTATAGAAAAATCAATGAAAAGACAATTTCGGACCGCTACCCTATTCCAAATATAACCGATATATTGGACAAATTAGGACGAGCCCAGTACTTTTCAACATTGGACCTAGCGTCTGGTTTTCACCAGATTGAGGTAGAAAAAGACTCCATAGAAAAAACGGCGTTCACAGTTGAAAATGGACATTATGAATTTTTAAGGATGCCATTCGGTCTGAAAAATGCTCCATCTACGTTCCAAAGAATAATGGACGAAGTCTTAAAAGAGCTACAGAACAAGATTTGTATGGTATTTATGGACGACATAATAGTAGTGAGCACAGGCTTAACGGAACATATTCAGAACCTTAAACTCATCTTTAAGAAATTGCGAGAAGCTAATTTAAAAATACAAATTGACAAGTGTGAATTTCTACGAAAGGAAGTTGAATTTCTAGGTCATATTGTGACACCTGAAGGAGTCCGACCTAATAAAAAGAAAATAGTTGCTATACAAAAATATCCCATTCCAAGAACGCAAAAGGAAATCAAAGCATTTTTAGGCTTGTTAGGCTATTACCGTAGGTTTATTAAGAATTTTGCCAAAATCACTAAACCGATGACTCTATGTTTAAAGAAAGGAAATAAAGTCGAACACACACAAGAATTCGTAGAATGTTTTAACACCTGTAAGAATCTATTAATTTCAGAACCAGTCTTAGCATATCCGGATTTCTCTAAAACCTTCGAACTGACTACGGATGCATCGAATTATGCAATTTCGGGAATTTTATCTCAAGATGGTCACCCAATTTGCTATGCATCCAGAACTCTAAACCCCGCCGAAATCAATTATTCAACAACAGAAAAAGAATTATTGGCTATTGTGTGGAGTTGTAAATATTACAGACCCTATTTATATGGCGCAAAATTTGTGATATACACCGATCACAAACCTTTACAATGGTTAATGTCGCTAAAAGAACCAAATTCTCGTTTAGTACGATGGCGACTAAAATTAGCAGAATTTGAATACGAAATTAGATATAAAAAAGGGAAAAACAACCAAGCAGCTGATGCTCTATCCAGGAATGTAGCAGAAGTCAATGCAGCAGAAACCGAATCAGTTTGTAATAATGCAGGCGACGCTGATGATATAATAAAAGAATTTCTATTAACACCTAGCGAATTACCAAACGTAGATCAAGTTACAATTGATGAAGTTATTCCACCGAAAATAAATATTATTTCGGACATTCAAATTAAACCACCAACTATTCATGAGAATAATAAAGAAGGAGTTGAAACAGTACACTCTTCAGCTGAAGATCCCATTTGCGGAATGCCAATAACTGAAAGAGCCATAAACATGTATAAAAATCAAATAATTGTCACAAGTGGAGATATAACCAAATTTCAACTAAGACAAGAACGAGTGTTCGAAAACAGCAGATTTTACTTAACTATTTCAAGTAGAGATCCAACATTCAGTATAGTCACATTCCTTAAAGAATATGTAAAACCGAAACAATTATACGCTATATACTTTAATAACCAAGAATGCGCACGTCAGTTTGCAATCACTTTGCAAAACCTTTTTAAAAACTCATCTTACAAGATATTACAATGCTCAACGTTCTTAGAAGATATACGAACAAGAGATGAGCAACAGGAAAAACTTACTCTACACCACACCACCAAAACATGCCACAGAGGTATGAATGAAATGAAAGCAGCATTCAGTACAAGATTTTATTGGCCAAAGATGTCAGATGATATTGAAAATTTCATTAATAATTGCGAGATATGCCAAAGAAACAAATATGATCGAAATCCACCCGTAATTAAATTTAATTTAACACCTACAGCATCAAGACCTTTCGAGCACATACACGTGGATACTTTTAGAATAAATTACGACGCCTTTGTAACAATTTTAGATTCATTCTCAAGATATGGACAAGCCTACCCACTCCGTAGTATTACAGGTACCGAAGTAGTAGAAAATTTGTATACATTCGTAACACATCACGGTCTTCCATTAAAAATAACCGCAGATCAAGGAACAGAATTCAAAAATAAAGACCTCGAAGATTTCTGTAAATTGTATAGAATTGAACTACACTATACAACCGCGAAAAACAGTAATTCGAACTCACCCGTTGAACGTTTTCATTCGACCATAATTGAAAGTTTTCGTTGTTTACGAGAAGAAAACAAAGACATGACAATACAGCAGTTGATGAGAAGAGCTGTAATGGGTTATAATAATTCAATACAAAGCGTGACCAAACTTACGCCCTTCGAAATAACAACAGGACACGTAAATACTATAAACCCTTTTGATCTAAACGACAACGCTATTATATCTAGCTATGTACAATCACATAAAGAAACATCGAACAAGCTATATGAGAAAGTAAAGAGAATAAATGAAGAAACCAAACAAAATGTAATATTGAAAATAAACGAAACTAGACAAGAACCTCCTGACTTTCAAGATCAAAAGATCGCCTACGTGAAAACGAAATATAGAAGCAAAGACAAACCAAAATTTAAAAAGGTACCAATAATTGATGAAACTGATACCAAAATAATAACAGACAAAACTTCATATCATAAAAGTACCCTCAGAAAACCTAAACCTAATGGAGGAAAATCTTTTCAGGATGAAGCAGGAAACAGCGACGATCCTGTTATACCTGGTCCTGCAGATCCACCTGACAAACGGGTCTGACATTCAAATCACCACGCTGGAGAACCCCATATTACCTATCCAACTGGGAAATTCCAGACTTATTTATAATAGACATACATTTATTCATTACGTAGATTTAAGACATTTAATCGATAAACTAAGTAATATTAAGGCTTATTTTCTTAAACTCAAGGAAAGTTTATTACCAGTAAATGCATCGAATAATATCTCTTATCATGCACTAGCGCAAAACCTACTCCTCAGAACCGAATACTTAATAGAAATTGCAACAAATAAAATCGAAAATTTACACCCTCACATTAGAAATAAACGAGGTTTTATTGATGGAATTGGAAAGATTAATAAATGGTTATTCGGAACCCTAGATTCAGATGACGGTAAACGATATGATGAAGCAATAGCAATTTTAGAGTCCAATCAGAAAACCATAGTTGACGAATTAAAATTACAGATTTCATTATCAAAAAATCTAATCGATAATTACAACGAAACTGTGGCAACTCTAAGTAAAAATCAAGAGTCACTGCAATCAAGTTTATATACATTACTCTCACCAGTTCAACAAACTATCAATAACATACAAGATTATCTAAGTTTCCAAGGAATTACAACGCAATTAAATTTAGATTGTCAAAATCTAATAATGTTTCTTGATAATTTGGAAGACGCTATTATGTTTGCCAAAGTAAACGCTCTACATAGCAGCATACTGTCAAGTTTAGAATTAAAAAATATGTTAAACTATTTAAAGAATATCTATAACAATTCGGAAATTCCAACATTCAAAAAATTTATTGTCATACTATCAATTTTTTGGAATTCAAGTAGAATTTTTAGAAAGCAAAGTAATATTTGCCATACATGTACCGATACTGAGGCCTGAAACCCTTACCTTCTATCACATCTACCCAATTATCCAAAATCGAACCATCTTTATACCAAAATACCCTTATTTGGCACAAACCCCTATGAGAAGACAATTTATTGCTAATTCATGTCCAATTATCGAGAAAATACATTTCTGCATGGAAGAATTCCTACCCGATGACCAATGTGTGAACAGTCTAATAGCAGGACATCAAACTGGAAATTGTCCGACAATCGAAATTAATATTGAGGAACCAGTGACAGAGCAGATTACCAGAGAACTAGTTTTAATCTTACCCACCAAACCAGAAACAATGATTGCCAAATGCAACACCGATCAATATTTCGAAATATCGAAATCTTCACTAATTAAAATCCCAGAAGATTGCGAAGTTCAAATTAAGGAAAAGAAATTTCTAAATGACTTAAAGATTCAGAGAGGAAAACCAATTATCCTACCCGAAATAAAATGGTCAAAGTTAGATGGAACGAAAACTTCGATTACCTCGAACATTACCAAAATCAATATTGACGAAATATACCATCTGAAGAATATGGCAAATCAATTGAAGCCGATAAACCTCGATAACACTAATCATCGACAAACCACAAATTATATTGTTTTAGGTATTTGCATTGTCCTAACCATACTTGTAGTGATGATGCAAAGGGAAAAGTTGTATCCCTATTGGCAAGCTGTCAGAAGAAGGTCCAAGAAAAGCCACCCCCAGAGTAAAGTGGATTCGGAAAAACGTACCGTTGTTTTCGAATCTTAAGGAGGGAGGAGTTACGTATTCCGCTCACATGAGAACCTCGATGTCAGCATCACCTCAAGAGTAGAGTTACATATTTCGTTCGCATGAGAACCACGATGTCAGCATCACCTTGGGAGTCATCACGCCACCAGATGGTCCCGTGAGAAACGCAACCTAAACGTATTTTTAAGTATAAATATTACCTCCAAATTTAATATTGTCAATTCTTAGTTAAGCTGTTGAGTTTAAAAGACCTATTTTGTAAACCATTTTCGAAATAAAGTTTTTAAAAACAAAGTCTGCCGAAAAAGTTCTTTAAGTACAGTTTCGTTTTTTGTTGTTACCCAATGATTCTTTATTTATATAAGTATAGATATTTTGATATTTTTTGAGTTTTAGATCGTGGCAAAAAACCCAAAAAAAAAATATATATATAAGTCAAACAGTTATGACCAATTAATATCTGTTAGTTTTTCTCTTAATTTCTGTCGTCTTTGTTTTGTGTGTTAAAAATGCGAAGAATAGTTAGATATGAATTTTTACATAGTTTATAGTTTAACTCAATTTTCTGTGCTGTATGATCTGATATTTGAGAGTGTACTACACTTGTAATGAAGTTTCCATTGCAATTAGTTATGATATTGTCAATACAGGTGCTACTTACGTTCGTAATTCTATTGGCTCATAAATTGTATATTGCAGGTTGTATAACTCGATATGATATATATATATATATATATATATATATATATATATATAGATAGATAGATAGATAGATAAAGATTTATTTGTTCCAATTAAATGTACATTTGTAACTGCCATATTGACACGGAATATTGTGAACACAAAATAATAAATATAATGAACATAATAAATAATTCTTACAAAAAATAACAAAAAAGAAAATAAATTCAAACAATCAATAACATTTTTCCACTAATAATAAATACTATTCTAATATAAAATATACAAACGTTTTATTTAGCTATATTAAATCTGTCCATATATTATATTAGCTATATTAATGAGTAATACGCTTTTTTAAATAACTATTTCTTTAGACTTTTATTTGCTGCAATTTTGGACTTTAACCGGAAATTTAGAGGAGAACTGTTGTATATTTTTATAATCATAAAGTTAACATTTTTTTGAATATAACTAAAATTATATCTTGATGGTAAAAGATCGGATTTATGTCGTGTCGCATACTCATGTTCATTCTGGAATGACTCAAAAAGTTCTTTGTTGTTATATACAAACATAAAAGAATCATGAATATACATGCTCACCAAAGTGAAAATCCTTTTTTTAAGGAAGGGAAGATATCCCTTCAACTATCATTATAACTTAATTTAAAAATTGCTCGAATACATCTTTTTTGAAGCTGAAATATTCTGTGCATATCAGGTGAGTTTCCCCAAAAAATCAATCCGTATCCTATCCTAAACCGAACGAATACGTAATACGCCGAAATTGCTGCATCTATCCCTACATTTTTGGAAATAACTCTCAAGGCATACGAATATCTTGATATATCTAAAGCAAGTTTTTCAATATGGGCCCTCCAATCCAATCTCCGGTCAATCACTAATCCAAGTACTGAGGCATATTCTGTCGTTTTCAATACACTGTTGTTGTAAACAAAATTGAGGTCATTACTTTTGGGATTTTCAAAAAGAATGCATTGTGTTTTTGATGCATTCAAAATGAGATCGTGAGCAGATATACACACACAGCCCTATATACACTTGTCCGTACATCCTCAATGCTCCCCTCACTAAATATAAGGTTCAGATCATCTGCATACATAACTGTTTGTTCACTGTTTGTTCAGTATATAGTACAAACAACAACGGACCCAAAACCGAACCCTGCGGAACACCATTGGTAACATGTACCCTCTCTGAGAGACAGGCCCTGTTATCCATATCCCTTATTAATACCTGTTGCGTACGATTTTTCAAATACAATTTAATCAGTTTTAAAGCATTGCTTCTTATGCCATAGTTACTCAATTTGGTATGCAGTACTTCATGGTTAACACTATCAAAAGCTTTAGACAAATCAATGCATATTGTCATCGTGGTTCTTTTAGCATTTAATGAATTGCATATATATGTGATTGCCTAAAAAATTGCCCTAGTCGTTAATTTTCCTTTTCTGAAGCCATTTTGGTTATCACTAATTATATAGTACTTTTTTAAAAATCCTATCAATCTTTTATAAAATGCCTTCTCTAATATTTTATTAACGTTGTTTAGTAACGCTATAGGTCTGTAGTTTTTTTCTTCATCTGATTTGCCCTTTTTGTATATTGGTTTTATAAGCGCATTTTTCAATAAATCAGGATGTATATATATATATATATATATATATATATATATATATATATATATATATATATATATATATATATATATATACATATTATACACCATTAATTAGCTATATATATATATATATATATATATATATATATATATATATATATATATATATATATATATATATATATATATATATATATTCTTATATTCGCCGACTTGATAAATATTTGAAACAAAAAATAATCGAACAAATAATAAAAAGAACAAGTTTTAAAATACTGTTTCTAAAATATATTGCCATTCAAAACGGAATTTATTACGTAAGAATTTAAATTTACATAACCTGGAAATTGTATGTAATATAACATTATCGTTAATGCATATTCGCAGATAAGGTCAAATAATAATTCAGACGTTCAGGTATATTTACCGCTTACTTATCCGGTTATGACTAATAATAATTAACGAGAATATTTAGCGGATAACGTAATAGTTCATTTTCCATTTCTACTTCAATTATTAGATAAAACAATGACTATAAACGACAAATACCTACGGAGAACCAGTTTATAAATTCGAACAAGAATGTCGCTTAAGGGTAAATGACCACAGGTAAAATTCCATCAAGTTTTACAATGATTAAAACAAATTAATGTATGGATTAGGTTTTCTAATACGAGGGCTGATCAATACTTTTTATATCATAGCTATGAAAATCCAGGTTTCGAGTTTCAAAGCAACATTTACCTTGGATCCTATGGATCCTTGGAATTTAATTATTCTATGGATCCTTGGAATTTAATTATTGGTCCCTACGTTTCATCGGCTATAGAACCTACTCGTATCAATTTTTGTCCCCGCAGTATAGTTATTTTAAGGCGCCATTTTTCAGCTTCAAAACCAGGTAGAGTAGAGGGTAAGCAAAAGTCCTATCTATAAATGTTATCCAAGAACAGGAAAACCTGGCAAAGTGTACACTAATCTTTATTACTTTTCCATGTGTCTCTAAGAAATTTAAACGGTATTGTGATAAGATTTGTGAAAAATATGAGGTAAGTTGTATTTTGGATACACATAATCTTATTTTCTCATCTTAATATTGAAGATATTTCATTAAATCAATAGTTCTAATTCTAAAACAAAATATGGGCAACTTTTAGGTTATGTTTTAAGAATCTACAATACATATGGTAGGCACTACAATCACGTATGGCTCACGTATGGCTGCACGTGACAACAGAAACTATTTTTTAGTTTTTGTAACATGAGGGACAAATTAATTCTGGGTTGGGCTGTAGTCCGCAAGCGGACTTTTGCCCCATCAGAACCATTTGTAATTTTTCTTGTAACGTTTATTTATTTTAGGTAATATAAAAGAAAAACAAATAGGAAAACATGTTCTGAAAAAATGTTACAAACATCTAGATAAAGAATAAATAAATGTATTTCCAAAAAAAACCGACGCAAAAGAGCTTGGAACAGATGAATCTACTCCACGTAAGAGATTAAAATCGGAGCATGGTGTTGATAGCTTAGGAAGATATCGAAATATTTTCTCAGGGGAAATGAAATGTGAACTTGTAGAACACCGCCAAAATCTGGATAACCGGTTTTATAGTATCACGTGCAGTTTTGAACAATATGAAAAATCCATTTAATCCAAACTGAAAACTATCTGGCAAATATTGGGCAAATAGTTTTATTTAAAAATACAACCTGTCATTGGGGGCTCCTCAAGCCACTAGTTTTGCAGGAATGATGGGGTTTAACGAATTTCAAGTTAATTTGTTTTTTGAAAATCTATCAGAATTGTTCAAAAAATTTAATTTTCAATCAAGTGAAATCTACGATATGGATTCAACCGTTCCTAACAAAATACCAAAAATTACTAGCAGGAAAAGCAAGAAATTTGTGGGAAAAATATCTTCAGCTGAGCGTGGGGAATTAGTCACTACTGTTTGCGCTATGAGTGCGGAAGGTAATTTTTTTCCTCCCCGGTAAATATTTCCTCGAAATAGAATGAAAAGAGCTAATGGATGGGGCCCACGAGAATCTATAGTAATGTGTTCGGACTCTGGATACATAAATAGCAACTTATTTATAGAGTGGCTTAAACATTCTCGCTCCAAGGTTAGACCAGATAAAAAACATCCTGTTCTTCTCATACTCGACAACCATTCTTCCCACAAGAGTTTAGAAGCTGTAAATTATTGCAGAGACAACTTTATTAATCTATTGACGATACCAGCCCACAGCAGTCATAGAATCCAGCCTTTGGATCGCTGTTATTTTAAGGCATTAAAAACATTTTATGCAGACGAATGCAATAAATCACTTTCAGGTTACCAAATTATTAGGTAAAGCTTATGAACGTTGCTCAACTATGGACAGGGGAGTAAAAGGCTTTGAAGTTTGTGGAATATATCCAATAAATAAACATGTATTCTCAGAAGAGGGTTTTCTCCTGTCAAAGGCCACAGATAAAAAAGCAAGTGAAGTCAATACCCAATTAAGTAACAACGATTCTGTTCACCTACTAACAATATCAGAAGAAACGGCTTTAACAAGAAACATTGTGATTAAAGATGCTCCGAGTAAATCAAAAAAGAAGGTTAAGGCAAAGGAGAAACTATCTAATGATGTGTGTCCAGAATGCAATGAACCCTATGAAGACCCACCCATTGAAGAATGGATTCACTGTAAGGTCTGCAAAAAGCGGCGGCGTGAAGAGTGAACGTTTGGTATGTCATGATATTTTTATTTATTAATAGATAATTTTTTCTTGTTTGTCACAAAAATGTGTTGTTTTGCTTAGTAGTTGGATATAATGTTTGAGTTTTTTATATGTTAAAATGCTTTTTTCAGGTTTGTGATTTATATAATCATTTAACCCTTAAGTGCGTCATTTTGCCCCACTCTACTCTATAATGTAGGAGCCTATTGTGAATATAACCTAAAAAATCATTTGTAAAATATTTTCGCCTTTCAAGTGAAAAAAAAATGTTGCGGAAGCTCAGGGCATGATTTGTACGGCTTTAGAAAATAATGTTATTTCGTATAGTACTTGTAAGAAGTTGTTCCAATTCCGCACTGGAAAATGATGCTTGAACATACCTGGTGGTCATAAAAAATTGAAGAAAGGAGAATTGGAGGCATTGGTGAAAGACAATCCTTATCAAATACTGCTAGAACTCGGACAGAAACTCGGAATAACCGCGAAAGTAATTTTTAATATTTACACAAGCTAGGAGAAATTCAGTAGGAGCGTCATCTGGTCCCTTATAAACTTAGAGCTGCAAATAAGAGTAATCGCTTTGATGTTGTTGTAAGTACATGTGATGGTGTCGTATATTCCTGTTTTCTTTGTGTATGTACCGGCGACGAAAAGCGCATCCTCAACGATAATCCAAAAAAGCGAGAATCGTCGGTAAATCCTGATGATAAATCAATCATCACCCCAAAACTAAATATCCACAGTCACTGTTAATCATTATCAATAGCCACTGATTCGTATTAGTGACGCTCTAAAAGAAAAAGTCCTTATACTGGAAAGGGTAGAAGGGAACTAATTCGGTTTCAAGACAACGCACATCTACATACAACAAAAGTGACTCTGAAAACGATTATCGAGTTGAGGTGGCAGATTTTATCAAACCCGGTTTATTCTCCGGACTTGTCCCATCGGATTTTCATCTCTTCTGATCGCTGTAATATCACTTGTTTGACAGCCATTTCACATCTCTTGATGAAGTCGAAAAAAGTTTAAATAACTTTATCACATCAAAACCATCAATTTTTTTTTTATCTGGAACTCGACAATTGCCTAAAATGTAGCAAAAGTAAATAGAAAATGAGCGAGATTAGTTCGGAGATTAAGTTGGAATCATTTATTTCATATATAAATGTTAAAGGCAGTCAAAAACGGTCCAAGAATTAAGTTGAAGACCCAATATTTCAAAACAGCCCTTCGTAACCTCACTACAGTTTGGTTAGAATTTAATAATAATTTTAACCTTTACCTAAAAGGGGTTTCCGGAAAGTCTGGAAAACATTCCCTTCGGTTACTATGACTTCTTCATTCAAATTAAAACGCATACTACAGATAGAATTTAATCAAACTAAACGAAATAAAATAAAAACCCAAAAATACAATTTCAAAAGCCAGATATAGCCCGTATAACTTTTTCCTGCTATTCATTGAAGAAACTGCTTCGTGGACCGCGGATTACCAGATTACTTTGAAGGAGAAAAGATAAATTTGTATGAAGATGATCATCAGTTCGAAGCTGTCGCTGGGCAAAGATTTTTATATGTATATATATATGTATATATATATATATATATATATATATATATATATATATATATATATATATATATATATATATATATATATATATTATTATTTATGAGTATTAAACTTTGTATTTTAATTTCTTTTCAAATATCCAAAAAGGTGTTTTTTTTTCGAGAAAACATTTTTTTAATAAATTTATAAAGGGTCTTTCAAATTGAGTGATTTTTTTAACTTCCATATCACCACCTCTTGTGGTTCCCCAGCAATCCCCTCTTTTGTCAAAATTTTAAATGATATTTTGGCATAACAGTGGCTCTATCTCACCAATGACTCGAATAATTTCATCCTTTAATTCAGGAATTGATTAACCTTGTTCTTGTAGGCCTGACTTTTGCCGTAACCCGAAAGAAAATAGTCCGATGGTGTCAAATCATATGATCTTAGTAGCCAATTAACTTCACTGTTTCCTGCAGTAACTCGTCCAAGAAGTTTTTCTCTCAATAGATCAATTGTTCCATTAACAGTGAGTGAGGTGAGTGAAGTGTAGCGCCATACTGTTGGAACCACATATCCTCCAGAACAATATTATCCAATTCAGCCCACAAAAATTGAGTTATTATCTGACAATATCGAACACCGTTCACAGATACAGCTTCACCAGCAGCATTCTAAAAGAAATACGGCCCAATTACACCTCCTAACCACAATGCAAACCAAACAGTGACTCGTTTAGTATGTAAAGGTTTTTCTTGAATTAATCGTGGATTTTCCTCACTCCAAATGTGACAATTTTGCTTATTAACATAGCCACCAATTTGAAAATTTGCTTCATATAAAAAGATGATTTTTTGAAAAAAATCATGTTTGTTCTTTAATCTAATTGATAAATGCACGACATTTTAAATGCTCTAGTGGCTTTAGTTACTATGTTATTGGAACCTTATATATCTTCAGAGCTAAATCCTTTCGTAAAATACGCCATGTTGTGGATTCACTGTGTCCAAATTTTTGTGAACGTTGTGTGAACCACTACGACTATATATTGCCCTTCTTTTATCTTCCAGCGAACCAGTTTCTTGAAATTTTTTAACAATTCATTTAATAGTGCTTTCAAATTCAGATTCAGATTGTGCAAACCTTAAATATCACGTAATATTCTAAAAACATTTTTCACTGAACGACCATTTTCATAAAATAATTCAACAGTTTTAGCGCGTTGTTGTACTGTGTACGAGTCCATTTTTATAAATATCATACATTAAACTTCTGAAATGCGACTAAACCTAGGCAAATCTGTGTTTTAATCAAGAATGAAAAAAACCGCTCAATTTGAAAGACCCTTTAAATAAATAAATAAATAATGGGGTCAGTTATTACAATATTATGCAATTTATTACACCAATTCGAAAAATTTTCTTCATTTCTAGACATTTATAATCTCAGGAACCCGTATTAATAATGACCAACATCAAAAAACAATTCCCCTACAAAAACAAACCAATATTTTATTCCTGTATCAACATAGATTTAACACAACGATAAGAAACCCTCTCCAACGTATTTCGTATTTATACCAACTATGTTTTTGTTAGTCAAGCAGAAAGCAGGAAATATACGGCCACCTAAACTCAGAGCCGAACAAAATTCAATATACCAGGTATGTAAATATGAAAACGGAATTTTTGTATTGAAAATACACGTTTATCGTATGAAAATGATAAAAAAATATTTTATTCGAAGTATTGCCCATCGCTAGCTATACATGTTTGCCACGTGTCTGACAATTTCTGGATGCCACGCCAAAAGAACTGTTGTTCTTTTGAGACAAATCAGTCATCGAGCCATTTTAGTACATTTTCGTAAGAAATAAGTAGTCATCGGACGGAGCCAAGTCTGGTGAGTAAGCCGCATGCAAAAGTATTTCTAAACTAAATGCCTCAATGGTTTTGCTGTGTTTGATGGGGCATTATAATGAAGCAAAATCATTTTGTGTTGCCTTTTTTAATATTCTAATGGTTTTCCACGCAAAGCTTGATTCATATCAATCATTTGTAGTCAGTAGCGTTCAGTATTAATGGTTTCGTCAGATTTTAGAACCTCATAATAGATCACACCCTTCTGAGCCCATCAAACACAGAACATTTTCTTCGATCCATAGCGATTTGGCCTTGTAGTCGATGTCGATGGTTCGCCTGGAGTTACCCATGATCTTTTAAGCTTAGAATTCTCAAAATATATCCACTTTTCATCACGTCACAATTCGATGGAGAAAGGACTTTCTTTTGTACCTGGCGAGCAGCATTTCGCAAGTTGTTTTTCGGTTTTCCTGCTGTCTTTCATTCAGTTCATGTGGAACCCATCCCAATTTTCCCAGCTTCTGGATCTTTCAAATAGTTTTCAAACGTATAATTGATTCGCGAGTTGTTGTTGCGTTTGAGCGTCATCCCCATCCAACAATGCTTACAATTCACTGTTTTCAAACTTTTTCTGTGGCCTTCCACGTTTTTCTTTTCTCAGGTCAAAATCACCACTTTTGTATTTGCTAAACTACTCAAAGCACTGTGATTTACCAAGAGCATACTCACCTTAAGCTACGACTACATTCGATGCGATTCTGCATCGATTTTCTTCAAACGGTAACAGAAAATTAAGGCTGTCCGCAAATTGTAGTTTCCAGGCACAAAATTCGACATGTTTAACGAGATTACAAACTATGCTGTTGTCTGAAACTTGTATTGTTAAAAATCTTTGTCATATATAGATATGTTGTATATAGAAGAATTTTTGTAAAAAAAAATCTTTTTTTTCAACCTACCCAAAAAATCATCCTTAAAAAGAAACTCGGTCGGCATGAAGTGGTCCTTAAAAATAAATCTCACAAAAATTTCCAATGGCCAAAATTCCAGGAAACTCTTATCAAAATCAACTTATCTATCTTACTAGCCAATTATCTTACCACTCTATATTATTAAACCGAGTAATAGTAATTACAACTAATAATAATGTAATGATTAGATGCACAATGCTAAAGGTGCAAGTGCAATACAAAACAGGTAAAATGTGAAACTACTGAACTAAAACACTGGAGGGAGTCGTGAAAATTTTGAAGCACTTCTGATAAACATTTTTGAGAATAGCATCCAAACAATGGTCAAAGCCTACTACAAATATGGAATCCGATCGAAACACTTCCCTTTAATTGCCAATTTTAGTTTTGGAAAAAACAAATGATCACACAGAGCCCAGTCTGGCGCATAGGGGAGCGGTAAGATGCTGTTTTAGCCAAGATAAACAAATCAGTTAAAATGACATTCTGTAGATTTAAGGATAGTTCATCGTACATCCTGGTAGATACAGAACGATAATTTCAAAGAATTTCAACTGTTTTTTGGTGGCTTCCTCAATTCGAACAGTTATTGGAATTGGTTGTTATTGGTTATTGCTCTGAAACAACCATCACGAATTCATAATTCATAATTTTTATTATTCTTTCCAGAAACAAAACAACATCATAAACAAATAATTTTAAAATTCTTTTTAATTCCTGAATCAACTGAAAAGTTTCTATGGCATTATTGTCAAAATAAAAAATGATCTTGTATTTTCGACACTGAAAAAAACACTGTTGCGTTTGTATGATTGTTCGTATGTTTATGCGTATGTTTGTAGGTATGTTTACTGTGTATTCTTACCAATGAAAAAGTGAAGCGAGCGCCTTTATACACAATTATACGGCAGTGAAACTTAAAGATGTCATTACATCTTGCGAGTATTCCGTGAAAGATGGCGTTCCTTGCGAAGACGAAGATTCGATGATATGTCAGCCACCCTGTACTAACAAATTTTGGGGGCCATTTATTAAACATATTTTTTTTATTGAACCACAATAAAAATGTATTCTGTCTTAGTTGTTTGTCCAATAAATAAAATATCTATATAATGAATGAAATTGTTTTCAATTTATTTATAAAACAGCTAATACTTTAAAACAACATTAACGATAATTACAACAAAACTGATAATTAATAAAAATAACACACAATAATACACATATATTTATCATTTTAAATAGTGAATAAATAAAAATATTTTCATTCAATTAACATATATTTATTCGTTCAATTTGAGCATAGCTAAAATAAAAAATGTCACGAATTGTAACGCGACAGCGATGAAGTGGTGTTTAATGATTCTCACAAGGATCCACGTCTGTGATGATAAATCGTTCGCAGCGACATGCATCTTTCACGTATTTCCCTCTCTAAATCGTCAAAACAGCTTTCTGTATGTTAAATCATCTACGGTATCTACCCCATACACAGCACGTATTATTAAACAAGTTTGCCAAGAATTCTTTACTTTCTTGTAATAGAAAATCATTATATAACGGAAACGTTCTTTATTTGCTAATATGTTTAAATTATCATGTTCGATGCCTAACGAGGACTATGATCTTCGAATAACAAGTCTCAATATTAGGTGAACCCATAAGTAACATCCTTTTCTTCAAATGTTATAAACATTGCCATCTACTGACAATAAATCAACTTAATATAACCTAGTAATATGAAATTCGTTTATTGTTAGTTTGTAAATAATGAGGAGAATCTAATAACAATGTAAAATCCCCAAGGGCGATCCGCGCCTCGTCAATCAGTTCTCGATAATTGAAGTTAAGCAACATCGGTCACGATCAATATCTGGAAATAGTTTTAAAAATTGTTTTTAAGAAGGCTGAAGAAAATAATTGAAGAGAAGCAGCTGGTTCCCGACCACCAGTTTGGTTTTCATAATAAATATGCAACACTCGATCAAGTGCACCGAATAACAGATACCATAGAAAAATGCCTGAAAGAAAAGAGAATATGCTCTGCCATTTTTCTCGATGTGGCCCAAGCATTTGATAAAATATAGCGCCAAGGATTAATTATGAAATTAAAATGATGCTTACTAGTGCAGTATGTTCAGCTTGTTGAATCCTATATAAATCAGTGAACTTTCAGAATTAAATAAGAACATGAATACTCATAACTAAAATCAATAAATGCAGTAGTGTCCCAAGGCAGCGTACTGGGACCTGTGCTTTATCTGTTATATACATGCGACATTCCAGTAACAATAAATATCAAACTAGCCACATTTGCTGATGATACTGCAGTCTTGGCAGTTGGAAACGCCATAGAAGAAACAACTGTCAATCTCCAAGGCGCAATAAATGACATAAACGCTTGGATCAGATAATGGCGTATAAAACTAAACGAATATAAATCTGTTCATATTAATTTCACAAACAGAAAAATAAATTACCACCAATTATAATTGAATAATAATACTATAATTCCATGAATGAATTCTAATAATAAAATAATTCCATGCAAAAAAACAGCCAAATACTTGGGTCTTGGATGCAATCTCTTGGATGGCAAACTAAAATGGAAAGAACATGTTAAAATAAAAACAGAACAATTAAAACAAATATAAAAATATATATCGGCTGTTAGGAAGAAATTTCCAGCTGTCTATCAAAAATAAAGTACTGGTCTACCAGCAAGTGTTTAAACCGGTACAGACATACGGCCTTCAGCAATGGGGTTGTACCAAAGAAACACAATTACCTTCAACACAAATGCTTTCAAATATACCAGAATCGAGTGCTAAGGAATATCGTCAATGTTCCTTGGTATGTTCGGAACGAAGATCGTCATCGTGAACTACAGATGAGGACAGTTAAAGAAGAAATTTAAAAAAAATTGCCAGGAGTCATGAGGAGAGGCTCCACAAACACCCGAACGTTGAAATACTTCAACTCTTAAACAATTAAGACCTAGTGCGACGTAAGAGTGCAGTGATCAGTGAAAAGCAGAACAGTGAAAAGAGCAGTGAAAAGCAGTGTAGCCACATCAGATAAGTGCGCAAGATATGTCAAAAACTAGGATGAACCGATGGGAATATCTAGACTGAAGTAACTGTAGTAATTTGTTATATTTAAAATGCTTCTTGATCTTTAGATCTTGAAGACTTAGGTGCATTGTTCATTTTCAAAAAAAAAATATCTGGAAGAGTAACCGTAATATAGACAACACAATAAACACATTATATATATATATATATATATATATATATATATATATATATATATATGTATAAATACCCAAGAATATACAAGATGGAATAAGGATTAATGATGCGTACTTAAATCATCTTAGATTCGCAGATGATATCGTTCTTCTTTCACAAGACCCAGATGAGCTGCAAAGACACGTACAAGAATTGCAAAGGGCTGTGGAAACATTTGGCTTGAAAATAAACCAGAAGAAGAGTCAGGACATGTCCAATGAATTTGCCGAGGACAAAAGAATTTCTATTTTACGAACGGATTTGGAAGTTGTGGATCACTATATATATATATATATATATATATATATATATATATATATATATATATATATATATATATATCTTGAGCAAAGGGTTTCAATGGAAGGCGACGCCGTCCGGGAGGTGGAACGACGCGTTAAATGTGGCTGGCAGGCATTTGGCAGGCTCAACATAGTTTTTAAGAGCAAACTACCACTTTGTCTGAAAAGAAAAGTCTTTGATCAGTGTGTCCTGCCCGCTATGACATACGGAAGTGAGACCTGGACACTCACACTCACAGTCAGTTCAAAAACTTCGAGTAGCACAGAAGGGAATGGAAAGATGTATGCTTGGCATTACTAGACGGGATAGAAAGACCTGCACATGGATCAGAGAACAAACGAAAGTGAATGACATCATTGGAAGAATAAAGCAATTGAAATGGAAGTGGGCAGGCCATGTAGCGAGGCGATGGATGTTTGCTTGATCGCAAACGTCCACGGAGAAGACCGAAAACACGATGGACTGATGATTTATTATTAAATATATTGGACCCAAATAGCAAAGGAAAGCTCATATATATATATATATATATATATATATATATATATATATATATATATATATATATATATATAAGAATATCAAATACCAAGGATCTCCAATGCCTGTAACGTATAATAATTAAATAATAATAAAAAATACAATATAAGAATCTAAAAACAAAATGAAGATAAGTTCCATATTAGACACTTGATGCTTTATGCGTTTCGGAAGCATAACAATACCCACTAATACCACAAATACCATTAATGCTATTTATTCTGGTACCTTGGCTATGACGGTATAATATCCGAAAAACATATTGAGTTTAATAAGGTTGTTGGCTGAAATTGCAGCAGATTCCAAACAAATTATACAAAAATTAGACACTTCAAAAAAGCTTCAAACTTTATGATCCATAATAAAACGGTGTTTAAAACAATTGAACAATGTGGAAAAAGAAGGAATGTGGGTGCCATTTCAACTTTTAGTTAAAAACAAAATTGAACGTGTAACCATCTGCAGTGCGCTTTTGTCCAGGTCAGACAGAAATGCTTTTCCTCAAGAAATTGTTGACGGAAAGCCGATTCTATGCAGCAATCTACATAAGAAAAAACAGTTATTAACACCAGAACAACTACCTTTGTCCACTCCAAAACCCGATATTCACTCTAAAAAAGTGATCGTGTCGGTGTGGTGAGATTTTACAGGAAATATTCAGTATGAGGTTCCGAATCTTAATGATACCATAATTGATGAATATAACAATGCTTAGCGTGATAGAATAAACATGGCTTTGATTCAGAAGCGTCCATGGCTAAAATGGTGTTATTCTATAGCATGATTATGAAAGACCCCATAGAACCAGAATCACCCAAGAATAAATCGGTATTAGGCTGTGAAGTACTTCCTCGCCCACCATAGTCTCCTGATGCTACACCGTCCAATGACTACATTTTCATATCTATGGAACATTTTCTCCGCGAAAAAAAATGTCCTTCTGCGACAGCTATCAAAACAGCACCCCAAGAAGATTTTACTTCAAGTCACCCTAATTTTACAAAAAGGAAGTAGGGTCAAGGGAATTTGTCAGAGTGATTGTTGTCAATAACGAACTAGAAGAGATTTGCCACTAAACACCAAATCACTTTTTTGAGAATAAATAAAATTTGAGATTAAATCATCTCCTGGTGATGCTAACATGGTTAGCGAAACGTGCGTCGAGAAGTTAAAAACAAAGTGATTTGGTGTTTAGTGTTTACACACCAAAGGTTTCAACAGAAGAATTGGTGAATAACGAAGTCAAAATTGTCTATAACTAAAGAGATTATGTTGTAGATTAAAACACTATTACCTCTTAAATAAAATCGAATTTGGTACAGCATCAAAAAACGACATTACTTATCGGTACACCTACCTATTGATATATAAATAATTGCTTATGCATTATTTATATATGTATATATGTATATATATATATATATATATATATATATATATATATATATATATATATATATATATATATACATATATATATATATATATATATATATATATATATATATATATATATATATATATATATATATATATATATATATATGTATATATATATATATATATATATATATATATATATATATATATATATATATATATATATATATATATATATATATATATTATATATATATATATATATATATATATATATATATATAATTATATATATATATATATATATATAATATATATATATATATATATATATATATATATATATATATATATATATATATATATATATTTATTAATAAGAAGAACTGATTTATATAATTTACAATGTTAATTTATATTTATTTTAATTTCCTCTTAAATACATAACTCACATACATGAAGAAACACGTTTACAATATCAAAAAAAAATTCGTTATCAATACCATATAAACAAATCATTTGTTTTGAAAATGTTTTATTATCGAGATAACTTTTATTATTTTAAAATTAAAGATATATTTCGGTGATAAACATTCAGTCAATTTTTCGCTGGAGGTATTCCAGAAATAATTTCACTTAATTTTTTGTGTATTTTTTCTAATTTTGTGCACAATGTATAAGAAATAAAAATAAAACAAGGCCTTTAAATAAATCTGTTTTAAAAAACCGGTCGAAAACAGAAAAGTCTCGTTCCTGTCCGCCGACCATAAGAAAACTCACCCACCTTGAGTAAAGAATCCCATTACGGCCACCAGCAGGAGCGGTGCGTCTCTAGACGGCAGCGGCAGCTTCATTGTACGTCCAAAAGTTTCAAACACTTTTCCTCCTTTACGAAAAATATCACTATCAACACACACCAAGTACACTGATTTATCTCCGTTCGGGACACTGGTTCTCAGGTCTCCGAGCCCGATACGTCACCGGAAAAAAATGCAATCGGCAGAAAAAACGCGTCGTCAGAGACAGGTGGCCGTGGCAGTTCGGAGCAAACCAACTACGATCGGCAATCACTTGGCGAGAGCGACGAACAACTGAGTTCTCTAAGTTGGAAGGCGACTGCGAGCGCCATTCGAAAGTTTTCGGACGGCGATCGCGCGCGCTCGTCACTAAACAAATGCCCAATTTTTTTTTTCACCGGTCCCGTTTTGTTCTTTTCTGATATTTCTCTGTTGATATTTTGGACGGAGGGCCGATAAAAAAAATAATGTTGTTTTTTTATGATGAAGGGATGCTGTTTTGGTTTTTGTTTGACAAATATGGCGATGTCCTTTTTTCATATCCGTTTATAACTTTAATAAATTATTCGAGGATTTTTGTTTTTTTTTTGGTTTATACCAAATGCCATCAAAGATAATCCGGTTATTTCAACAGAATAAACAATTTTAGTCAATGGCGCAGCAGTTGCCAGTTGCCGCTTCAAAATACCTAATGGGTCAGGAGAAGCAGGCATAATTATCAATCGTTACTGAAACCCTAACGCAATAATATTCCCCGAAACATATATATTTATATATATATATATATATATATATATATATATATATATATATATATATATATATATATATATATATATATATATATATATATATATATATATATATGATACTATAGTCCAAACTTCAATTATCCATATCTTTTGACATTTGCACGTTTTCGTCACGGATAGTGACGTTTTCGTCACAGATAGGACAATTTTCGTCACGGATATCATAGTATTCCACAAAAATGCAACATGTTGTCCATTCATCCATTCATGTCTAACGTATGCAAGCCAAAAGTCAGGTTGTTACATTAAAGTGGTAAAGATGTTGAAAGTTTGAATAAACATTTTAAAAATTTTAAAACTTATCTTTAATACAAAAATGTACACCATTCTAATCAATTCCTTTATTGGAACCTTCGGGCTGAAATATTAAAACTCGAAGAGATTTACCATTAAACACCAAATTGTTGTATTTAACTTTTCAGCGCATGTTTCCCTAACCATGTTAGCCTGATCAGAAAATTATTCAATCTAAATAGATTATTTAGGAACTATAGATTGAACTATTTTTTGATGATGCTACCATGGTTAGCGAAACGTGCGTCGAGAAGTTAAGTAAAGTGTTTTGGTGTTCAGTCGTAAATATCTTCGAGTTTCACCAATCTAATGTATAAATTAACAATATCCAGAATCGAACAAAATATATTCAGTAGTGCAGCAAGTGCGATTATGAATTATCAAACCAGAAAAATTAAATTCAGGCGGACACAATATTATTAAATAACCAAAATCAATGAACACATGTTTGAAGGATATTTCTTAGTCAAAAACGTCAAAGAATTGTTCCTCAATTTCAGCACTGAAATATAAACTTTTAAATCAAGGAAACCTTCGAGTTATTTACAGCTTCTCCACAACCCTCTTTCATAAAGTAAGCAACAGGAGGAAATCTTTGTGGGCACATTTTCTATCAAAACTGTGTTTAGCCCAATGAAACCTTTACTTCATTTTAAATATTCTAATCATCTAATTTAAATGATCTGATATAAACAAAAATGGGTGTCCAGTAGAAACAGCGAAACAATAAATTCATATTGTGAAGGTTTGGTTTGGTTGATTGATTGGTTTTTCACAAAACCAATTTAAAACAATTTTTTTATGATTTGAGAAGCATCAGCTACTAATGCTATGAACCTACAGCTTAACGGGGGCTCCGAACCACGGTCGTGTTACAACCAGTAAATAATTGAAGCTACATTTTTATTAATTTAACCATGTATTAGAACTCCCGTGTTTTATTACCATTACAACAAAAATCGATGTTAAAAAAGATAACAACACCAAGCGACAAAATACATAAAATTAAAACAAAATTAGTATTTGTATGCATCTCGTGTGATATTTATAAAAATATGATATTTTTTTGTCTATAAGTTTAAGAAAAGTCGAAGAATCGGAATTCGAAACTCAGGAATTTTCATAAAATTACCACTGGACTCCACTAATGCAGAGATTTACCGATATATTTTTCCACCATATAAAAAATTGTAAATAACTGGTTTACCGCCAAATAAAGTTGTTTGAGCTTTTTTCATATCAACCATTTTGTGTTGCTCAGCTCACATATCTGAACACCATTGGCCACTCCTGGAATAATGCCATCAGCATTCTTCCTGAGAATCAAAATTGAATGAATCTGTATTATTAAAAATGTTGCAATTGTACTACTACGGAGTTTTGTAATAGCATGAATGATGCTGTATATACAGGGTGTCCGCTAATTAATGGTACACAGCAAAACTGCAGTTTTTTTTGAGTAAAAATATTGCGATATAACCCCACTTACCTTAGTCCAAAAGTTAATACAGGGTGTTAAATTTATAATATTATTTTAATTTTTTGTCAATAACTTCCTTAAATAATATCTTTCTTGAAACAAATTTGGTAGTCCGGAGATTGTTAAGATAAGAAATTTTAATTTCTCGAAAATTTGTATGTAGATTGTAGAAGGCGCTGTCTGCGACATTTTTCTACGTGTGAAAGGTCACAACTTTTTTGCGCCTTTGTGTATTTATTATTCTTTGTGTATGTATTAATAAAAATATTATTTTGTCCACCTTTTTTACGTGAAAAAGGTATACTTTGCAAATGTCGCTCCGAGTTATCAATGTTTAGATATCTGTGTTTAAATTTTTCACTGCTCCGTTTTAAATTGCACTTTTAATACATTACATTTGTGTTTGATTTCCCTTTTTTGTCTTAGTTCTAGAAGAATGTTATGCAAATATTCGGGTAACTACGTTTGAAGAAACTTAGGATTCCAGTGGCGGCTCGTAGGTTTTTAAAGTAGGAGGGCGTAGAAAATAGTTCTGCTGAAGATTTTTTTGCTTTCCCCTATCTTCTTTTTACTTTTCGTGCTATTAAAACCCTATACAGGATGTGAACCAGGAAAATGAGTTAAAGGAAAGAAACTGAACGGAAATAAAATATTGTATTTTGCTCTGAAAAATTGTTTACTGTGATAAATGCCAGAGGGGCGGCGCCCCAACACATTCTCTCACGACCCGCCACTGTAAGATACTGTTTGTCGTTTAAATTAGGTGGTAATTTGAATGGACCCAACATAATCACCAATAACGCCACACCAAACGTTAATTTTAAATTCGTGTTGAAAATGACGTTCGGATACTAAGTGTAGATTTTCGAAATGCTACGCATTTCTAAAATTGAATACACCTATACGTTAAACTTGAAGAGATTTACCACTAAATACAAAATCACTTTTTTTTAACTTCTCGACGCACGTTTCGCTAACCATATTAGCATCATCAGGAGATGATTTAATCTGACGATTTAACGTGCGTCGAGAAGTTCAAAAAAAGTGATTTGGTGTTAAATGGTAAATCTGTTCAATTTTAGTGTTTCACACCAAAGGCTATGATAGAAGAATTGATGCACCTCTACATATAAACGTTGCTTCGTCTATAAATAGTATTTTTTTTTAAACATGGGGTCGGCATATTGCTGCGCACGACTTAAACGGGCAAATTCCAGTCTGGCTGGCAAATCAGCTTCGAGTAGATTCTGCATAGGCGTGAAGTGAAACGGATACAGTCCCTCATAGTGAAACATTTTGCAAACGGTGGACTTGCCTACCACAACTCCCAGAGAAATACGTCATGTGCTTACTTCAGGGTTTATGGTTAGGCGAACCGCAATTTCTTCTTCGGTTGGTGGTTATAGTCTTTGGGCGCTCTGTGGAATCTCGTTTCAGGCGGAAAGAACCTGTTTCATCCAGTCTGTCGTAAAGATTTTTAAAAACCCGGCTGTCTTCGTCGTGGATACATTTCCAAATATATTCGATGAGCTCGGCGTTCATTAAAATTTTCCTGCGCGTATATGCCTATTATATCTCGCATCTCTTCATTAGAAAACAATTTATCTGGACATTTTGTTTTTGTCTTAAGCGAAAATTTTTCAGAAACAATTTTACTATAACATATTAAAATGATTATTATTATTATTATTTAAAACTATTTTAACTATTTAAATACCCACAATATTAAATACTGACAATCAATGCAAAATTTAATAGTAACTAAATTTCCAGAGCATCTTGATGTATTTATTTTAATCATAGCTTATCTATTTCAAGAAAAGTTTAAAAAGCGGAATTTAAAAGAGTGCAATAAACAATTTAAATGCAGATATCTAGAAAACGGTAACTCAGGACGACATTTGCAAAGTATTTACATTTTACAAAAAGATGGACAAAATAATATTTTCACTCAAAATGCGAATACACAAAGGCTAAAAAAGGTTGTGGTTTTTTAAAGTGACATTTAAATGACATTTAGTGACATTTAAATTTCTTATCCTATAAAACCCCACATTACCAAAATTTCGTTCAAGAAAAATACTTTTTAGGAAATTTATTGACGAAAATTGAAAATAAAATTATAACTTTAACACTCTATATCTTGCTTACAATTAACTTTTGAACTAAGGTAAGTTGGGTTAAATCGCAATATTTTCACCCAAAAAATCTGCAGTTTTGCTATGTACCATTAATTAGCGGACACTCTATATATATATATATATATATATATATATATATATATATATATATATATATATATATATATATATATATATATATATATATATAGGAATGGACAGGAATGGAAATTACAGACCAATATCAAAAAATCGCCAACAATGTCCTTAAAATACCGGCTTCAATAGCACCAGAAGATTGAGTACGTTGAGCTTTGCAAAACTATAAGAAAACTTATTCGGGAGGAAACGCGCCGATTCAACATGCAGCTTATGCAAGAGATTCTGGAAAAAATCAAGGAAATTAACAAAACTAAGCAGAGACTAAGAAAGAAAAGGACACAAATGTTTTCCATAATGCGCAAGGATGTTACAATATGCAGGGAACGGACGGAAATGTTAGAGGTTGTGCGAACATTTTATTCAAAGTTATATGAGGACCAGAATCAAGCAAGAACAGCAAGAACAGCCCACTGAAGAACAAGTGCCGGATGTCCTGGTGGAGGAAGTGACAAAGGCTATAGACTCGATGGAAAATGGCAAGGCTCCAGGAAAGGATAGTATATCGGTGGAGATGTTAAAAGCTGGTGGTCGGACTTTACAAAACACTAGCAAAATTATACTCAAAATGTCTCAAACAACAAGAAGTACCCAGCTTATGGAAAAATACAGAAGTGATTATTTTACATAAGAAAGGAGAACGGGAAGATTTAAAGATCTACCGTCCAATAAGCCTCCTATTAGTAATGTACAAAGTTTTCACCAAGATAATATCCAAAAGAATACTAAGAAAACTTAATGACGCACAACCAAAGGAGCAAACAGGATTCAAAAGTGGATTCAGTATAATAGATCACATCAAGGTCCTACAGCAGGTCATAGAAAGCCACAACAAATACACTATGCCACTGTGCTTGGCTTTTATCGATTATGAAAAAGCATTTAATTCTATCTCAAAGCGGGCCATAATGGATGCATTGCTTAATCGAGGTGTAAAGAAAGCCTATGTAAATCTACTAGGATCGATATATGATGAAGCTACAGCGACAGTCCACCTTGACGATCTTGAGGTTGGAATAAATGCAGAGCGGGGCGCACGGCAGGATGACGCAATATTGCCTCTTCTGCCTGGAATATCGCCTCAGCATGCCTGGAAGAAGTGTTCCGTAATCTGGATTGAGAACAGGATGGAATAAGGATTAATGGTGCACACTTGAATCATCTTAGATTCGCAGATGATATCGTTCTTCTTTCACAAGATTCAGAGGAGCTGCAAAGACACGCTGCACTGGGCTGGGGAACCATTTGGCTTGAAACTAAACCAGAAGAAGAGTCAGGTTAGGACACGTTAAATGTGGCTGGCAGGCATTTAGCAGCCTCAACATAGTGTTTAAGAGCAAACTACAACTTTGCCTGAAAAGAAAACTCTTTGATCAGTGTGTCCTGCCCGTTATGGCATACGGAAGTGAGACCTGGACACTCACACCACAGTCAGTTCAAAAACTTCGAGTAGCACAGAGGGAAATGGAAAGATGTATGCCTGGCATTACTAGACGGGACATAAAAATATCCCAAAAATTGCTTCTTAAAGGGGCCTTTAAAGGGAGAACTGATAATAGTTTGACCGTTTTCCATAGAATAGACCGTTTTTCATTTGGATAGTCCAAAAGATTTCCTGAAAACTGAATTTTTCTAAATCGATGTCCGAATACATGGATATCGAAATGCATCTTAATAATTAAGTACGCATCCTTGTACGAAAATATTTATATAGTAGTCAACAATAACAAGACTAATTACTATTAAGGATTTAGCACTTATTCACAACAGATGTTGAAAATGACATCCATTAATCTCAATAAACCCTTCAATTCTTTTCTTCAAAAAAGATCTTACCCTGCCGAAAATACGTTGCTGCAATTCCTCTCCTGTGCCAATCGAGACACCATAGACCAATGCCTTCAAGTATCCCCACAGAAAGTAATCGAGAGTATTTAAATCTGAAGAACCTGGGTCCTATCTATCGTCCTGGATATAACCGATCTAAATGCTCCCTTACATGTACAGAGAAATGAGGCGGAGCCCCATCGTGCATAAAAAACATGCCATATATATAAACTGCTATGGTATCTCTTCCATTAGGTCCATCAAATGGTTTTCCAAGAAGTTCAAATACTATTGAATTTCCCACACGGTACTTTTAGGAATGCCTTCTTGAACAGCAATTCGTCTGATACTTATTCCTGGGTTTTCTGCTACATTTTCTAAAATTCGTTCTTCCTTTTTTTTTGGTTCTGTTGCTCCGGCTTTTCCCATAATCTTTCCATCCCTTTTCACATAAATTTTTATGCAGATTTGTAAATGTTTCTGTACAAGGAAGTACTCTTCTGGAAAAAGTCTCTGCATACGATCTTCTCGCTTGACATGCGTTTCCATTCACCTTCCCATACATAAAATACATATTCGCCATTTCTTCGAAGCAATAATGGGCCATTTTGCATTTTAATAATTTAAAATCTAGACTTTATTGCGTAAATGGTCCAGTTTTACGAAACGTCAAAGACAAAAATTAACACTGAGAGCTGCCTACTAAATTATTAAGATGCATTTCGATATTCATGTGATCATGCATCGATTTAGAAAAAGTCAGTTTTCTGGAAAACGGTCTATCCTAACAAAATGAAATAAGAAGACATTTTTTACATAAAAATTTTTGCGATTCAATCATTTATTTTAAAAAACTAAACAATATTACAAACAGAAAAGTTATGGTAGCATTTACGAAGAATACGCCCCTATATGTGGCGCCTCTGGCTAAAATATTTAATTATTAACACAAAAAAAAACGTTTTTACATCCCAACTTATTGAAATATACCGAATTTCACGACTTTAGCATAAACCATTTCGAAAATATCCATCTTTAAAGTTCCCCTTCAAGGGGTCCTAGCCACTTTAAGAAGCAGTTTTATACTATGTTTATAGGAACTTTTCTATGTTTTCATTCCTAGAGACACCTCCCAAAACATCTCGACCTTATTTCCGGACAATCTGTATATATATATATATATATATATATATATATATATATATATATATATATATATATATATATATATATATATATATATATATATATATATATATATATATATATATATATATATACATAGTATATACACATATATTTTCGGTATGAAACTTAAATTTATACATCAGTCAACGTGTTTTGTAGCAAACATAATTAATTAAAATCCACACTGTTAATTGTTACTGAAGCTCTGCATTCTTTTTTCAGAAACTAACAACTGATAATAGGAATCAAATATTTAAATGTACGGGAAATTCGAATTTTGAGCCAATCGTTAGGATGTTATTGCGTTCGCAATGTCAGCATATCGACATGTAACGCGGTTTTGTTTAGACTACAATATTCGATCGGATGTATCAGGAAACAATTGAATTGGAAAGATGCCGACGAAGCACATTGTAAAATACCCTGGCAATTGCGATCTTTTAAACATTTAACCGGTCATTTTATCCTCTGAATGTTCTTATTTTCTACAAGTATGTTTAGATTATATATATATATATATATATATATATATATATATATATATATATATATATATATATATATATATATATATATATATATATTTATATATATATATATATATATATATATATATATATATATATATATATATATATATATATATATATATATATATATATATATATATATTATATATTTTTGAGTACCTTGACGGAATTATTTAATGAACAAAAAGAACCAATACCATTTACATTTGAAAAAATAAATAGTTATAAATAACTCTATTATATATAAATAACAGCTATTACAAGTCTACGAGGCATCGACCGAATTATTCTTTGTTTTTATTGTTCCAGTTCGTTTAATTTTTTTTAAATCAAGACAATTTCTCAAGAGTTCGGCTAATATTGTTCCATATTAATTCTATTGGGGATAAATCTGGAGATCTCGCCGGTTATACGAGTGCAGGTATCGCAAACTCTTCTAAAAACTGCAGTATTTGATAATTTGTATACAGTCTGATATCTTACTGACAGAGGAGATTTATACTAACTTGTAGATACAGCTTACTGTCGGGCTGCCCCTATGCAGTAATTTCTGACATAATAATAGCTGTATGTCGTTCTAATGCGAAAGTTAACTTTTGCCTTTTACCCTGAAAGCGTCAAAGCCTTTTACGTCCATCATGACTACCCAACCAAATTCTAAACTCATCATTGAAGCAAATAGGATTTTAGTACAAGAACCATTGAATTCAACTAACTCGGTACCATTTAAATAACGTGTCTTGTGGTGCACTATAAGAGGAAGCGCCCGATAACGACAATAATCACGCGTCCCCATGCAAGCGAATTTTGTCGATTAACAATTATCTTCGAAAAAGTCTTACAAATGGCAGCAGTAAAAGCATCAGACACATGCAGGATATTTTCATGTCAATAAATGTTTGTGGGCACCTTTGAAAAACACCTTGAAGACCTGTACACCATACTCTATCAAACGCCTGTTGGACGTTAAAGAAGCATAGCAATAGCCTTAATCCTCTTAATCGTAATTCATATTATATAATCAATTCATTTTTCATTTGCATTCGGTTGCCCTGAAAGTTCATAGGGATTTTTAATTAATTGCTCTTTTAACGCTATTATAGAAAAATATATGGTGGATTAGTAAAGTTTATTTACATATTACTAATCCTTGTGGTATTTACAATGTTTACTTCCAGAGTGGCTTTGATTTGCCTTCAGTTAGTCAAAATAATTAACATTGAAAATGTGGGTTGATAACTTGTATTTACGCCACATTATGCTTTTCTATTTCGAAAAGAACAAGAACAATATCCAACCAAATACCAAGATTTTCGAAATATTGAACCTTTTATCGGGTTATTTTGTCCGGATTCTGTTAGGCAACACACGGCGCAAAAGTTATTTAGTCTGTTCAGGAGCGGAAATTTTGAACTGGAAGACCGGTTTCACTTTGGCCGTACTTCAAGCACTGATGTCAAGGAAGTAAAGACCTTAAATTCCACAGTCAGTCTCTGAGATAACAGAAAAGTTAAATATTGGCATATGGACCGTTTTTGATCATCTAAAAATAAACCTGATACGTCTGCCGATACGATGTTGGGTCCCTCAGGAACTTGGTGGTAACTGATGATAAAAAGCGGATTGTATACAACAAAAAAAATCATGGAGCTTATCAGGGTCAGCGGTTTTAAGTACGGCGAAGGACGGCCGGAAGAAAATTATGCTTTTCATTTCGTGGGATTAGAAGGGACACATACACTTTGAGCTTCTTCCATGCAACCAAACTATCAACACCGGCCTCTACTGTTCACAATTTGATCGGTTGATGACAGCAAATGAAGAAAACCAGCCAGAATTAGCAAACAGAAAAGGCGTCGTTTTTTCATCATTTTTATTGTTTTTCAAAATATTCTCCGCGATGATCGATACACTTTTGCATACGTTTGAACCAATTTTCATAGCACTTTTTCCATTCCGATTGAGGTATCTTCAAAACATGAATTTTGAACGCATCAATCGTTTCTTCTGGCATCGAAAATCGATGTCCACGTAGTTTATTATTCACGGACGAAAACAAAAAAATCATTGGGTGCCAAATCAGAACTGTACAGCGGATGACCCATCAATTCGATGTTTTGACCGCTCAAATATTGAGTTGTTCGGTCCGACGTGTGAAAGCTCACGTTGTCATGGTGAGAATGATCCTACGTCTCATTTCTTCGACGACTTCTGGCAAATAAATGGTGGTGTACAATTCAAAATTGACTATTCAACGATTCTCTAGTGGCACTGTAGCCCATACTCATTTATCCCACAAAAACAGGCGACCATTTGCTTGAAAGTGCTTCTTGCTCAAACAACTTTTGTTAGGTTTGACTCATTTTGAAAGACCCATACAGTCGACTGCTGTTTACTTTCGGATTCATACGTATAGATCCAAGATTTGTCACCTGTGTCATCTGTGTAGATGTTATACACGCACCACGATTGTATTTTTTGAGCACTTTTTTGCACGAGCCTCTTTTTGAGCGATTGTCAAATTATGCGGAATCAAACGTGCACAAATCTTTTTCGCGGCTAAATGTTCATGTAAAATGTTGTGTATGTTTGTCATACTAATACCCAGGGATGCTTCAATCTCACGGTATGTCACATGACGATCTTGCTTTATCAGTTTGTGTACAGTATCGATGTTTACTGGCAGAACAACCGATTTTGGATGACCTTCTTTAAATTCGGCAGTAATATACAATGGTTTTAGATTTTGCTTCATCGAGAAAAGTCAATGCGAGTTAATCGATGCACTGTTGTTGAGATAATCTACGTCGAAAGTGATAGTAAATCATCGCACGAAAGTTCACACGAGTTAATTCCATTTTTTGATTGAGATAAAATTCTCAAGTCGCTAAACAACACAAATAGCGTCCGTATGATAAAACGTTCTGAGTGCATATACAGTAAACAATGCCATTCTTTATTATGTACATGTCAGATGACCTAGCAACACCATTGTTGCCGTATCAGAATACATAAATAGCAAGCTAAATGTTTTATTAGCAAGATCTTTTTTAGAAACACACGCGAAAAATTTGATAGTTAAAATATTAGAGAGCTGTAAAATTTGCACCAGTGGTTGGATTATCTTTAATGGGTATGAAACAAATCTCTTTGAAATTTAAGCATGCAACATTGATTTCTAGGTGTTGCAACAGCAGCATCGCGTCGACCATCAGCTCTCATTAACTAAAGTTGTCACCTGGATAGGTGACCTACACAAACTAAGAATAAGGAAGTTAGTACTAGCTAGTTGGCAACCTTACAAACTAAGTGTGATGGGTCAAATCGGACTGAAGAGCTAAAATTTAAATTAATATCAAAATGTATACTGTGGATTTCTAATGTCTCTTTTTCTATCTTATTTTTTAAAGATGTCTTTAAGACAATCTCAGAAAACAGATCATAATATACTATTGAGAAAACTAAATCTGTTGTTAACAATTTGACCCAGAATTCTCTTCACGATTTTTGTTCCTCCACATTCCGTTTCAGCCTATTCCGGTACGTTTTTTCCGCTTTTTTGATGTGGTCCGGCATAGGCGAATGCAATGTGAAACGGCCCGTAAACAGTCGATGGTTATTGTAAAGTTTTTTTTGTGGAACTGCAAACTGCAACCTGTTTTAGAATTATCGCTGCAGCGTTGCGGACAAAGCGAACGGTTGCGATATTTATTTAGCCGTTAATAAAGGCGTTTTGTTCGACGAAGGCGGTTTTAAAAATCGCAATTGAATAGAAATGGATAGAGGAGAGCTGTTTTTTGGAGAGGAGTCGCAAACCAAACCACTCAAAAAATGAAACAAAAAAGAGTTTCATTTCTCTCTTATATTGCGTTTATTCTTTATCGCTTTACGTTCCATTCTTTATCTAAATACTACACAAATTAAATAACACCACTAATTCGATTGAATAGCTAATTTAATTGCCTTCATTTTTTATACTTTAGATTTGTGTAACAGTTAGAAGAGTTTTTGTTTTGCCAATTTCTTTTCTTTTTGACTATAAATCTATAAATAAAGTTTGCAGCAGAGATTGTTTTACCAACTATCTTAATGTTTTATTTTTAGTTCATCCCTTCTTACCGTGCCGTGTTCAAACGAAGGTTGGCGACCATTATGACTATTTGCACTTTTTTTAGAGCTGCTCTAAATAACTGGTGAGACACGTACAGTTGAATCATTCTCTCAAATTTCGCTGCCATTTCCCACGCTTCTTCACACCTCTATCTTTCCCTACACAATCACTCCCAAAAGTGCATTACGTTGTCCTCTCATTACGTGAACGAAATATTCTAATTTGCGTGTTTTTATGATTCTTATTAGTACTCTTTCAGTGAATATTCTACGTAGAATCCGAATTTCAGTACCGAATATATTCGTAGTATTGTGCTGAATAACCACATTTACTGCCGTTACACAGTACTGCCGCTGGAAAAGTGACCTTACTGGGAAAATGCTGATTTTGGGCTAAATATTGGAAGGAAGCTAGCCTAGTAGCATAAATCTTACTCATCAAAGGGTTATCTACACAAAATATATCAAAGCAGTGTTGATCAGGGACGTTTCTGCATGACATTGGGTTTTGACTAAAAGCTACAAATGTCTCTCCTGGAAAAAGCCTCTTCTTAGTTAGATCTCTTTTCCAGCGACAGTGTGAACATATGAACTCCATTTATTTCCACGCCGGATGTTTCTGCTCGAAATGATTCCTGTATAATGACCTCTGAATACATATTGGTAGATCTATTCCTTATTAATTTCTTTGTTTTAAATATAAGTGGAATATCTTAATTTTTTATCATTAACTTATTAAAATGTACTCCGGTATATTTCATTTTAAAGCTCTATGTTTTATAACTTATACAGCAAGGAATTAGTACTCGCAATATTATCTACCAGTATATTAGATTATATAAAAAATTAAAGCAGCTGCGTTAATCGCGGTGTATAAGGTGGCAGCCGACGATACAGCAGTTAGCGTGGAGCGGGTCTACTGGGGTTTCCTGTAACCGATGACCGTGGTTCGGAATCAATATTAAGGTGTAGGTCCAGTCGCTAAATAACCTTCTCAGTTGCTGATGCGCCTCTTACCCTAAAACTCTACTTTTACAAGTAATGAATTCTACTTTTTATAAAATACGAGTCTTTCAATAAGTTCTTAAAAAGTTCTTCAAAAAGATAGAAAAACAAATTATTTAAAGTGTTTTTTTTTTAATTTCAACATAACCTTCTTTTAGCTCTATACACTTTTCCAAGCGTTTTTCCAACTTTTTTAAGCCTTCTAAAAAGTAAGATTTCGGAAGGTCCTCAAAATAGGCATCTGTTTGAGCGATGATCTAATCTTTTGATGTAAACCGTTGTCCGCTGAGCCATATTTTTAAGTTCGAAAATAAAAAAAGTCACTCGGGGCCAAATCCGATAAATACGGTGGATGTAATAATTCGAACTTTAATTCTATGATTTTGGCCATTGAAACTGCACAGGTGTACACCCGTACACCCGTGCAACTTTAATGGAAGAGGATCTTTTTCTTTTTCAAATGAGGATAATTTTTCTTGATTTCTTCACTCAAAAGGTGTAATAACGACGTATAATACCCTCAAGTTATTGGTTTTCCTTTTTTCAAGTAATCGGTGTAGAGATCCATATGCATCCCAAAAAACGGTAGCCATAACTTTACCGGCCGATTTCACCGTCTTTGCCTTCTTCAAAGCCTGTTCGCGTTCAAAAACCCACTGTTTTGATTATTTATTTGCCTCTGGAGTTTAGTAGTGCATCCGTGTTTCATCCACAGTTATGTATCGATGCAGAATCTCATCAGGATTGCGACGAAAACGCGCCAAAACAGCCTCAGAGTCAACCACACGATTATGTTTATTATCCGCTGAGAGCAAACGCGGTGCCCATTTTGCCAATTTTTTTCCCACCCAATTTCTCATGCAAAACTGCAAAACACTGTGCCTTGCGATAAGCCTGTGGCCTCAACTATTTCACGCACATTGATTCGTCGATCACTTAAAACCATGCCGTGGTTTTTGTCAATCATTTCGAGAGTAGTCACTTCCACTCAAAACTCTTTTTTTTATTTTTCTAAATAAACAAAAGTTTCTTGCTTCAATCGACAATAAAAATAAAACCATGTGATGAATATAACTGAGACTTTGACAGCTATCTAGTGAATAAAAATGCTTACTAAAAACAAACCCTTTCCGATGCTATGAGCGCCATCTCTTTGATTTTTTAAGGACTTATTGTACGACCCTCGTACTTTCAGTACTAAAAGACTTAAATGAAATAAAAAATATGAATACTATTTTATCGAATGTTGTCGTCCAACGTGAAAAATAACTCCCTACAACAAGAAATGAATGTCTAACGATTCGCTTTTTGTATAAATGCGCTAATCCTCCCCATTTTTTGTATCATTAACGAAAACGACGAGGCATAAAACATTTTTAATTAATGCGGTTTGTTTTGCTAGTAAATCTCCAGTTGTTTTCGCTTTCTTCACTTGACGAAACGGCGCGAAGGCCGGCAGTAATTATTCTTCTGTTTACCTTTTAGATTATTTTTAGATATATTAAATTTGCATATTCAGTAAAAACTACATTAATTTCGAAAATATGTTAATCGAAGAGTGAAGCACATCTCACCATATTAATAGTTTATGTCGTAATAGTCCGAAAAGTTGGTAAGGATTTTCCATTAGTTGTTCTTTTAACGCTTTTAAACAAAAATCTGTATTAAATTGGTAATGTTTATTTACATATTAATATTTCCTGTGTTTACATTCAGATTCGTTTTAATTTGTCTTCAGTTAATCAAGTTGATTTAAATTGAAAATGTCGGTCGATAACGTTCATTTACACTAAACAATGCTTTTTTATTCCAAAAAGAGCAAGAACGTTATCCAAACAAAAACAGGATTCAGGTCTCTGTTGCAGAGACCACCTGAAAAATCGGCATTGCTCTGAGGTCATTATACACTAATGTCGAAAAAATAAAGGCGATAATAACTAAAGATCCACACACCACTGTATGCGCAGATAAGTTATGTATTGGCCAGTTGATCGTTTCTGATCATCTGAAAAAAATTGGTACGTCTGCCTATACGATGTTTGGGTCCCTCACGAACTGAGTCAAGGAAATCTGCTCGATCGAATCTCTTCATGCGATCTTTTGCTGAACAAAAATTTTGAGACTCAATTTCTGAAGAAGGTGGCAATTGGTGATAAAAAGTAGATTGAGCGGTTTTAATTACGACAAAGTTCGTCCGGAGTAAATTTTGCTTCACATTTGGTGGGATTGGAAGAGACCCACATACTTTGAACTTCTTCCACGCAATCAAACCGTCAACATCGACCTCTACTATTCCCAATTAAATCGGCTGAACGCTGCAATTGAAGAAAAATGTCAAGAATTAGCAAACCGGAAAGACATCGTGTTTCATCACGACAATGCACGACAACAAGTTTTAATCAGGGCCCTGCAAAAATTGCTGACCTTCGATTGGGCTATTTTCCTTCATCCCCATTACTCACCAGACATCACACCCTCGGACTACTATCTATTCCGCTCCCTCCAAAATTGTTTAAATAGAAGATATTTTAAAACAGAAGAAGAGGTGAAAACCACCTGTTGATAATTTTTGGCAATAACGATGCTAATTTTTGGCAAAAAGGCGAAATAAACCTATCACTACTAATTACATGCCTTTTTCAAATCTTTTTTTTAATACAACACTATGTTAAACTAACAGTAAGAAAAGTAATTACAACCTAAACTGTCCATCGACCTAATAATACTATAAAAGATGATATTGGGGAAACTCATTTTTTCAACGTCTAGGAGGACAAGTTTAACAACGGTGAGCCATTCAAGTCTAGCAAAATTAGCAAAATATCCAAATTTTTCCATTTATTAATTTCTAGGAGATCTAAAAGATTTAATTTTCATTATATAATATTTTAAAATTAAGTATTTAGCAAAATGAGGATTATTTTGTTGTTTACAATAACTTCTTTTATATTCTTTGAGCCTAGTAGACTTCCTTCCTGTTTGCCCAACATAGACTTTTTGACACGACCCGCACTCAATTAATTAAATTCCTGATTTATAGAGTTTATTTCTTTGACTTTTATTGTTTTTAGTGAGGCATCTAAGACTATAGTTTGTTTAGAAAGCAATATTTTTAACGTTTGTTTTGGATCAATGTTTAGACACTAATTTGGTAATTTTTACTGTATATGTAATTGTTTTGTACGCTGCATTCTTGATATTATTGACAGAACATATTAAATTAATAGTTGTATTATAACTTTTTTTATTAATTATTTTATTTATAATGTTTGGGTCGTACCCATTATTTACAGCGATCTGTTTGATAACATTCAGTTCTTTATTAAAATTATCTATTAACATAAGTATATTTAATAATCTATGTATAAATGAGTTAAATGTTGCCACACTTTGTGAATAAGAATGGCAAGATTTATTGAGTATAACTAAATCTGTATGTGATGATTTATTAAAATGGTTTAAAATTGCAAAATTATGTTTATTGTCTTTTCTAGTAATTGTTAAATCTAAAAAGTTAATACTATTATGTTGCTCTTCTTCAACTGTGAATTTAATATTCTTATGTAAAGAAATGATGTAAGTTAAGAATTGATTTAATTGTCAGAACAATTGTCAACACCTGAATCAAACAACAGAATTGTCAGAACCTGTAAAACAAATTTTATTGTAATTTCCGTAGTAAAATTTCCAGTAAAATTGAAAAATGCACTGTGTGTCGAAACAATTATACATACAATTTTAAATATAGTGGAAATTTCAGATATTTAGCTTTGCTTATTTATTTAATTACATAATACACTAAATATAATAATGACTAAATATTAAATATATAATGATAATAAACACTAAATATATAATGATAATAAACACTAAATATATAATGACATAAACTTTTAAAAGAAGAAAGAATGCAAATATTCCTCCTGGTTTTAAAAAAAATACATACGAACTTTCCGGACAATTCGATAGAATAATTACTGTAATAAATATACTCGTAGTAATTAGCCATTCGATTTATCGCAAATTTCCGTGGATGCTTTTAGTGGATACATTAAAATGCTTCTGGTGGTTTTCAGCCTTTCAAGAACATCTCGGTAAAAATGTTGGATTGCTGTTTAGCCTTGACGCACCAATTTCTTATGTACGATCTTCTGATTATAAACCCAAAAAGTAAAAAAAAAACATAAAAGCGAATCAACATGCTTTTGATATTTGATTTACTCATTCTGGCCTTTTGAAATTGGTGAGACTGGAGTGTGCCATTCGTGCTACGATTCCAGATCCTATTTAAAAAACAGGTTCTAGAAAATGAGGGTCATTTTCAATCCGCCGCAAAAAGTCAAGACATGTTTCCGGACTCTCGACCTTTTAATTCTGCGAAAAGTTTTTCGGGCCATTTTCGCGTAGATTCTGTGGACACTTTAATCGCTTTTTGCATCTGAAAATGAACTCACTAACGGATTACACACAGGAAGAAGAAGAAAAAGAAGAAGACTTTTTCCACCAAAGAATCTATCTTAAATTTTCTGTTACCAACATGTAGAATGCTTTTGATGTCTTATCTGTCGATCTTGTTGAAATACATTTCTTTAAAATCTGTTTTCCAGATACTTTTATCCATATAAATAAAAATTAAATGATATTCATCGATATGCCCATCACTTGAGTTGGACCGATTTGGCTATTTTTTTTAAATGTTTGTAATAGTCCGAATAAGGTTTTTAGGGAAAGAAAAATTGGAAAAGTTGCCCGGAAAATTGGAAAAACTGAAAGTGTTTTTTTCTATGGAATTTTTGTATGAACTCAAGACCATAATTCACGATTCGAACGTTGGATATGGGTAATTCTTTTTTTGTATTGTTCGTTATACTCTTGGAAAAGTTTTCAGGAAAAAAAAATTGAGACAATTACAAAGGAAAGTCAGAAAATTCGGACAAACTGCAAAAATAATAATTTTAGTATTCACTCTCTATCATAACTGACGATAGGAACGACATATTTGGTTGATTCTTTTATTTTTTGTTTTGTTCGTTATGCTCCCGGGATGGAAATATCTCAATTGAATGTTTTCGATTGAAAAAAAATCTGGAAGATCTGGAGAAAAATTAGGAAAGACGCATTCCAGTCTAAATTAAAATAAAATTACGTGAGTTTTAAACGCAACAAATCATCTCGCATGTAAAATTTCCGATTGGTGCAGTTCTGAAAGTACTCCTCCTCAAATTAAATATCCATGGCCACAATCGTCAATAGATACAATCATCACTCAGAAATACGCTTTTTTTCTCATTTTTACTTTGTTTACATATTTCCAATAGCTTATTCACAAAATGATCACATATTTATTGAAATTTGGTCAGGACAACGTCTGTCGGGTCAGCTAGTAGGAAATAAAATATTTTTCATAGCATGAAGGATTTTTACTGGGCTAAAAAAACATTTCTGATGACTAACAATGACAATTTTTTAAGCGTTATGATATTCAAACGTTTACTTGAAAACTGATATATATTACAGGAAGGAATATTATTCATCCCATACATAGAAAAAAAGCCATCGAAAACATTTAGGAATTTTTGCAATAAAAAAACGATTCTTTGCTCTGAAATATTTTAAATTTGACCGTTTTAGGAAATTGAAAACCAACGTAAAGATATACAGGGAGCTAAAAATATTGGATTTTTAAGTATGTTAATTTATTATGATTGATACGTCCAAATAACTGTTCAATATTAGTTTGTAAAATATGGGGCATTAATTTCACGAGAAGCGGACAACGAAAAAAAGTCTGGCTCTGAAATTTGTTTTTATTGGGTATATTTGTACTTCTAGAGGATATTCACCTGATTGACGGAAGAGTTTCTTTGGAATTTTATATTCATATTAATGTAAATTATAATAAAATAATAAATGTAGTGTTTTGTATAGAAAATTTACTGTTCTTTTTGATTTTCAAATCGGATTCCAAATTTGAATTTGTTTTCTAGGGTAAACAGGAAGAAAATATTTCAAATATTTTTTTTTAACAACTTCAATCATTTTAATTTTGTTTTTTTTACTGCAAAATAAAGCTTAACATTTATAAATTTTACCATGAAAATTGCAGATTGGTATCTAAATTAGTTTAGAGAGATAAATCAATTAGAGTACGTACATGTCATACTGCGGCTTGTTTGTAAAAAAAAAGATATACCTACATAGTAAAGTTGCTGTGACGTTACTTATTTATAAAAGTGACATAAAGATATATATATATATATATATATATATATATATATATATATATATATATATATATATATATATATATATATATATATATATACTAACTTATAAACTAGTTTTACACTTGATACCTATATATTCTTAATAATGATTTATAACTAAATCAAACAATATTGTATCAAAAGAAAAATATTTTAATTTATAATTTTTGCAATTTTACTATTGAAATCAACTATGTCTTCAGTAGTTGGAACAAAACAGTGGTACGTTTTTATTCCTGGAATAGTTACTGATGTTTGAAATCGTGGTTGTGTGTAAAAACGTGGTTTAAACCGTGGTTTAAAACGTGGTTAAAACTTTATTATTTTATTATAATTTACTTCAATATGAAAAAACCCTTCCGTCAATCAGGGGAATTCAATAGAATCCCATATCTTAACAACTAAACCTCAAATAAAAAACTATTATGTATACACGTTTATATCCCCTAGAAGTACAAATATGCCCAATATGAACAAATTTCAGAATTTGACTTTTTTTCGTTGTCTGCTTCACGTGAAATGCCGCATATGTGTTTTTTTTGTGTTTTACTTATAACTCGTTTCATTATTATTTTTAATATCTCTAGAATTGACAATGTTGTATTATATACAGGCGATCTAAAGTAAGCAAGCTAAACCATTTTCCCGAAATTCAGAAATAGTTTTCGTACCGATAAGGTAATTCACTTTTTTTCCTACAAATTGTTTCTAATATTTATTTCAACTATAAGGATGCGTAGATAAGGCTATACACGAGGGTTGCTATTTATGTATCCGGAATTGGCAACAATGGTTTTGCTAGGCCCCATCTGACATATACAACTTAAAGTTGGACATTGTTGACTGTATACGTTCTCAGAACGTTTTGTCATACGTACCCTATATGTATTGTTTAATGACTTAAAAATTTTATCTCAGTCACAAAATTGGAATTAACTCGTGTGCGATGATTTACTTCGACTTTCGACATGGATTATCTCAAGAACAGTGCATCGATCAACTCTAATTTTTGGCGAAGCTCCATCTAAAGCCACTATATATCACTAATCTAGTGAATTCAATCGTAGCCGTCGTTCGCTCTCAGACGAATTTAAAGAAGGTCGTCCAAAATCGTTTGTTGTGCCAAAAAACATCGCTACTATGCGCGATAAAGCAAGATCGTCATGTGACATACCGTAAGATTGAGGCATCTCTGGGCATTTATATGACAAGCATACATAAGAATTTATATGACATTTAGCGGTGAAAAAGATTTGTGCGCGTTGGATTCCGCATAATTTGACAATTGCTCAAAAAAGGCTCGTGTCGATTGGTACTAAAGAAATACTCAATCGTGGTGAGTCAAAAGCCGTGTATAAGGTCTACACAAGTGACGGAATCTTGGATCTATGCGTATGAGTCGGAAGGTAAATAGCAGTCAACTGTATGAGTCTTTCAAAAACAAGAAATGTTCGCGCAAATGCAAAAACACTTCGAAGCAAATGGTCGCCTGTTTTTTGGGATAAATGTTTGTTTGTCAGAAGTCTTTGAAAAAATAAGAAAAAAACAACTAGCGACGCAGGATTATTCAAAATGCAGGTTTTGGAGATACCTCAATCCGCATGGAAAAAGTGCTATGAAAATTGGTTTAACTGTATGCAAAAGTGTATCGATTATCGCGGAGAATATTTTGAAAAACAACAAAACCATTTTCAATGATTGATAATTAATTAAAAAATACTCGTCTCTCTCCGTTCATTAATAAATAAATTATAGACAGAAAATTTCTTGTTAAAATACTTTGTTTACCCACTGTGAATCATTTATTGTGATCAAAGCCTGATAGCTCAACCAGATTATAATAACCGTTGTTAAATTATATTATAATTACCAATAATTATTAAATTGGTTAAATAAAAAATATTATTTATAGTTTTACATTTTGTTCTTCTCTAGAACTCAGTCGGCAAAAAATGTATTTCCACATCCTAATTTTAAAATTATAATATGTAAATATAGCAAGACAGTATCAGAATTAGTGTGACATATTGTACTTACTAATCTTGTCAACTCTTTCAATTTACAGTCAGATTTCAGTTTAGCAAGTTACTTTAATTTGTGTGTTGGAAATGATTTCGAAGCGAAAAGAGATTCATATAGGAATGCCATTATACCATGCCAGAAAAATTTCTAGAGAAATTGGAACACAACTTAATTTATTATATTCTACAGTGCCGGATATTGTAGGAAAAAAAATACGGACACGATTGAAAACAAACCGTAATCAGGTTGTGTGAAAAATGCCTTAAAAATACCTAGACACAGCGCCCAATAGATTTCGAATGACTTTGAGACATGCTCCGGGAAAAAGGCAAAATCTCAGAAAATAAGAAATGCTCTCCATGACAAAGTGGTGCCCGAGGTAGGCGACCTGTAAAGAAGCCCTTTCTCAATAAAATTAATAAACGAAAAAGATTGCAGTTTGCACAAAAATATATATAAAAACCTCTACATTTTTGGAAGCAAATTTTTATTCCGACGAGAGCAAATTTGAAGTTTTTATGCCAGCCAACATTTTAACATTAAAGTGGAGAAGAATAGACACTAGATGGGGGTAATGTTATTGTTTGGGAGAACATATCTGATAATGTAGTAGGGAATATTTGCGTTATAAACGGTAATGTCACGGTAATATCGAATCCTGTATTATAGCTGAGTAGGATTTTCTATTTCCAATAAGATAATGACCCTAAACATATAACTAACATATCCAAAGGAGCGGCATCTGTTTATTACATCTAGAAGGTAGCTAACACCACCCCAATCACCAGACCTTAATCCCATGGAAAATTCATGGCACATTCTAGATATAAAAATCAGTGAGCAAAATCAAGAGCATAAAACATCTAAAAGAAGTAATTTTTGATGTATGGAACAGTGTACTCACACAGATTACAAAAAAAAATGGTGGAATCAATGCCTAGACATTTGGACTCTATCATTCATGATAATGGAATGAACACATAATATTAAACAAATTAGGTGGCTAGAGAAATTGATTTTTATAATAATTACAACTGGAACTTGGCTGAGCGGAAATATTTTTTTGTCGTTTCAAACATTATTATTAAAGATATTATTTATTGATATTTTCAAATAAATTGTTATTCTATGTTATGTCAATCTTGCTATATTTACAGATGATGTATTTTTTTAACGTAGTATCACAAAAGAGAAATAGGTCGAAATGTATCACAGCTTTTGATACATTGCTCAAAATATCAGTTTTATTTATACATTTTAATGAAAAAGATTTTCCACAAATAAATTTAGTTATAAAAAACCAAAACCAAACAATTTTATTAGACTTTTTTATAATAATTTAATTAGTAGCAGAAAATTACTTCGTTTTTGCTCCAACTTATACTATAATTAGTTACGGTTTCTTGTACATAACGAACCAGCAAAACAACCAAAAACAGTTTTCTGTTGTAGAAAGGGCAGAAAATAAGAACTCTATTAAACTGGAGGTAAGTTAAAGTGAACAGGAATTTTAATTATAGATTTTTAGTTTGAAGTTTCACGAGGACGTAATTTTAAATAAATTAAATTTGGATACCGCTCAATAATTAAAATGAAATTTTCAATTTATTAACTAATTCTGGTGCAAGTTTAGGATATAGTATACATAAATTTTATTTAATATAATTTTATATAAACAATTTGTAAAATTGTATTTACCACAAACGAGGGAATATTTATAAATATTTATACAAGACCAGAATAACAAAAACTACATCAGTTCAAAATAATAGAAATTATATCAACTTAATCACATTTTAACTACCAGGGTGTAACAAAAATATTTGTATAAAGGTATTTATTAAACTACTTATTAAGTACTCATTAAAAAGAAAATTAATTACTCATTAAAAAATATATTTTTCTACAGTTCTTTGGCACCATTTCTATGCCACGCAAATACCGATTAATGGTAGCGTAGAATACTCCTAATTCCCCTGAAAGTTTCCTGGTGCTTGTTCTAGGATCTGCAGCTGTTCTTAACACGATAGAATCGAGAGACTTGATCTTTCCCTATCTTCAAAATGCATCTCTTCCTCCTAGAACTTCTTTTTGAACCTTAGCTGAGCGGTGCGGTGCGGATTGATACGGACCTTTCCCCCTCTACTTCGCAAATCCCACGAGCGCTGTTAATCGCTTCGAAGCGTAATAATATCTTAAAATTGATGAATCCTACAGTGGATTGATAAATGCCGAATGATTCGACTGACTATATATATACGTATATGGGAGATTAGCGCTACCAATTAGGAGAATTGTCAGGAGCTGGCACACTATTTCTCTGATCTCCTCAATTGCCCTGAATGCGACACAAGATTCCCCAAGGAAAATTGTATCCATACCAACTCAGAATCACCACCACCAACACAGGAAGAAATCCACAGACACATACGCATACTAAAGAATAACAAGTCATCCGGTGAAGATGGTATCACCGCGGAACTATTGAAAAACCTCGGACCAAATTCACTGCAGGAACATACGCAAATTATCACGAACATTTGGCAAACAGAAAAATTACCAGATGAATGGAAATGTGATCTTATCCACCCGCTGCACATGAAAGGAGACAGAACAGATGTGAACAACTACAGAGGAATCTCCTTACTACAAGTCACTTACAAAATCCTCTCAGCATGCCTTCTCCAGAGAACATAAGAACAATTAGAACACAAAATTGGCGAATACCAGGCTTTCGCCCTGGTCGCTCATGCAGTGAACACGTCCCAATCATCTGCACGTTCGTGGACTTTCAGAAAGCATACGACTGCATCGACCGAAAATCTTAGTTCAACATACTAGAAGAACAAGGACTCGACCCGAAAACACTACGATTGATCAAGCAGACACTGATTGACACAACCCCTAAAGTAAAATTTATGGGAGAAATGTCCGAACCCTTACTGATTAAAACTAGAGTACGCCAAGGAGATGAGTTATCCCCACTCCTCTTCAACCTGGTCCGGGAGAAAGTCATAAGGGAATGGGAAAAAGAACTGAAAAATAAAGGACACTGGAAACCAATACGACTCGGACGATCCAAAAACAACATAGAAATATCATGCCTGGTCTTCGCAGACGACCTAGCCATACTCGCAGACAATGAAAAAAGGGCAACCAAACAGATCCTCAATCAATGTGCAGAGAAAGTTGGCCTACAAATCTCCTTTCAAAAAACCGAATTCTTCCGCTCAAAATTTGATATCCAAAATTTGAACACCAAATACGGCAAAATAAATAGGGCCACTCACTTCAAATACATGGGCGAGATTCTCGAACCCACAGGAGGAGAGATGATAGCACAGAAGACTCGATTACAGAAGATGAAGAGCGCATACAGCAAGACACACAATATGCCTATCCACACACGCAAAAATAAGACACTACAACACAGTAATCAAACCAGAAGTACTATACGCAAGCGAGACACTTACACTTCATACAAAAAGCGGCATAGAAAATATACTAAAAGAAGAACGCAAAATTATGAGGAAAATTCTCGGCCCAAAACTGACAGAGGTATGATACAGACTACATTGTCGAAAGACCACAGAGAGAATGTCCAACGTAGCGGCGGACATAAGAAAAAGAAGGTTGAAATTCCATGGACATATCAGAAGACTCTCACCGACAAGACTCACCAACAGAATTCTTACATACATAAAAGGAATCAAGTCAACAGTACCATGGATCACACAAGTCAGAGCTGATCTGGGAAAGGCACAAATGGGTCTGACAGAGATTGAGGATAGAAGAACGTACAGAAACAAAATACATATGTGGAATGTTGCATCAGAGAGTGAAGTTTCGAGGAGATCGGGAACAAAGTGGACGGTGGAGAGAAAGAGGAGATCGGGAACAAAGTGGACGGTGGAGAGAAAGAGAATCCACGGAGAAAGGGTGAGAGAGGTGTGGTGGATCAGAAAGAACACTCGAAAATTAGTCAGAATGCTTTGCGTGGTCCAACCGGGTCTATGGGCACCTAATAATATATATATATATATATATATATATATATATATATATATATATATATATATATATATATATATATATATATATATATATATATATATATATAATTATTTGTATGTGCTATCTTGAAATAAGATTGGCAAATGCCAGCTTTAAAACAAATTTTCTTATTTGCCTAGGGTATATCTATTAAAACTTTTTGTTGAAAAAAGTACATTTTATATTACTATCACTATACTACAAAATATTTAGAGAATAAATTTGTATCATCCTTTTAGAGAAACTTTTGAATTTCACCTCTGACTTCTTTATTGGGATAAAGTTTATTTTTGTCAATTGAGAAAATCGAATTTTCCTTTGTCTATGAAGCTACTGCAAAGTTAAATGAGATTTTTGCAACATTCGGATCAAGAAAACGAGGGCTTTTGCAAGAGGGGAATGAAAAGAATAAGAAAAAAGAAAGATTTTCGCTTAAAAGATCAAAAGGAATACTAGAGTGTTGTATTAAATAATACCTGAGAAAATTTGGTTTTTATATTTTTCCTGTGTCCTAAATGATATATTACACTGGATGACACCAATGTGATTACAAACTTGAGAACACAAAATTTAAATTAGAGAATATTTATGTTCATTTTGAAAAGCGCAATAGCCGCTGAGATGGAAATACCAGTATTAGAACACAGAAACGAAAAGTTTATTATAATGAGATGATTAGTTTGAAGGGGCTAAAATAAATAAATAAATATATATATAGACCATCAACCCGCGTCGATCTACTGCAGGATGAAAGCCTCTTCAGCATGCTTACAACTTTCACGGTCCTGGGCTTTCCTCTGCCACTCGGGTCCTATATACTTAATGATGCCATCGTGCTTTCGGTCTTTCTTCATAAACATTTGCGATCAAGCGGTATCCACTCTAGGATTATCTTGGTTCATCTGTCATCCCATCGCCTCGCTATATGGCTGCCCATCTCAACTTCAAAGCTTCAAATTTATGTAAAAGGATGACTTCTGTATTTTTCCATAAGTCAGGTACTTTTTGTCCTTTGCGGCAGTTTGAGCATAATTTTTCCAGTATTTTATGTAAAGTCCAAACACCAGCTTTTATCATTTCGACAGTTACACTGTCTTTTCCTGGAGCTTTGCTGTTTTTCATCGATTCTATAGCATTTGTTACTTCCTCCATTAGGATATCTGGCATTTGTTCTGACGAGGATATTGTTGTCTTTGATTGGTTCTGATCTTCATATAACTAGGTATAAAATTTTCTGACAACTCCAATGTTTGCGTACTCGCCCTGCACACTGTGCCATCCTCACGCATTTAGGCATAAATTTGCCTTCTTTTCTTTCTCAGCTTCTGTTTAGCCTTGTTAATTCTTCAGTTTATTTCCAGGGTTTTTTGCACTAGCACTATATATATATATATATATATATATATATATATATATGTATATATATATATATATATATATATATATATATATATATATATATATATATATATTTTCATTTTTCTATATCAACATTTTTCTTGGGTACTTGACAGGGAACGAGCCCCACCTATCCCTTCAACTGGATGGCATATGTTTCATTTCTCGATGTACAGACTCTTCAGGGCGCCGACATATACCATACCATCAAGAATAGTGAGACCCTCTCCACAGCCAACAACCCATGTTTTTGCCGACCTCCCGTAGGATGGCGTATATATGTAATATTAGAGTTTCTTGGACTGCGTTCAATGAGACAACAGTAGCTAAGTGTCATCGTACATCCAACCATTGAGTTGAATGTATGATGACACTCGTATGATGACCTTCGTCTCCGCCTAAATAAACATTTTTCTTGGGTACTTGACCTTCCCGGTCAGCCCCCGAGCTGACATATATAGCATGGATGTACGATGACACTCAGCTACACTCAGCTACTGTTGTCTCATTGGACGCGGTCCAAGAAACTCTTACATTACATATATACGCCACCCGACGGGAGGTTGGCAAAAACATAGGTTGTTGGCTGTGGATAGGGTCTCCCTTTTCTTGGTGGTATGGTATATGTCGGTGCCCTGAATAATCTGTTCATCGAGAGACGAAACATATGTCATCCAGTTGAAGGGATAGGTAGGGCTCCTTCCCGGTCAAGCACCCAAGTAAAATGTTCATTTAGGCAGAGACGCAGGTGTTATGTATTCCACATAAGATTGTGGAACCTAACGGTTGAATGTATAATGACACTCAGATATTGTTATCTCATTGTACGCAGTCCAAGCTACCATTACACTTATTTATCCCTAACCCCGGAAAATATCAGGAATCGATTAACTATGTTTACTGCAAATTTTCGTCAGTGGAAGATACTAGCTAATACAATTCGCTTCGCCTATTTGCACAAATCCAATAGTATCGACCATATGTTCTGTTGGTTTCTTCCATGAGGCACAGTCTAACAGGAAAGCAAAAATAATTATAATCAAAAATGAAAATAACGGGTCTCGAGGGCTTCAGTTAATATGTGTATGTGTGTGTTTTGTGTTTCTAATTTCGATGTTTAAAGTTAAATAAATTACAGGGTTTGTTTAACTTAGTGGTTTCGTGCTTTAAGCAGAAGCATTTTTTCGCAATGACATAAGGGTTGAATAAATTAAAAATTGTTTAAATTTTTATTAAGTCATTAGAAAGGAGCCTCGATCCCGGCTCAAGGTTATTGAATCTAATCAATCAACCAACATTCGCAGATTTTCTGCAAAGCAGAACATTACCCTTGACTTTTTACCCTTAACTCTGAAAAAATAGTGGAACCGCTTTCTAGAATTTTAATAGCGTTCTTTACCTTAAGCTAATTTCAATAACTTCACCGAAAATAGCTTCAGTCAACAAATAGGAGCTTCTTCTGAGGTAGAACAACGCCTAACTAATATTCATATCACCAAAATAAATTAAAAAATCCAAAGAGATAATGCAACTATACCTCTACAACATTAAGCAGCTGATAAAACTGAAAAATGATGCAGCACGGATAATCAACTAACTAACTAACTATGAATAACACTAACTAACTATGAACAACTAACAAACTATGAAAATCCTAACAGAAGAAACGCCTAGAAGAATCATAAGAAACGTCTTAATTAACTACCGAATAGATATATACACTAGTCTACTGTCAAACATTTACATTAAGGCCACAATAACAATTAGAATATATGAAATAAGAAGGCCAATGTCAAGAGGACGAAGTTATTAAACAAGGAGACGCCGTACCAACAAAACTTTTTAATCAAGCATTGGGAGATAATTTTAAGAATCTACAACGGGACGAATATAGCATCAATAATGACTATATCACCTAAGATATACAACGATGTAATCTTATTCGTAAAGAGCAAAACAAAGCTACATGGAGGATGTGGGAGCTGCTGGAAGGAGGTAGACGCCTAAGCGCTGAGGATTGATCTGAATATTAACCACACAAAACTAAATATAATGTCCAATACAGACGAATACACACCAAGTCGAATGTGGGAAATATGTTTTCAACATCTGGTTAATATGGATCTTTTATTTTTGTCCAATATACCCTCCATCACAATATTGAAAATAAATTTCCTAATCCTTAATTTTGTGATTTTTTTTAAAGATATCAAAATCTAATCTATTTTTATTGTTCCTGCTCTCAAAAATATCCAAAAATGGCAATCTAGTATTGTTCTCGAGTTCATACGTGAATGCTATTGTTTAAAATTTACCATTTAAGTTCTTAAAAAACTTTTTTTTGGGTTTCATTTTTTGAATCGAATATTGCGAAAATATCATTCACATAATACACGTGGCAAAATAGTGCCACCATTTCGCCAAGTTGTATGTTGGGGAATCAATTGCTAAAACAGTTGGTCTCATTCATTTTTTTGGTTTATGACTTTTTGTAACACATATAATTTTGGCACTTTTGGATTTGGATTGTGTAGTTTTTTTTCAGAGAAAAATAAATAAGGTTAAAAGATTTCAACGTATCTCTGACTTTATTAACCATTTGTGACAATGAATTTCTATTTAATCATTAGCATGGACCCTTTTGAATTGAATTTTTCCACACGTTCAAAATAATCAGATTTTTCCATTACTACAACCTTATTTATTTTTACCATCATTACTACAACCTTATTTTACAGTTATGGTTGTTAAATAAATAGAACATAGTAACAATTAAGTTTTAGAATTAGATTGAATCATCTCCTGATGATAATAACATGGTAGGCAAAACGTGCGTCGCAAAATAAAAAAAAGTGATTTGATTAAACTTAGGGGGCAGAACCAAAGCGACGAAGTAATAAAAATAATTTAATTACCACGGCTAGTTTTTGGCAAACTAAGTTTTGTCCTAAAAAACAAAAAATATTCACAATATCTGAAGATAAAAATTTTTCACCAGTGCGTTCGTCCTGTTCTTACGGCTCGCAAGTATAGACGTTCACAAAGTCCAGCATGGATACGATCAGTAAAGCTAAAAAATCAGTGCATTATAAATACAAATAACAGACTGGGAACGAAATTACTGAATACGAGAAAAGATAAAGTGAAAGACGTGAGGAAGGATGCAACGAGACTACTGTGAAACAAATATGTGAAAGGTGCAATAAGATTGTCACACTCTGGAAACAATGAGAAAATAGAAGAGGAAATGGAAGAATGTAGATAATGCAAGCGCTTGACATAAAGAAGCATACCACATTGACATGATATTGACAAAAGTAACAACGAACATAGAGGAAAAGATATAAAGGTTACTATGTATGTATCCGGAATTGGCAACAACGGTCTATCTAGGAGTCATCTGACATATCCATCGTAAAGTTTGACATTGTTGACTATATACGTACTCAAAACATTTTGTTCGTGGGAATTTCAAACAAATTTTTAACTCGTGGGAGTTTTTGTACTATGCTTTACTACAACTTTCGACGTAGATTATCTCAACAAGAGTGCATAGATCAAATCACTTCGACTTTTGGCGATCAAGCACCATCTAAAACCACTGTGTATCACTGGTTTAGCGAATTCAATCGTAGCCGTTATTCACTCACAGAGAATTTAAAGAAGGTCGTCCAAATTTGGTTGTTGTGCCAGGAAACATCGATATTATGCGCGAACTGATAAAGCAAGATCGTGATGTGAAAAATGGAATTAATTGGTGATAATTTTCTTGCGATGATTTACTATGACTTTCGACGTGGATTATCTCAACAACAGTGTATCGATCAACTCACTTTTAGCAATAAACCATATTCTAAAGCCACTATATACCGTGAGATTAAGGCATCCTTGGGCATTAGTATGACAAATATACACAAGACTTTACATGAACATTTAGCCATGAAAAAAAATTGGGCGCTTTAGATTCCGTATAATTTGACAATCGCTCAAAAAAAGGCTCAAGTCTATTGGTGCAAAGAAATGCTCAAAAAATACAATCGTATATAACATCCACGCGGGTGACGAATCGTGCATCTATGCGTATGAGCCCGAAAATAAACAGTAGTCCATTGCATGGGTCTTTTAATATGAGCCAAACCCAACAAAAGTTGTTCCCTCAAGAAGCACTTCGAAGCAAAAGATCGCTTGTTTTTTTTTGGGGTATGGGTATGTGGCTCAGTGCCACTAGAGAATCATCGACCGGTCAATTATGAATGGTATACAACCATTTGTTTGCCAGAAGTCTTTGAAGAAATACGAAAAAACAACCAGTGACGCAGATGCATTATTCACCATGACAACGCGAGCTCTCACAAATCGGTCCGAACGACTTAATATTTGACCGGTCAAAACGTCAAATTGGGGGGGTCATCCGCCGTACAGTCCTGACTTAGCACCCAATGATTTCTTTTTGTTACCATCCCTGAAGAATAAACTACGTTATCAACGATATTCGATGCCAGAAAAAGCGGTTGATGCGTTCAAAATGCATGTTTTGGGGATACCTCAATCGGAATGGAAAAAGTGTTACCAAAATTGGTTCAAACGTATGCAAAAGTATATCGATCATCGCGGAGATTATTTTAAAATACAATAAAACCATGTACAATGATAAATAGTTGTTTCTATTTATTATTCCGGATACATAAATAACAACCCTCGTACATCTAGGAAAGACCTATATTAAAAAATGGAAAAAAGAAACAGGAAGAAGCAATTGTACGCGCTGAATAGAAAGTAGAAAACAATAAATGATAAAAGTGACACAGATGTTATAAATTGACAGAATTTTATATATCATCGACCATCTTCGTTTTAATCCACTATTACTCTTAACTGTCTGTCAAAAAAGTTAAACTCCAAAAATGAAAAATAATAATTTCTTCCAATAGTACAAAAATATATAGTAAATTAATAAATAACGTAAAACAGGGAGACATTTCCAATATAAAAAATGTGATTCTCTTCTATATCTCATTCACGTCAATCCCTTTTCAGTTTATATCATATTTATAGTAACTGAAATCGATAAATCTGAAAGATTATAGACTTTTGCAATCCATTCCGAAATCATTGTTATGAATTGCCTGAAGCGATAATATTTTGCACCATTGCCGAGAGAATACGAAAGTTTTATTTATTGTTTTTTTATTTCTTTTGCGAAGTTTAACAATAAACGGAAAAGTAAGATTCTTCAAATAGACGAATAAATCTTCAATTTTGCTAAGTAACTGAAAATACATATGACAAAACTGAACTTTTGTTTTTGCTTTGTATCATACACGTTTCAGATCACCGCGATCATAAGAATGAATCATAAGAACCTAAGCTTTCTCCAAAAAATCACCATAAGTTTTAAGACGTGATACTATCTCGTACTACGTGGTATGTCCTCGATACCAGATGCAAAAAGGAAAGAATGGGTTAAGCTGATAGAGGAAACCGATATGGGTCGGAGTAGCTATAAGACGTAGAGATTTTCAAGCGCCTAGCCAACGACTCTATAAAAACTACTATCCGCGCACCAAATTGCACATCAACTGCTCAACAATGGAAAGCCCTCAGACAAACCCAAAACGAGCATCCAAGCTAATAGGATAGAGACGACCATACACTCTGAAGACAAGCATAATATTTAAATTATTCAGTATGGCAGAACTCGATAAGGCAGTCAGCAAATGCAAAAGGCGGAAGGCAGCCGGCCTTCATAAGATATGCGTGGAACAGATAAAACATTTCGGATCGGCTGCTAGAACTTGTAATATGTATGTACGACATCTTGTAAAATACCTACGATCTGGAGGAAGTCCCGAATTATAGCCATCCTAAAACCAGGCAAAGAACCGAACGACTCTAAGAATTATATAGTGTCTTGAGGGGATGATTCTCCACAGACTCCCGGATGCAATGGAGCCTCTCCTGATCCGACAACAAGCCAGGGTTAGACCGGGTAAATGCTGTACTTTGCAGGTACTAAAACTAACACATTGAGGATAGATTCCAGGAAAAATCCATCACTGAAGCCGTTTTTGTAGACCTAATGGCGGCCTAGGATACAGTCAACCGTCGACGGCTATTACGGAAAGTATATGCACTATAGCATGGCAAGGACTACACAAATTATTGGAAACCTCCTTCAAAAGAGAAGATTTTTTTGTAAACTTTCAAGGGTAAAACAGACGGTGACTCCACTGCTTTTCAATATTTACACCAATAACTAGCCACGCCCGGAGGGCACTCAAAGTTTCGTATATGCAGATAACTGTCACCACTACCCAAGTAGATAATTTTGAGATCATCGAACAGAAATTATCAAAAGCCCTTGACGAACTTGCTGTCTACTATAAGGAGAATCAACTCAAACCTAACCCCTCGAAGACCCAAACCTGCGCCTTCCACATGAGAAACCGGCAGGCGACGAGAATATTATGGATAGCCTGGGAAGGTAGGCCCCTGGAGCTCTGCCCAACTACAAAATACCTGGGGTGTCACTCGAGATAGAGCTCTTACCTACAGGAAACACTGCATGAACACCAAGCAGAAAGTGGCTGCTAGAAACAACACCGTACGTAAACTAGCAAGCACAACGTGCCCAAGTACAAGCCAGGACAGTAAGAACTACAGGTTTGGCATTGTGTTCTTCAGCCGCGGAGTGATGCCCGGTGTGATGCAAGTCTAACCACGCCAAACAAATGGATATACCACTCAACGAATCCTGTCGTATTATCATAGGCTATCTGACATAGGCAATCTTACTAACACACCGCAACAAACTAGATTAGAAACGTGTCAAGAGAGGATTTGCCCATCTTCCAGACTGGTTTATGCCAAGGGAGGATCTTCCTGTAGAAGACAGAGGAATGGCTAATATGGAAATCCTTAAATAGACTACGCTCCGGAGTTGCAAGGTCGAAAAGTAATAGGAACTCTTGGGACTTTTGGATGAATCGGTGCTGTGCGATTGTAGACATGAGCAGACTACTGCTCATCTCATGCAATGCGAGCTATGCCCGAACACCTGCACCGTCGAGCATATCATGAAGGCTACCCCAAAAGCACTAGAGGTAGCCAGCTTCTGGTCTAAAACTTGTTACTACTTGTGTTTTGTGTTGATTTTTATGTTATGTCTTTATGTTTACAAATTTTAACTGCGGGACTGTGTGCTGTGCTGTTCATATGGTTTCGTTGCTTCTGACACGATTAAGTAAATAAATAAAATGGACCATTAAAAAACAAAACCTCAAATGCGTTGATTATTTTGAACTTTTTTGCTGGAGACGGGTCCGGCGCATTCCGTAGACTGCCAAACAAACAAACGCATCCGTTATTCAAAAAAATTAAGAAAACAATGAATCCACAAGGCTATCCGAAATTATTCATCAACGAATACTAAGAGTTTTCGGCTACATTGAACACATAGATGGTAATAACCTAGAAAGACTGGTGGCACAAGGACGAATGGAGAGTTCTATCACACCACAAACCTTCAAATAGATGGACAGACAAAATTTCAACCAAGGAAGCCTGAAATAGACAACGCTGGTGAGAAGTAGTCCTAAAAGTACGCGAAGGGTATAAGTTTCTATTGGTTAGGACTCTTCTGTCTCTGTGAAGAAAAATATGAAGAAGAAGAAAAAGAAGAAGAGAAGAGAAGAGAATGTAAACATGCTTCATTTAATTGACCTTTCGAAACAAAAAAAATATAATAAAGATCAGGGATCAGGCAAAGGTAAATACGCTCATTATTAAATTTGCTCATATTTGTTAAAAAATAAATATTGAAAATAATTAATATAAAAACACCTTTCGATGTTAATAAAATACAGTTCAGCTATTTTAATATTTTACCAACAGGAAGACTATTTACCCAAAAGCATACACAGTTTATCTCGACCCATTGAATCTACGAATTGAATTTAAATATTTAACTGCTTGCCTCTACAAAACGAAATTGCAGTTTACGACCGAGAAAACTTCCTTTTTCGCAAAACGTAACTCAAAGAAGTAAAACTATCGCACAATGAAGGGAAGACGTACCGGTCGCCTAGATAAAATTACGAAAATGTTTAATTAAATTTTAAATTAGTTTAACAAGTACGAGCCTCAATTTTGTTTTCGTCATAATGGAATCGATGAGAGGGTGAAGAAGGAAGAGGATCCAAGGAGGCCAGATGGTGAAAATAATTAAAAAGGCGGAATCAATTTTAAATCGGATTTTTCATAATCCGGCGATTATGGCCAAAGAGGTTTTGTTAGTTTGAGATTTTGAATAATTAATTTGTTGGTTTCCATTTGATGGGATAATAATGAAGAAGGAAATATCCAATACGGTAAGCAGATAATAATTACTTAATCTACGGTTCATGTTACTAAAAAAGGAATTAAATTCTTGTAATACAACTTTGAAACGTTTCAATTTAAAAACACATTTTATAGCTAATCTTCACTCATCTCTCTGATAAGCACTTTATTTCTTCTTTAAGTAAATTGAAGGTGATTTTGAAGTAAAATATTCTTCGAGTGCAGTTTTGATAGTTGTCGCAGTATGATTTTTTTTTCACGAAGAAAATGTCCCACAGATCTGAAAAGAGGGTAATCCAACGGTACAGTATCAGGAGAATACGGTGGGTGATGAAGTACTTCCTGCCTAACTAACGGTTTTTTCTTGATTGTGATTCTGGCAGTGTGAGGTATTATATTGTCATATTGTAAATAATCAGTCTTAAACGATTTTTGAATCAAAACCATGTTTAGTCTATCAAGCTGATCACAATAATATTCAGCACTTATAGTTTTATTAGAATCTAGAGCCTCATAGCAAATAATTTGTATAAGGATATATGGTTTTAAGAACTTAATGTACACATTTATATATCATAGACTGACAAGAATCTGTTTAGATTTGAAACGGAGCTGTAAAGTATATGAAGAACACCAAACTGGAGATATGCTGTAAGAGTTCATAATATAGACATAAATGAAAAGATATGTGATGTTCTATTAAAAAGTAAAAATTATAAGAAAAATAGAAAAAAAATGTTGAAAGGCATATCGAAGTGTGCAAATAAAGTATTGAGACTGAGTTTTATCATTTTATTATTCAGTTTGAATTTTTTTCAATATACTCAAATGTTCCAAAACAGTGTCCTTTGCAATATTTAATTAGCGTATGGCTTACATGGATTTGAATTAGCTATATACATTAAAATGTAACACATAAATAGATTAAATTTATGGTTATATTTGTTTACCTGGTTTAGTTGTAATTATGTTGGAATTTAAGTAAAAATGGAGTACATTTTGCGCCGGTACTGCGTGTTGAGTCGGGATACAGGGCCGTGCTTTGTTGCGCCAGTATCGAGAATCTGTGAGAGTTGATTAAGTGTTTTCTTAATCAATCTTTTGCTCATATTTGAATAGACTTTAACAGAGGGTCGGTACCATGTTTTTTTAGTTTATATTTATTTTAGTCCTGGAATTAACGCATCAATTTTAATTCGTCACTTTTCATTCATCTCAGTCCGATACTGGTACGTTGGTTGATTGGCAGTACTCTAACGGAGAGCTACTGAATTACTTCGTGGGTTCTTCGAGGGAACCATTTTTGGTCTCCATCCTTCAGATTCCCTTTTCGATCACCTTCAAGAGCAGTTGGCTGTGCAGCAATAGGCCTTGACCCAGTGCAAAATTTCCGCTGATTAGAGTTTTAGAGTTCGGGATATCTTAGTTATTGGGTATAGTGCCGAGTTTATTTGTCAGCTTTGTTGGAATTTATTGCTAACACACTGCGAGCTGCCCCCGAAGGCTATCGAGGTATATTTTTAAACCATCTTAGATAACCCTCGTGGCCGTACAATTATTTGTCGTCCGACGAATAATTCTTTTGAATAGGGGTAAGAATCATTTAACCTCATTAAAATATTGCTCACAATATTATTAAAATATCTCTCTAGTTTTTTTGGTAGGGTTGTATCCATCTTTTCATTGTTTTTCCTGTCTAGGTGGTTGATCCGGGTAAATCTTTGGCTTCTTTCCACGCAAGTATTTGGGTGTACTCTTGCCTGTATGTTACTAACCTAGTTAATTTCATATTGAACCGAATCCCTCTCATGTTCTTTTGGCTTTCAAGATACTGTTTTACATGATTATAATAAGTGTCTAAGTACCGAGTAATGTTTTCTTTTGTCGCCTGAGATCTCATGTGCTCTGAGCATTAATTATCCCTGGATAATATTTATCGTATAAAAATATATTGTATTCTTTTTAAGGGTAGTTTTTTTTGAAGCCCGAAACGGGTAACAAATTGTAAAACACAAAAATGGTATAAAATATATAGATAACAGATTATAAAATAAAGTTCAGCATCAGGTATATACATTAAAATATAACACATAAACAGATTAAATCGTAAAGGACAAAAACAAAAATACATATCACATGATAACAAATGTATCAAATTTTAAAAATCGAGGCTATTGATCCATTCCAACACGGAGTGTGTGGCTTCAATGAAATCATTTATTTCACCACCATATGCCGTAAGACACACACAGTGCACAGTCACAAGCCGGCGATCCATTCAGTCCCCATTTGTAGAAAGAGTCACGGCATATGCCGTGGGACGTTCTTGTTCTGTTAAGTGTCTTCCATTCGTGGCGAGAAAGCCCCATTTCTGGTAAGCAGTTAAGTCAACATACACCACAGCAGTCTTATGCAGCAATATGTGTTATTAAGCTGAGTACCTGGTACACACAGCTGCGATTGAGCTTGAATCCAGCCTGTTCAACAGGAATATGTTCCAGTATCAATGGGCTTAGTCGTTTTATTAATAATCTCTCAAGTAGTATATAGCATGAACTTAAAAAAATTATCGGGCGGTAGCTATCAGGAAATTTCTTGGGTTTGTTTGGTTTCGGGACTGCGATTATTTTAACCATATTATTGTGTTTTCCGCAGTTTTTGAAGAATTTGAACTGAATTCCATCGAAACCAGGCTTTACCTACCTCTTCCGCGGTGAATAGTCTGGAGTAATCAGAGACAGGCTGCGGTTGTTTCTCGGTGGATTGTCAGTTGTTTCTTAATGTCTGCGTTCTGTTGTTTCCTACTCAGGGCCTTAAAGAGAGTTATAGCTCGTGCAGCGATTTGGTCCACCGATACTTCCGGTGGGTCACGAGCTACCTAATTTCCTCAGGAGGCTCCAGGCTTTCTTGCTAAAAGTTTGAAGTCCATGTTGCCTGTCGTTTTTTTCTCATTTTTTGTGGCGCTCTGCATCCAGACGATTAAGGAGCTCGTCCGTTATCTCAGAGTCTCAGCCGTTCTGGAATTCCTAATAGAGCAGTTTCATCTGTTTGTTTCATCCTGGGATATATGCCCTCCGAAAACCACGGGGTATATACTTTTTTGCTGTTACAACGGATTTTACAAATCTGACATAATTGCTGCTTTTAGGAGGGATCCATCTAGCGACCTTGTCTAGCTGCAAAGCAAGTTTATCCCGTTGGGCTTTCTCAAAATTCCACCTTGACCTGGGTGTACAATGGATTATCGGGATTTTAATTCCAGTTTCGAAAACTAACGGGCGGTGTTGGCTGTGTGGGAAGTCGTCTAAGACTTTTCTTGATATTGAAATAGGGAGTTTTTTGGTATCTTCTGAGACAAAGCAGAGGTCTGGATTTGTTTCAGTGTTCTACGCAGCCAACCTGAAGGAATTGCGTTCTTTGGCGTCAAATATTAAGTGAAGGCCGTGGGAGTCTGCCCAGTTCGCAAGACGATCACCATTTCTATAAGTGGTATGGTATTTCCAGGCAATGTGGTTATTAAAGTACCCTGCGTATATTGCGGGATGTGGGTAGACATCAGGCACGTTGTCAGACCAGGATGCTTGGGTTGGCTTATAAATATTGACGATGGTAATATCAACTATTTTTTTTATTACTTGGTTGGCCTTTGAGTTTGCTGTAGAATTTATTAATACAGCGTTTTCAATGTCTTTATGAACATAGATTGCAACTCCACATAAACGGTGGTAGGTGGCTCCAAGCAGTTTGAAACCATGAATTTTGTCTGGACTGCGTTGTTGATATTCACTTTCTATATGAGTTTCCTGAATAATGGTCATGTCAATATTTTGGTCCAGCAACAGCTTAAAAATGTACTCACTCTTAGCTCTGCTAAGTCCTTCGGCGTTCAAATGACAAACTCGGATTATTTTTCCAAGATTTTTTGTCATTTGGTCCTGAGAAGAACCATAATTAGGAGATCTTAAAATACGTGGTTTCATGTACAGTAGCCAGGAGATCCAAAGATATTGTCTGGTTGCCGAAAATTGCACTAGCTCATTTAGCGTTACCCAGAATACACATGTAGCATTCTGCTATGGATACAAGCCAGCCTTACACCCCCTTAGAAGTAAATTTTCAATCTTGGGAAAAAGAATAACTCATAAGGACTCAAGTATGGTGAATTAGTAGAAAAAACTACTTAATTAAACGCTGTGTGGTAACGCACATAGTCGTAGTAGAGTATTTGGTCTCATACGAATAACCGCTTTTCTTTTAAAAACTCGGTAAAAATGCTGGTTTACCGTTTGGCCTTGAGGCATCATTCCTTCTGGATAATTTCCTGGTTAGAACAAAAGCAAATCAGCATGCTTTTGATGTTGTGATTTGTTCATTCTGATTTTGTTGTTCATCGTGAAGTTAAAGTGTTCCATTTCTGGCTCTAGCATTTCGTTTCCGAGTCGTATTCAAAAATCCAAGACTCGTCACCAGTAATGACACGTTCCAGAAAATAAAGGTCATTTTGAATCCACCGCAAACAGTCAAGGCATGTTGCCCTCCTGTTGTCTTTTTGATACTGAGAAAGGTTTTTCGGAACAATTTTCGCGCATTTTCACTCTTAACAAAAACATTGTTTCCATAAGCCTGTTGAAGTTTTACAAAAGTTTTCATCGCACTATACTCAAGTCTCAGACAAAACTTGTCATCTCTGGGGGCTACCTCCCCTTCAAAAGGTAGGACAACAATGTTGCCAGATTAAACGCTACGCTACCATTAACATTACTTTATTTACACACCTTGTATATTAAATAATTTAGCAAAATCTCATATATTCCCTAGTGACTGAAAATTGTGTAATGTCAAGACCGCTGTATTTAAATTTCCTGCCAATTTTTTCTATTGTAGATTAACAACCTTGATGCTATGTAAATTGGTACTATCAAAATATAAATAAAATATTCTTTTGGTGGACGAATGTTGTCAAATCGGATTATGATTTGAAGATTGATTCAAAGATTGGAAGAAATAGGGTCACTTAAGAGGAGCATCGTATAATTCGTAAGTATCAATTCACCAGGCCAATGAGAAATATCGTTGTAGTTAATGACAGCATTGTTGTGAATCCGATAATATCAATTCAGAGGAGGGCATATGTGTGTATAATACACATCACAGGATTTTACCCGTAATAAAGGAAATAAAGATATAAGAATCTATAAAATTTGTTTAGTGGTTGTAGATAAGAGAATGCTTAACTGATACCCTGCCTCTGATACAGTGCCTCTAATAACTATATGTATAATTTCTTCTTATTGGACATTTAATATTCAGATTAGAACAAAACCAGTTATGCAACCTAATATACAGAGTGTTTAGCTTCTTGCAGGTCATATGTTATATATTTATGCTATGTTGGTATATAAATCCCAAGTTCATAAATATATAAAAACCTAAAGAGATTGATACAACGACATATAGCTAGCTAGATTTTCAGTGCTATGTAAATATACGGGTTCTACTTGACGAATAGTGATTTTCTTTTTGTTGTGTAAATAGCTCATGGGGAACAAAAGCTACTAATAACTATTCAGTAACAGACTAATCTTTTTTCGGCTATAAATTCGACTATGAATATACCACTCTTAGTAAGGCTTTTGTGCTGAAACCTACATTTTCGTTTTCTTAGTTGACTTTCTTGTTCCTTTTTCCCATATCCACACCAACGTGCTAACCGTGTTGTATATTAGGTTGCATAACCATTTACATTAACATTACCTGATTAAGAGAATACTAAGATTAACAAATAAGTAAACATATTCTGAGATTGGCTGAAGAAATAGATTAATAGACTAATTGAAGAATTCATATTCGAATCGGCCACTTTAGGCCGCAACTCATACAAATCTCATATATGGCGTTACCTCCCAAATTCTATGCAGCTCGTGAAACAGTGCAGTTTTAAAAAGTCTACAATAGGGACACTCGACTCGCCTACTAGATCTGCAGACTTATCACCGAAAGAACAGATATGATAGAGCCCTTTATTAAACTGTTGAGCGATTGCCTCGACAGCCCAAGTTTAAACCAACTTGAAGGTTGTGTACAATGTTGCTAAAATAGCTTACCATAAAAGATATAGATCATCAAATTTGGTACAATTTGCCTCGCAGAGTTATAGAGCATTATGATAACCATTATATAGTTTAATTTTTATTTTATAAAGTGTATTACAAATATTACAAAATTATTCCAATAAAATATATTTTTCATAGTATTGCATTTTATTTTGTTCTAGTACCATTTTGTATTCAATTTTCTCTCTAACAATTAACAAGAAAATCCCGAATTATACAGTTAACTTCCTTCCAAAATAATCAGTACAAATTGTACAATCCCTCCGGGTGCAGATCTAGGCATCGAGGTCTGTCGACTAAGAAGTTAATTTGGTATCAAAGAGAATGTCGGCCACAATTTGCAAGTTTACTTAGGCCGAGCAAATAAATTAATTCTGTCTTAGGGACCGCCGTTGAGGATAAATATTAATTTTCGGTTTGACCAGAGAGACCGAATCGTCGGACAAAAACAAGCCCGAAACATTTGCATAAATTTAATTCGGAAATCTAAAAATCAAATATTCATGCCGAAACCACGAACTTGGTCTCGATCTCTTGAGACAACTAAGGATATCGTCAACGAAAACATACATAACGCATTCTTGATTTGAAAATTGCATTGCAGAAGTGCTCAGAAGTATGTTGGCTAATAATGAAAGAAAAGGATTTATATATTTTAAAATATATTTTTATAACAAAATAACTTTTGCATATTCTTATTGAACGCGATAGTATACTAAAAATTATTGTACACTGAAATTAAATATTGACATTACCGCTTATTTTCACAGTTTGTCTTCCATTAAAAACTTATTGATTGTCCATTGAGTATAAAATTCGAATTTTCTTAAAGCTTATGTGTGGTATTTGGGAATTGATAGATTTCAATTGATAGATTATTCAATATATTCTTCAGTCAATTTCAGAATTTATTCACTTACTGATCTTAAGAAATACTTATTTACTTATTTTAATATTTGTTCATTTAGGCATTGTTAGGGAAATTGGTTACGCAACCTAATATACATTACGTTTGAATTGGTGTGGATATGGAAGAAAGAAAAAAAAGAAGGAAGCTGACGAATAAAGCAAACAGGCGAGTTTCTGCACAAAATCCTTATTAATAGTTAAATAGGTGAATCTACACTCAGTATCGAAATGTTAGACACATTTAAACAATTATTTTTGAAGAGTTTTTACGAATTTTTACTCGTCTTAAGTTGAATTGAAGACGTTTCGCAGAAAAAAACTTTTTTAAAGATCTTAGATGCGTCGAATTACTAAAAACACCCTCATATATTTATATTTTTTTTATCGCAAAGAAAAATATGAACAAACATGTAATATTCAAATCTGAAGAGTAACTCATCGCATTTACAATTCATCCAGTATGGGTGTAATGACAGAATAATCTTCTGAAAATCACTTATTCTTTCCCATAATGAATCACAAATTTGCATTTTTTCTATGCAAATCCACAAACTTAATCTGACTAATAACTGAACTAAACTAATAAATTGTGACAAAACTTCTAGAGGGTTTAGAAATCGTACATACAAGCGTGTCCAATATTTTAACACCCAAAAAACTAAATATTTCCAAATAATTAATTTATATTCTGATCAAGGTCAATTCACCTTTTTTCTTTTCTGGTATTTTAACTTGTATTTGAAATAAATAAAAATTATTATAACCGGAAAAACATTAGTCTATTGCTAAACGGTTATTAGTAATTTTTGTCCACCTTTAACTAATTAAACAACACTGACATTTAGCGTTGTATGCATTTTTTCAAGTTTTCACATATGTATACCCGGCAATAAACTAAACGTTGGGTATATTAGGTTGCATAACTAATCATGTTTACACATTCTACATGTAAATAAATAGTCAGAATATTTCATGTCAAACACAAAAAGATTTTCTCAAAGTTCTGAAAACATTACAAAACACGCACAAAGTAGTGGCAATTATTACAAAGCTGTATTTAAAACTAAATATTTTTACAAGGAAAAAATGAACTTAATTAATTTATACAGCCAATATTTGAAAAAATATTCGCCAAAGGCAAATCTTTATAAACATAAAATTTGCAAACTTAAACTAAAAATCATTTATTTATTAAAACCACGAAGTCTGAAATTGCTGTTCCATTCCTGAATCCGATAGAAAATCTATACGAAAACTTATTGAAGTTCTAGTTACACTCTCTTTACTAGCCAAAACAGGTATCCCACAGATACATATTTTATCAAGTTACTTAACGAAAATGGCGAGTTGAAATTGAACAGATGTGAGAACAGGTTCTACCCTATCGATATCTCAACTTTTAATAAACCTGTACCAACCAATATTTTAATAAATAATTTCGCTTATATACTGGAAAATAAAATAAATGCAACTCTATGCTATGCATATTTTATTTTATTGGATTATTTTTTAAATTTTATATTTCACTTAGTATGATACAAAAAAAATTAGTAGATTCATGACAGTTATTAAAACATTCTGTAACTCATAGCTACGTTCGGTATGTTGCCAACTACTCAACGCATAAACTGTCACTCTACCATTTTCTGTGGAGCCCATTTATTTTCGTGATATTTGTTCCAACAGATTGGATTCGGCTGTTGTGTAACCGTAACTGCAAGTTTTATTATAGATAGATACACGCTAAGGCAACGCAGTAAAATTGTTGTTTTCAACACATTTGAAAAATTATATAGTTGAATTATTGTAACTTAGAGTGAAAAATGTATTTATTGAATTAAAATTACAATTCTATATTGTCTCCTTCAAAGCAGCTGACCTGGGGAGCCACGCAGCTTTGGAGACAGTTTGTTCACTCTTCATAGTAACCTTCAGCTTTAAATTCAATGCTGGGAAAAGAAAAAAGTCGCAAGCACTCAAGTCTGGCGAATGAGAGAGCTGCCGAGCCATGTTTATGAGAGAATGTTTATATTTGCTGCACCCAGGTGTTCTTGATGTTCAGCTCTTCCCCGATTATTTATTCTGATCATCAACCAACGATCAGAACGAGCAAGATCCCGGATTCTCAGCACATGTTGATTTCTTCTTGCAGATGAAGGCCTTCCGCTGTTAATGTTAACTCCACTGTTTTTTGTTTCGATTGAAATACAAAGGTACTGTCATATTTTATATCATTACGAATGAACAAGAAAAGCTTAAATTTGAAATAGTTAGAATGGCATTATGCAGGGCTTGTCCAATAAGAATCGGGACTGAAGTCATAAAAAAACGTTTATTGAAGAAATGTGTAAACTAGCTTAATAATATTCAAAATATGACCCTCGTGCATCAATACAGCGCTGCCAGCGGTTGTCCCACCCTTCATACGCCCTTTGGAAGTCCGCAAATGCAAGACTATTCAAGCACTCCGTCAAAGCCTTTTGGACTGATTCAATCGTCCCAAAATAATGTTCTTTCGGGCTCCTCTTGATCTGAGGGAACAAAAAAAACAGATGTCCAGATGGACGAGATGGGCGAGCCACATTTTCATTCCCAATTCATTGGTGAAAATCTGATGGACAGTTGGTGTAAACTCGTCCCCCATAATTCTGGCCGGCAAACAATGATCACCTGAAAACCTGGGCCCTAGACAAAACATTGTTTCCATAGATCTGTTAAAGTTTTACAAAAGTTTTCGTCGTACTGTGCCCAAATCTGAAACAAAACTTATGACGGCCTACCTCCCCTCCAAAGGTAAAACAAAATGTTGCCAGATTAAATGCTACGCTACCATTAACATTACTTTATTTACACACTTTGTATATTAAAGAATTTAGCAAAATCTTCTATATTCACTAGTGATTGCAAATTGTGTAATGTCAAGACATCCGTATTTAAATTTCCTGCCAATTTTTTCTCTTGTAGATTAACAACCTTGATGCTATGTAAATTAGTACTATCGAAATATAAATAAAATATGCTTTTGGTGAACGAATGCTGCCAAATCAGATTATTATTTGAAGATTGATTCAAAGATTGGAAAAAACAGGGTCACTTATAAGATAACGATAAGATGAGAAATTTGTCTCCGTTTGGTTTTTTGTTTTTACCCAGTGATTCTTTATTTACATAAGAACAGATATTTTGATATTTTTTGAGTTTTAAATCGTGGCGAAAACTCCAAATAAAGAAAAAAATATATGTTTGTTTATAATACACGCCATAGGGATTTACCCGTTAAAAAGAAAATAAACAGTGGTGACTCGTGTGTTTTTAAACTTTTCGAGCTTTAAACTTTTCGAACTAAACGTTTTACTTTTCGAGCTATTGAAACCCTATACAGGAGGTGAACCAGGAAAACTTTAAAATTTAGTATTGTTACTACTTACAAGGACATTGGAGGATGGGTTGTTGCTTGTTGCGCAGATAAAGATATGAATAAGTAGGTACTTGCCGTTTTCCGAAGAGTAAACCATTCAAACAGTTTATTGTAATTGTAAATCAATAGAGAAAATTCGAAACAGTTTATGACAAGTTCGAAAAGTGCAAAAAAATATTAAAGTTTTTTGACAAAAAAAGAGTTATTGTGCACATTTTTATCGGCGAATAGTACCTCGCCGTTTCCTAGTTTTTAAAGTGATACTCTATTCGCTTGTTTTTATCCTAAGCATTTAGTCTATCTTCCCCCATTTAATTTCTTAAATATGTTTTAATCAAGTTCAAAGTCGAAAAGCACCTTTCGGCTTTGGTTGTGGTCATCGGTATAGTCACTAGTGTTCTCAATGCCTTAGTGATTTCACTAAAATCTGTATCCAGTCCCATATTCAAAATAAAATTTAATGTCTTTAAACAGCCTAAAATGTTTTCATTTTGACAAATCTCGGGCCTTGAATAAAATATTCCAATTCGGTCCCCAAATCTTCTTTTTCTATAGAAAAGTTTCACATATACTGTCAAATTTTCGCCTAAAACTTGTCCAATTTTTACATTCTTTGTAAACTTGACTCAAATTCAATAGGGGCGTGGGACGACCGTTAGTTTTTAATTCAACTTTCTCCTCCAAACTTAAATAATAATGTTTAAAATCAAACACCTTCATATTTGCAATTAAAAGTTGATTATTTTGATTTAAAAAGTACTACCCAGTATGTACACACGTAGTTTTGCTTTGAAAAATTGTTTACTGTGATAAATAATGGAGCCCTTCCTCACAAGCCGCCATTGTATGCCTCTAAAAAGCACGTGTTCTGGACATGGCTTCGTCCTTGTAAGCGTCACGGATCATGCGAAAAGTCTCCATAGAGGATTAGTTCAATTTCGCACAAAATTTGATGACACGTCGCTGCTTGATGTTTTCCTGCATCTTGATTCTCAAACCGAACTTAAAACTCACGTTCACTTCTTGCACGATCTACGCACTCCAAAATTTTGGAGACAACCTACGTTACCTGACATCAGCCGATATCTCGAACTCCGATATCTCTTATAAAAACTACCGTCCACCCCTTCCCCTTGACAGGAATAAACCAGTCCCGATATTTTTTGGACTAAACGTGTATAATACGTGTATTCATTCGAAGAATTTCCCTTGGTCCAATTATGAAAAACAATTTGTTCAAACAACATAAAAGAAAGTTACTCGGTATATCAATAAATTCAATAACGAATCATATCAACACAAAATATAAATTCAAGCTACATACTAAAACTGATTTGAATATTACAATTGCCAATCTGGAAAATTCTAAATATTTTTTGAGGAAATTGAAAAAAGTTCGAAATGGAATATATTCGAAGAAACTTCTGGGCCGTTATCGAATAAATTTCAGATCTCTTCGCAAAAACTTTTATAAATAGCCTGAAGCAAAAATCTCGGTCTTTATTGAATATACGACAGGAAATACTTTTGCAGGAAAACAATATTAGAGGGTGTTAAAACCATAAACTTTTTTTGACTAAACAATAATTTTAAAATATATCAATGTTTTACTTGTATAATATTTTATAGAAAATACGTTAACATTATTAAAACATTCTTAGTAACAAATACCAGATTGAATCATCAGTCAAATAAAAGAAAAAATGAATTATTGAGAAAAATGATATATTTTTGAACACATTTTGAACATATGCTTAAGAAGTTGTGAATGAAAGTATGTCTGTCATTCACTTTCTCATAATTCAAATAACATAATGTATGGCAGTGGTTTCCAATCTTTCTATTTCTACGTCCACTTTTAAAAAAATCTAATTTTGGAGCTTCTCCTCACACAACTTTAATCGTTTTCTCACAGTTTTTCTCAATGGAAACATGACTTAAAAAAAAACAAAAGTATTTTTTTTGGCAAAATGCCTTTATTGTTATTCAAAATAGTCTCATTGCGTGTCAATACAACGTTTTGCACGGTTTGCACGGTGCACGGTGCAAATTAGGTTGATGAATGAATTTTTGAGCTCGGCCAAAGATGTCCTTCAGGATGACGCTCGACCCCTTTCCTTTTGTATGGCTTCAATGTCGGCATAACGTTGTACTTTCATCGGCAAATGAAGTTTTTCGAAAAGGTAAAAGATGGTTAATGGCTTCATAACCCCAAGATAAAACACTGCACTGATCGTTTGACCAGATGGAACGAAATCCTTATGCATAATTCCCTCCGAATCGTAGAAACAAATCAACATTATTTTGATTTTTGACTTCTTGAAACGGCTTTTTTTTTTAATTTAACTGGCTCGAGTGCTTCCATTCGGCAATTTGACGTATGGTTTCTCGATCATATTGAAAACACTACGTCTCATCGAATTTTTCATCCTTTTTTGACTCTTTCATTTGCAATATTGGATTCGCAGCAATGTTTGGTCATCAGTAAATTTGTGAACAAAGCATGTACAAACCTTCCGAAGTCCCAATCGATCCCGTGATCAATTAAAATGCGATTAATTTAATCTTTGGACATGTTCAATTCCATTTCTATGTATCTCAATGAAGATTTTGGCTGATTTTTTATAAATTCACGCACAATTTCAATGTTACTTTGAGTAACCACACGATTTTTTTGTCCAGGATGTTCGTCCTCCTTGATGCCCTCACGACCTTCTTTGAATCGTTTAAATCACTCGTGGACTCTGCCACCAAGTAAACAATCCTCACCATACACTTGTTTCTTTAATAGAAATATTTTACCAAGTTTAAAACAAAACTTAATGCTCTTTGTTCGATGTTCATTTTTCGACCGATGGTATAAACACACTGACACTTTAAGCGTGATAACTTGGCTTCTAATGATCCGAATGCATGAAATGTTATCAGAACATTAGTGAAAGATATACCATTCCAAAGCTTACACCCTTCAAAAGATGGCGCCACTAAAAATAACTATTGTTAAAAAGTTTTGTTTCTATGAGACGCACCTTGTATATATACATGGTGTCCCTAAACTCAACGTCAAGAGGGACCTAGCAAAAGCTATTATACCATTTCCGGCAAAAATAAGGAAAAAATCCATATTACCGTGTTAAGTGATAATAGGCATATTTTTGAAAATCTTGAAATTCGACACCCTAGGCTATATCTTTAGGTACTGTGATCACAAATTTCCCAATTTTTTATTGTTATTTTTTATAACGTGATCGTAATTAACCATGTTAACATCAACCAGAAGACACCTTATAGTTTTTCTACTTTCGTTTATTCGATGTTTTATTTCTCTTTCCCCTATACCATTTTTGTTGATTAGTGCTCCGAATTATTTGAACTCATCAACGTGTTTGACTATTGCGTTGTTATTTATTAACATTTGGAATTTGGTATCGCAATTGATCACTAGATTTTTTTCCAAACTGACATTCATTTCCCATTTTTTGTATTCTATGTATAGCTCAGTGACGACTCGTGACGGAGGTCGTTGGGGCGCCGCCCCTCCAGCATTTATCACAGTAAATAATTTTTCAGAGCAAAACACCATATTTTATTTTCGTTGAGTTTCTTTCCTTAAACTCATTTTCCTGATTCACCTGCTATATAGGGTTTCAATAGCACGAAAAGTAAAAAGGAGGAAGGGGAAAGCAAAAAAAATATTTTGCAGCACTATTTTCTTCTCCGCCCTCTCGCTTTAAAAATCCACGAGTCGCCACTGGTATAGCCTCTTTATTATGAACTTTAAGTCATATGCGTCTTGTGCCAATACTATTAGGTCGTCCTCAAAGTGAAGTGAAAAGAAATAGTGTTGGTTTATTGGAATCCTCATCCCTTGAGTGCTTCGTTTCCAATCCCTTAATGCCACTTCTACAGATACGTTAAATAGCATCGATAATAAGCTATATCTCTAGCGTAATCCTCGTGTTGCTATTATTATGGCAATTACTCGCTTGTCCGTTTCAGTATCTCTAGTGCTTCCCATAACTTATGTCGGAGGATTTTTGGAGGATTTTTCTAAAAAGTCTACTTATGCTACTTAGCTCCTCTATAGTTCTCTTTTTCTTTTTTACAGTATTCCTTTTATACTTTCTTCGCCGGTTACCAGAATACATTCCACCAGACGAAGCCGATGGGGACATTTGAATGACATTAGTTTCAAAACATAATGCACTTATTTGCCCTACAAGCTAAAATCAAAATTACCGATTTATTACTTGTAGTTATAATTCCGCCTCATTTTAAAGTTCTTTTATTGGACAACCCTTTATTCCTCAATTCGATTCAACCAATATTGAACAAAGGTTTAACTGTGAAAATTTTGTTTCAATATAATCTTGCATGATGATTCTATCTATTTTTCCTTTTCAATAGTCATAAGCCCAAGTTTATCATCTTGTTCATCAACAAATGGATTCTGTTTCCACGCGAACTTTGTAAAATAAAGCTTTTCGAAATAATGTGAAAAGTGCATTAGAAAACCATTCAAGTGTTCAGTAAATAAATTGTTGTTTGCTTCAATCTTACGTCTGGTGCAGAAACCATTTAAAAGCGGAAACATGCCGAACTTATTTTTTTATAAATTTGATTTTCATAGTTCATATTTTTTTATTAATGCTTTCAGTTTGTCATTTTGAATCATTGAATGATGTTGTGGTCCTTGTATTAATTCAAAACATTCAATTATCCAAAAAATTCAACCAAAGAGACAAGTTTAACAATAAAATTGTCATTTCATCTTGAAAAAATGCAATCTCTTCTTTAAATTCTAACTTGAATCCTTCCCTTTGAATAACTTTTACACGATATAATCAGCGTACTTCACAATAGTATCAAGGTAAAGTGTAATTAGCTTCCATATCTTCATACAGCTTTACAGTAACTTAACTTTTATAGGCCTGTTTTTTATGTAGTTTATAACTTTTATAAAAATATTGTTAGGTTCCTCGCTCATATATTTTGCCATGAGAGCTGCTCTTTGAAACACAGCATGCCCAGTTAATTTTGGGTGCATTGTATTTGACTAATGTTTGAAAGCCATTTTGGCAATTTTTCTTTTTTAATTTTTCTAAATATAATAAATCTTATATTTATATCGAAGTTAGAGTAATTTAACTTGCGGCTTTAAAAAAAAGGTTAAAAATTTAATTTAACTAACTTTATTTATATGTATATATATTTGTTTATTTGTATATATTATGTTGTAAAAATTTAATTTCTGTTAAACTTTTCGCGCTTCCGTTGCACTAGTCCTTTCGCCCAGTTTGGAAATCTCGATGTATACACTACTGAGGAAGCTCATGGCAGGCAACTTATCATGCAGTTGATTATGCAACATATTTTACATTGTGTATTTCGTAACATTAGGAAGCATACGAACCCATCAACCGATTATATTCCAAAATATATTCTGCAATCCAAAGTGTGATTCATATCTGAAGAGTCAGATGTATGGTAAAGCTAGTTCCGCTAACTTCTTATTCATAAAGATACATACGAGCAAATAAATAACCTTGCATTAATACTCTTAGAGTTTTACTTTTTATGCTAATTCAACCCCAAGCATAAATTATCTCGTAAGTACTGTGTTACGTTCTATAACATACACCAAAACTGCTTCTTCGACGTCTGATTCTTCTAAGAATCGTGAGGTCACAAGCAAAAATAAGACTAGAAGTAACTCTGTTCTACTCGTTATCCTAATCAATCTATTCCTAGATTATATGACTACTACTAACTGATAGAACTACGTCAAACATTCTGGAGATTTGGAAAAGAAAATCATCCAAGATGCATTTCTTATTGTTACACCCCACCAAGTTCCGTCTATATTTGGATCTAAGGCATATAAATCACGATAATAGAAATTAACATAAACTTTCGCACAACCGGCATAGTGTCATAGTTTTGTTAACTCTTATATCTAAAGGCGATATGAAATTATTTCCTGTAGTTAAGATTAAATTTAAAATATTTAGTTGTCGTTCAAAGTTGGGCAACTGTTAGAATTGATAAGCTGTGTTCTGCTTTCCTTTTCAAAAAGGTTTGCAGTGGTGCGTTGGCTGCCATTCTGACATATCTATTTTCAGCTGAAGCAAATTTATTTACGTATGCTTTTGCCGCGTGGCCCTATGCAACTGAATCATACGTTAATTGCGGTACAGCAATACTTTTAATCATGACCAGTTTGGTTAATAACACTATATTACCTTTCTTGCATTTCAGCAGATATATTCGTTACTTTTTTTACTTTGTTTCCTGTTTCCTTTTTGTGTTAGTATGTAGTCTAATTGTACCCCGTCTTGGTATTTTGCTTCCATATTACATGGCATTTCTTCTCCATCTATTTTATGTTGGTCCTGGTTACCAATCCTCCTTTTTGAAGGATTTGACTCTTTTTTCTGTTTATCTATATTTTTCGGTCAATACCGATATATACCGACAAACAGGTATAATTCATATTATACCTGTTTGTCTATGTCTAAATGTATCTAGTAATTGTATCTTGGACGTCCTGTGACCAAGATATAAATAAAATCAATGCTAAAATCTATGATTGATGGAAATCGTATTTTGACATGTGATTCCTAGTAATAGATAGGAATAAATGAAAGGAATTCTAGTAGAGAGTTCTACAAATTATATTAAACACCTCCCATTGGCTTTAGGAATAAGTAGGTCTCAAAAAAAGCAAATTTTCTGCTTAAGTAATTTTAAAAGTATTTTAAAATTCAAAAGCAATGTAATTTTATTTTATGTGTATTAATTTTAACATAATAATACAATATCACACATGTATTGTATATCACATTTTCAGATTGAAATCATATACAACCAGCAATATAATATAACACAAATAAAAGGAAGCTATATCAGATAATATCTGAATTTTTAAATATCCCCTGATTACTATAATATAATGAAAGCTTATATATTGTTAATTAAACCGTTTTGTTTAATATGTGTTTAGTTAGTTGCCGTATCTCTTGGGGAATAGCTAATGTCATTCATGTCATTTTATTAACATTCCCACGGTTTTGCATTTTGTTGACAATAAAAATAATACGATTTTTTAGATATTATATTTTGACTGTGTATACTAGTATCTCCAAGCTACTATTACAAAATGAATGAAGAACGGCTTCACATTGTAAGTTTTAGTTATAGTTAGTTTTTCTAGTGGGCTACATATATTTTAATGATAGGATTGGGGCAATGACAAACTTTACCGAACCCAAAAACAAGTTGAGAGAAATCCTTACGATTTAGAAGCTTGGTCAATTTTACTGAGGGAGGCTCAAACGAAGCATATATCTGAAGTTCGTGCCCTTTATGAACATTTGATTACCATTTTCCCAAGTGCTTCAAGATATTGGAAGATATACATAGAACATGAGGTATGACTAGATATTGAAAAATGTGTACTTTAATATAATTAAGAGTTCTGGAGAGTTCTGAGGTAATAACAATGCATAATATTAATGTTAATATCAACATTTCTCTTCCAGATCAAAGCCAGAAACTTTGAACGTGTTGAGAAGGTAAACAAAATAATGTGTTTCACAATTTACACACTGATTTCTACTCTTAGTCATATAAATAAATTAAAATTTCAATTCAAATATGAATTTTATTCCAAATCATCCATGTGTGTTTAAAAACTGGGAGGAATATCTTTTCTACACAATATATTCTATGAATTTTGTTCGATATTTCAATGAATAATTATTATTTTTCAATGAATTATTATTGCAATAATATGTGCTTTAAAGTATTCTTTCTGGTTAATATCCCTATTTTTTTTTTCATTGCAAGTGATAAATATTTTTCAAAGAACATTTGTTAATGAAATTTAAAGTACTTCTCTTTTGCTTTACCTAGTTCCCACTTCCCAGTCCCAAAGTATAATTTTGTTAATCTTTCAATAAAAATTCATTTAATAGTCTGTGTTTTATTGTGCGGCTAAGTACTTTTGTTTTATTGACCAATGCTCATTTTTCTTACAACTGAAAAACAACTTAAGTTATAGCCATAATATTTTTTTAACAGCTGTTTCAAAGATGTTTGATGAAGATTCTGAATATTGAACTGTGGAAGTTATATCTTACTTATGTTAAAGAAACAAAAGCTTCTCTGCCGACATATAAGTATGTATTTTGTATAAATAAAGTAAAAGTTAATTAACCCTTCCAATTTTTTAGAGAAAAGATGGCACAAGCTTATGATTTTGCCTTAGACAAAATAGGAATGGATATCCATTCTTACAGTATATGGAATGACTATGTTAATTTCTTAAAAGGTGTTGAAGCTGTTGGATCTTATGCTGAAAATCAAAAGATATCTGCTGTTAGGAAGGTTTATCAAAGAGGAATTATTAATCCAATGACAGGAATGGAAACATTCTGGAAAGATTATATTACTTTTGAACAGGTATTATGCTACAAAAGAATGCAGCAGTAAAAATAAATAAAACACTTTACATTTTAGGGAATTAATGTCATAATTGCAGAGAAAATGAGTATTGAAAGAAGTAGAGATTATATGAATGCCCGTAGAGTAGCCAAAGAACTGGAAGTTCAAATCAGGGGTATTAACAGGAACGCTCCTAGTGTACCACCTAATGGTACACCAGAAGAAAGGAAACAAGTAGGGTCAAATTATATGCAAGAAGAAAATAAATAATTTATTAATTATTCATTATTTATAAAAATTTAAAATGAGCAATCTAGATATTGTGTGTTATTTTTTTAATAAAATTAATTTTAGGTTGAATTGTGGCAAAAATACATAGCTTGGGAGAAAAGCAATCCACTGCGTACCGAAGATACCGCTCTGCATACCAAACGAGTCATATTTGCTCTAGAACAATGTTTGTTGTGTTTGGGGCATCATCCTGATATATGGTACCAAGCTGCTCAGTTTCTAGAATTCAGCAGCAAAATTCTTACTGAGAAAGGAGTAAGAAGTGACCATTGTTATTAAAATGATAATATATTTCCATTCTATTATTTTCTTAGGATGTGAATGCATCAAAACACTTTAGTGAAGAAGCAGCAAATGTATTTGAAAGAGCGACAAGTTCACTGTTGAGTAAAAATATGCTACTATACTTTGCATATGCTGATTATGAGGAAGGCCGTTTAAAATATGAAAAAGTACATCAGATATATTCCAAATACTTAGAAATAGAAGATATTGACCCAACTTTGGTAAATATTGAGTTTTAACATGAATAACTGTTTAACTTTTTAAGTAATTTTTCAGGCTTACATTCAGTACATGAAATTTGCAAGAAGAGCGGAGGGAATTAAATCAGCCAGAGCGGTATTTAAGCAAGCCAGGGAAGATGAAAGAGCCAAGTATCATATATTTGTTTGCGCTGCACTTATGGAATATTACTGTTCAAAAGATAAAAATATTGCATTTAGGTAAGAAAATCAAATTAAAAAAAAAATTATAGTATCTTGTATTAGCCACTGCAATCTTTTCGAGGTTTTATAAAAGTACCAGGACTATAGAAGGCTAAAAGCTTTGTTAACAGTTTTCTGCCACAGTTTCTTGTACACTATCTTTTCCTTCCAATAGACTTTTTTTCAATCCTCTCGATTTCCCTCCACCATATATCCAAATAAATATAAAGTAATCAAATATGATATCTATAATTCCATTTTCGTATAAAAAACCTATAGTTTTGATATATTAATTATCAATATTTTTAATGGAAGAAGAAACCCCTTTATAGCCTCACCACAGCGACAGCATCACCTTTTGTTATGCATTCTTATTTTTGAACTTGCTTCTTTTATCCAGGTACACTTTCCGACAAAGAGATAGAGTCAGTGAATTAATATGTATTGTTTATTCTACATATCTTTAAATTATAATTTTTTTTTTATTCTCATTCTAAATCTTAAATGGAATCTGCGTCAACTCTTAATCCATGTAAAGTAAATATTTTTCTAGTTGCCTGTCATTGTTGATTTTCAATTCATTTCATCTACAACCAAAAAAAAAATTATAGTAGGTTGTTTATCTATAAATTCAATACATTTTAGTGCGCGATTATATACTTTTTACACCAATAAACTACTTTTCAAAGTGTTTTTGAGTGTTATTTTAATTATCAAGCAAGAAAAAGGAAAGATTGTTGCATTGAGAGAAGAGGGATTTTCCAATCATGAAACTCCCAGGAAGATATCAAGTAGTGCTTCAGTAGTCGACCATTTTGTCAATAAAGCTGAAAATTCTGGATAACCACAAACAATTACGAAGCAAAAAGATCAGGAATTTTGAGGATCGCTTCAAATTCTGCCTTATCTGCATGGTCCAACATACAGGAAACAGACATTCCATCAAATATCCGTAATGACCAACATCTGCTCAGAAAAACTCAGTGGATTGAAAAGAAAAAAAATAAAGAAACAACCACCGCTTACCCCTTATCGTTTGGCGTTCGCTCTCCGTAACATGTGTCGGACTACGGAGCGGCAAAAAGGTATTTTTAGTGACGAGAAAAAGTTCAACATCGAAGGTCCAGATGGATACCAACATTATAATCATGATTTAAGGAAATATCAAATTGTCACAAATAAAAATGGGTTTCAGTTATGGTTAGGGCAGCCATCAGATTTTTCAAAAATGTTTCTATAGTTTCTGTGGAAAATTGAGTGAACACTGAAAACTTCAAATCCAAAGCCCATGTTTTCAAGATTTAGCGGGGCCGTTCCATTCTCGCTAACCAACTCGTTAATCGAACAAATAATGTTAAATAACTATATTTAAAGCAAAATTGAGGAAGTTCTATCTAAAAAAATACATATAAACTCAAAACTCAGTACCCCTATCTTTTTGTCTGAGAGTGTATAGTTCCTGGAACGTTAAAAACAACTGTATGTAATTTTTATTTCAGGATTTTTGAGCTGGGTTTGAAAAAATTCGGCGATATTCCAGAATATATCACTTGCTATATTGATTATTTGTCTCACTTAAATGAAGATAATAATACCAGGGTATTATTTGAGAGAGTTTTATCTTCTGGAAGTTTAGAAAATGAAAAATCAGTGTAAGTGAAGGAATTTTAAAAGGCAATTGTGATTTCAAGAACTATTTGGTATTTTTCAGGGATATATGGAATAGGTTTTTGGAATTTGAATGTAACATCGGAGATCTACAATCGATCGTCAAAGTAGAAAGAAGAAGATCCGAAGTATTATCGAAGATTAAAGAATTTGAAGGAAAAGAGACGGCACAGCTTGTTGATAGATACAGATTTCTGGATTTATTCCCTTGTACACCACAAGAATTAAAAAGTATAGGGTAGGATTTTGTTTTTAAAAATATTTTATTGCTGATTATTATAAATTCGATATATTTGAACTTTTCTTTCTTTATTTCATTAAAATAAATGTTGCATAGCTTAAACCAAATAACTAACAATTGTTAGCGTCATCTCAAACGTCCTTTAATAATTTTGTCTTAGATGATGGTAGATTATTAAGAAATATATTTTCTAGACTATAATTAAATTTTTCTGTAGGAACCTTTGGTGTGAAACATTAAACTCCAAAGAAATTTTCCACAAAACTCCATTTTGGTTAGCTATGTTAGCATCATCAGAGGATGATTTGATCTATCTCCTGATTGAACTAGTAACTCTTTTTGAGTTTATGCTAAATCCTTAACATTTTGAACATAAGTGAATTCACGGTTACGATGGTTTGTTCACTCTACAGGTGGATATTCAGCTTTAATAGAGGTTTTGAGAAAAAATATTGACGTTTTATGAGTGCCATTTATGAATATTTGATGAAACTGTAATTGGTTTTTGTGTAGGGGTTATTCGATGATTTTTAACGTAGTTTTTGTGTGATATCATGATTTTGTCGTTAAATTGGTTTTCAAAATGATATTTCATCTCAGACTTCTGACTAATCTGAAAGACCTCTTAGAAAGCATCCGATCTTACTTATCTAGTTATTTGTATGAGTGCCGATTCTTTATCAGATTTTACCTGGAGAACAGACATAAACATAGTCATCACCATTCTAGTACATTATTTTAAATATGTAGTCACTTTATATGTCTAAAAGATACTCCATCCATAACTTTTTGATATTGCAATATCCAATTTTTATTAGTTTTCGTCTCTACAGAACTTCTTGAACTATTCTAGATTATCAAATAGTTTACTGACGACTTCTTATCAAAGCCAAGCTAACTTTTAGACTTATTGTATTTTATAATTCACAAAGGCAAAAAAGCAAACAGATTAGCAATAGGAAATATTTTGCCTATTAATGTTTTTTTCTTGTTCTCGTGATATACTCAGATATCAGACCAATATTATTCCATAAATCATTTTTAGATATACTGAAGTAATTAATATAACTGGAGCAGCAGGAAAAAGTCATATCCTTCAGTCCATTATAAACCAAGATAATGAAATGCCCCTCCCGACTCCAGATTATTCTCAAATGATTCCCTTTAAGCCAAAAGCAAATCCTCTACCAGGTGAACACCCAGTACCAGGTAAAATAATATAATTATTATTGAAAGTAGCTTTTAGATTAATATTGATTGAATTATAGGTGGCTCATTCCCAATGCCTCCTTCTGCTGCTCATTTATGCACATTACTACCTCCACCTCACTGTTTCAGAGGACCATTTGTTCATATTGATATAATGATGGACATATTTAATAGAATCAACTTACCTGATCAAGGTAAATATTCCCCTTTCTTAAATTAGTTTACATTGTTAAAACTATTTCTTTTCAGTTCCATCTCCAACAGAACATGGTGATGTTCGTCTGTTCGACATAGCAAAATCTGTTCATTGGATAATAGAAGAAAATGGGGGACTTGGACTCAAACGGAGAAAAAAGGTTGGATTGAAGTTAGATGGTTCAGATGATGAGGATATGCATTTGCCACCGTCAAACGACGTATACAGACAAAGACAACAGAAGAAAGTTAGAATTTGAAAAAATCTTTTATATTATTTTGAATTGTTTATAAGTTTTAATGTCCATATACTTCAAATGTACGTTATTGAGATAAATGTATCTCAGTAACCTTTAACAAAAACAAAACATTTATTTACATTTTGATGTTTTATTCATAATAATAAAAATTCTTGGTGAAAAATGCATTAACTGCCTTGGTATTATTAAAGGTATTTCTTTTTTAGAAATTCAACTACTTAGTTTATAATGAGTATCTGGTAAACAAAGGAGTTTATTGAATTTTAACAGTGTCATGTGTATAGAGCTCAAAATCCTTTAATTATCTCAAAATTCTCCTCTTTCTCTATTTTTGGTATCTGTCTTCAAATTAGTTATCAACTGCTAAAATTTTAAAAGAATATGCAGTAAATTTTTTTCTAGGTTGCTTTACATTATATACTAGTGAACCCGACCTGCTATGAAGTAAAACTCTCTTTAGCAGTTCTCTTAGTACTTCAGTCAGGTCAGGTTCACAGTCACTTGCTCTGTAGATTTAAGTCACAATGACAAAGTTGTAGTAGTTACATTGTTTTTCCTGTGGTACTTCAGCCCTTCAGTGAACTTTAGCTTTCTTCAGCATATTTTCTTATACATTATTACATTGTCCTCATCTAAGTTGCTGAAGCCTCACATAGTCTACAGTTCCAGATCTGTGTATAATTTCTTATGTTTGAAGTTATACCTGATCTTCAATTTCTATTACCAGGCACAGCACTAAAAATTCTGCTGCAAAGAATTGAATATATATTTGGACAGTTTGAAGAGGTAACGTCACAAATTGGTCTAAGAATAAACTCAATAAAGACTAAATACACGAGATTAACAAAACAAATAAAGAAACAAGTGGATATTGACCTAATAATAAATGGAAGACTGCTTGAAAAAATCAATGGTTTTAAATATCTAGACTCAGTAATTACCACTAACCATGAAGTGTCGGAGGACGAAGAAGCAAGAATATCGAGGAATACAAAAATCACCAACAGTATTATAAGTATCAGAAACGTGAACTCTAACAAAGAACTAGCAAAGGAAAATATTAAGAAGTCTATAATCCTGTTCAATCTGAAGGAGATTGGATAATTAGAATAAACAAAGAACTAGCGATAATCTTTAATAGATCAACTATAGTGAAAGAAATCCACATGATTCAAATGGATGGACAGCGAAAGACCGGTCAAGAAAAGTTGGGTGGTAGGGAGTGAGGAAGGATTTATGAGAGATGGGATAGAAGATACAAAAGGGGAAACAGAGTGAGGTAAAAAAGGAGTGGATAAAAAGCAATGAAATAAAAGACAATACTCCTCTATAACTAGATTATAGCCGTTATTGAAATGGATGGCCACCACTCCATGTAAAAAAAAAAACCAGAAACATAGATAACCCTAAGATCTTTTAATGTGCTGCCAAGCCACAGAGAAGAAAAATAATAATAATACATCTGATAATTAAAAATACTTTTTAAAATTTAAAACTATCCATATATTTCATATACACAATAACATTTTGAAATTAATAATTTAATTAATCTTATACTTGTTAAATAATTAATTACAATGTTAAGCTTGTCTTGCTTCTCTTTCTGCTTTCCTCTCAAAATATCTCTTAACTGCTTCATCGAATACCACTCCAACTGTTCTCTTCTTCCATATATCTATTTTAGGTTTCTTAACCTCAGGTTCTTCAATCTCCTCCTTTATACCATTTTCTGTTTCATTATTTGGTTTTTTGTCTGATAAATCTTTTTCTTCTTTGTCATCTTTTCTTTTTGCTAATGCTGCATTATCACTTAATACATTTCCCTTTTCTGGTAATTGAAGCTTTTCACCTTTGTGCTCAATAGTGTCACATTTTTCTTCAGATTTTTTGTCACCTGTATTTTTTTCATCTGCTTCACTATCTGAACTTGAATCGATGCTAAAATCTGAGTCTGCATCTAAATTTGATGGCAAATGTTCTTTTTTAATTTCAACTTTCTCTTCGTCTGATTCTGGTTGTACTTCTGATTCCTTTCTAGACCTGTATTTTCTCTTCTTAATACTTTTGTTCTTTTTAATTGTAACATTATCATCTTCACCTGAAAATGTTTTGAAAATGTACATTTCTGTAAATATATTTTCAAGGAATCTACTACCTGATCTATTTTCTTCAGAATGTTGTCTTGCAGGTTCATCATCATCACTTTCCTTTTCTTGCTTTATTTGTTTTTCTTCTACTTCTTCATTGATCTTGTCTTCATAATTCACCTTTTGGTCATATAAATGCCTGTAAAAACCATCCAAGTTTCCCTGTTTTCTAACATCCCCAATAGCTTCCAGATATTCCTCTCTTTTTTCTTGTTCCTCTAAAGCTCTCATTTCTTCCAATTTCTTTTTATATGCTGACGTAACAAATGATTCTTTATCTTTAAATTCCTCACCTATAAAATTTAATTTCAATAACAAGTCTATTAAAACTTAACCAATTATAGATATTACCTTCAGCTTCTCTTTCTTTTTGTACTTGCCGTTCTATTCTCCTCTCATTTTCTCTTTTCCTTCTGTCTGCTGCAGCTAATAATTTGTTAATATACTTGGGTTTTTTATCAATATCTTTCTTAGCTAATTTCAAAGCAACTTTATTTTGGGTCATTTCGTCATACACTTCATCATATTGATACACAGTTGGATCTTCTTGTAGAGCCTAAAGAAAGAAAACCATTCATTTTTGTTGTAAGCCATTGAGAGATATTATTAGATAAATTTAGTTTGTTAATATAGAGCAATAATTGCAAAAGTAAAAATTTATATGTGGCATTAAGGTTACTTATTACCATACCTTGCTTTGCTTCATCTCATCTTGTTTACGAGTTTTACTGAAACCTGTAGGTTTGGAAACAACCGGTGTGTCTGAATCGGAATCTTCATTAAAAATTGAAGGGCGAACAAAATTTCCTACTAGTCCTTTTTTCTCTTTATTGGGTAAAATTAATCCATATCTGTAAACAATTTCCTTAAAATTTCTTTAAAAGTTTTGGTAGAATTCAACTTACTGTTTAGACATGGTATTTTAACAATTTTAAAATATTAAAATTTATTGTGATACAAATTTTATAAACAGTGAAATTAAGAGGTTAATTGGGTGTCTAATGTATAAAATTGGAACTATCAAAATGAACTACTGGTTTGGTTATTGCTGCCATCTGTGGAAAAACAGCATACTCTTCAACGCACAGTAGATCTTTGAATTAAAAATATTATAAACAGTTATACATATTTTGTAAAGATGGATCTTAACGGTATATTTGAAAATCATATGAATGTAGGATATTGTTTGTAAATAACATAATAACATAAATAACATAATACATAAAAATATGTTTAATTTTTGATTAGTAACTAATTTTTATTGTTGGTGCCATCTATGAGTTAATAGCGCTTATATAGAACCTATGTAGATATCTATATATAAAAAAGTGGATGCTCTGAATTATTTAGCATATAACATCTAGATGGTGCATAAAGTTACATTTGGACAAGATTAACATGAAAGAAAAGTAAATAAAGGAGCCACTTTAGCTGTGGTGTCTAAGGCGTTAGCGTTACGTTACGACAGTTAATGTGGACCGGATTCGAATCCCGTACTAGGCAAAAAAGTTTTTCTAAAATTCTTGTGAGTGTAAAATCTGACAAGGAATCACCCATCAGTCACGCCAGTCGAGGCTGGATAAGGCCGGATGCCTTCTGAGAGGTTTTCTACGTTGGTCGCTCACCAGTCGGTAGGCTTCTCGAGAGAATACTTTCGGTTAAGCACAAAACCAAGGGTTGATAGCCCGAGGGGGGTGCTGACCAGGGTTTTCGGTAGCTAGCTGATGACCGTGGTTCGGAACCCGCGTTAAGCTGTAGGTCCAGTCGCTAAATAGACTTCTCAGTTGCTGATGCGCCTCTAACCCCAAAAACTTTACTTTAAAAGTAAATAAAAATATATACTTTTTTGGAAGTGTTTTCCATTTAGATTTGATACATTAATATAAAATTATGACGATGGTATGATTAGGAATATTTCTTTTTAAATGTCAAATTTGAAATATATTTTTTAATATTTTATTTTTATTTAATTTTAATTTTTTTTATTTTATTTTTATTTAATTTAGATTTAGTTTTTAGATAACTCAGAACTCAAGGAGGCTTTCCACAAAACATTAGATCATCTTTTTGCAATATATCGACGTACCTTTCTCTAACCTCGTTAAGCAAAATCAGATGATTAATTAAGTTAATTAATAATGTGACCAGCAAAAGATGTAGAGAAAAATAGATATATGTCTGGGGAAGATGAACGACCTGACAAATCTTACATTTCAATTTTCAAAATAGTTACAAAATACATAGATAATAACGCCTTCCTGGATTATTTATACTTTGTGGGGGTTCCGCTACTTTCTTTAGAGTCCAACCATTGCATATACTTTATTTTTCATGGCACTTCCTAACTCCGTGGTTTTGGTTCTATGAATTTTAATATACCTTTCCTGTAGTGTCTAAATGGCGTTAGCCATATGATGATTGTTCAGCACAGCAGATATTTTAAAAATACTACTTGATAGATCAGCTTCATATATGGACTTCCATGGAATGGCTGATTTTTGACTAATTTCTTCTTTATTAATTTTTTTAATCCATCTCTGTCTTGGATGAATGAGATCGCCTCTTGACTTTGTAGCAGGTAAGTAAATATGAAACCGGAATTTTTGTATGGAAAATACATGTTTATTGTTTGTAAATAAAAAATAAAATTATTCGAAGTATTGCCCATCGCTAGCTATACGTTTTTTCCACCTATTTCACAATTTGTGAATGCCATGACAAAAAAGCTGTTGCTCTTTGGAGGCAAACCAGTCATCGAGCCATTTTCGTAAGAAGTAAAGCGCTGCTACGAAGTGCGTGTCCCATCGATGTAAATAAGAAGTAATTGGACGCAGCTAAGTCTGATGAATAAGCCACATGCGAAAGTATTTCCTAACTAAACGCCTCAATTGTTTCCTTGACCAGTTTTGCTGTGTGTGATGGTGCATTATCATGAAGCAAAATCACTGTGTGTTGTTTTTTTGATATTCTGATCGTTTTTCACGCAAAGCTTGATTCAAATCGATCATTTGTTGTCGGTAGCGTTCAGTATTAATGGTTTCGCCAGATTTCCTCCACATCCTTCTGATCCCACCAAACACAGATCATTGTCTTCCTTCCATAGCGATTTGGCCTCGCAGTCGATATCAATGGTTCTCTTAGAGTTACCCATGACCTTTTATGATTAGGATTCCTAAAATATATTCACTTTTCATCGTCAGTCACATTTCGCATTTTCACACATAGCGAGCTGCATTTCGCAAGTAGTTTTTCGGTTTTCCTGTTGTCTTTCCTTCAGTTCATGTAAAACCCATTTTCTCATCTTCTGGGTGTTTCTCATGGCTTTCAAACGTATAGAGACGGCTTCTCGTATCACATTTAATTGATCCGCTAGTTGTTCTTGCGTTTGAGCGTCATCCCCATTCAACAATGCTTGCAATTCGCTGTCTTCAAACTTTTTCGGTAGTCTTCTACGTTCTTCGTTTCTCACGTCAAAATCGCCACTGTTACATTTTTTAAACCACTTAATGCACTGTGAATTACTAAGAGCTACTAAGAGCACACTCACATCTGGCTGGTCGTAAATAGTTTCCAGGCACAAAATTCGACATGTTCCATGTTATTATAAATTATGTTGTTCTATGAAACTTGTATTGTTGTGTGTTGAAAATCATTATCAGATGTCATTTTTTTCCCTATTTCCAAACCAAACCTGGTGCCTACAGAAAAGGTGTAAATCATTCAAATTTCAATTTTCAATTATTATTAATTAATTATTTATTAAATTAATTCATTAATTATTAATTATTTGTTTTCGATTTAACTTTGTTTATTTCTCTTCTGGATTCCTAAATGCTGGTCTAAAACATTTTGATTTAATATACAATTATCACAAGATACTTAGAGACCGGACTTGTTATAAAAGATAAGTGAATAAATCGTTTCATGAAAAGGCGTGCGCCATTTTTATATTATTAAAATTTTTATAAATTTATTTTAATTTTTCTAAGTACATTTTTTTATTATTTCATTTTTAATAATAAGTGTTTCGGTTAATAATGTCGATTTTGCTTAAAGATGATTTTACTAATACATTTGTTCGTATAGACTAATGACGTCTTGGACGTTTTGGAGGATAAATATACGTCATCAAAAGCCAGTTCATTATTAATTATCATTGTACAAAAAACATAGTTTTTCATAGCTTTGAATATGTCGAATTATGCACCATAAAAAAGTTGGAAAGTTTAATAACCTTCTTTCATTTGAAGAAAATGGCTGTTTAAAGTTATCGATTGTTGGTTGAAGCTAATGGCGAACATGCTCAAAAAACTTGTGGTGGTTTAAACGTTTTAAAAGCGATGATTTTGACATAAAAGACAAGGAGCGTCCAGGATATTCGAAAAAGTTTGAATATGCAGATTTGTAGGCATTATTGGATGAAGACTTAACTCATACGTTGAAAAAACCGGCAGAAGCATTGAATGTTGCCCAATCCACCATTTTCGAACGTCCACACGCATTGGGAAATATCCAGAAGAAAGGAAAATGGGTTCTATCTGAAATGAAGGATAGAGACATTGAAAGGCGAAAAACCGCTGGTGAAATTTTGCTTGCCAGACAGAAAAGAAAAAGTTTTTTGTAAAGAGTTGTGATAGGTGATGAAAAGTGAATCTATTTTGACAACCCAAAGCGCAAAAAATCATAAGTAGACCCAGGAGCAGCCTTCAATATCACAACCAGTGCGCAGTATACCTGGAAAGAAAGGCTTTGCTGTGTATTTGATGGGATAGTAGGGGAGCTGTGTATTACAAATTGCTGAAACCTGGTGAAACTATTACTGGCGATCGATAGCTACAACAATTGATTAAACTGAACCGAGCATTGAAGGGAATACGCTCAAAGACATGATAAAGTAATTTTTCAACATGACAACGCTCGGCGCCATGTTGCAAATGTTGCCATGTTGTTGTTCTACCCAACCTCTATATTCACTGGACTTAGCCTTTTTGGACTATCGCTTATTTCGATCGATGCAGTACGAATTTTCAGAACAACACTTACATTCTTACGAAGAAGTAAAAATTTGGCCTGATAAATGGTTGATCTTAAAAAACCCAAATTTCTCTTGGTGCAGAATCCATTTTTTGACACAAAGATGGGAAAAAGTAATAGCTAACGATGGCCAATACTTTGATTATTAATGTAATTTATTTTATTATGAAAATATACGCTCAAATTTTGCGAAAAAATCAACATTATTAACAAAAACACCTATTATGTTGTATGGTAAAAAGAGTAACAGTACAAAGTAGGTACAATGATAAAGCTAAAGTTAGTAATAATTTATTTTTCATCATATAAAGCGAATTAGTAATATATGTCTAGACCTAAACACATCGACAAGCAGTGACCTTGCCCGCCCTTGGGCAAAAATCCAGTCCTATTTATAACCATATAATTTTATTTGCTTGCATTGTGTTTCCGAGAAGTTTATTTTTTAATGGTTAAGGACATGTTTTGTGTTTCTTATGTTCGTATTATTTACAAACACCAAACCATTTAAATTCTTATATTAAAGTCTTCGATGTGAAACACTAAATTCGAAGAGATTTACCACTAAACATCAAATCACTTTATTTAACTTCTCCATGCGCGTTTCGCTAACCATTTAGTATCATTAGAAGATGAATGATTGAAACACCTCTTAATGATGCCAACAGGATTAACGAAACGCACGTCGAAAAGTTAAAAAAGCGAATTGGTGTTTAATGTTAAATCTCTTTGAGTTTACCAAATCATTTGTTTGCAGATGATGTATCATATCTTATTATATTCATAAACCAAAGTGTATTTATTAGGTTTCTAACTTTTACTTTTCATGGAATTAGATTATTCCCATCGTATAGTTATTTTAAAGTGCTATCTTTCTGCTTTAAAACAAGATATAATATACGAGTCTACAGTAAATATAACCTGAAAAATCAGTTGTAGGAATGATGTAGTTCGAAAATCAACCTTTCGCCTTTCAACTGAAATAGAAATGATGTGGACGCTCATGACATGATTTGTGGAAGTTTGGGGGACAATGTTGTTTTGTAAACAATACAAAAAATTGTGGTCCAACAATTTCGAAATGTAAATTTTGACTTATATGATACAGAACGTTTGGGGTAGCCAAAAAAAGCAGAGAATGAAGAATTGGAAGCACTGCCGGAAGAAAATCTTTGCCGCATTGCAATCCTTGCAAGCATTTCTTCTCGGCAAGCCATTTATAAATGTCTACACAAACTAGTTACAATTCAAAAGGAGAATTGTTGAGTCTGTTATGAACTCTCAAAGTAGTGAATAAGAGAGTTGACGCTTTGATGTTTTTTGTATCATTGCTATCATTAATTCAAGAAAAAAAACACTTCCTGCATAAGATTGTGAAATGTGACGAAAAGTGGCTCCTCTACGATAAACCAAAGTGGCGCAAATTGTGGATTTATAATGGTCAACAACCAGTACCGCAAAACAATATATCCACATCAAGAATGTGTTATTGTGTATATAATAGGTTCAGCTGGGCGTTGTACATTATGAGGGGCCCCAATCTGGTCAAATGGTCATTGTTGACCGATATCAACAGCAACGGGTTCATGTTAGTGATACTCTGGAGGATAAAAGGCCTTTTTTTCTAGCAAGAGAAAAAGGGCAAAAAGATCAAAAAGGTTAAAAAGGCATTTTGGTTCAATATAACGCAGGACCATATATAGCAAAAAGGATTTTGGAAATAATCAACGAATTGGCCTGGGAAATTTTATTACATCCCGCATATTCTCCAGATTTGGCTCCTTTGTATTTTAATTTTTTTCAGTTGACTTGACAGTTGTTTGAAAGGTGGCGAAATTGTATAACAAATAAGGGAAATTACATCGAAGATTAAGTTTGTATTCGTTTTTCATACATAAATGTGAAAGGTTGTCAAAAAAAGCCGAGAATTAAGTTGAGAACTTAATATATGAAACTTACATATACGAAGCGTATTAATAACACATTAGTCAATAAATCCCTGGTCCGACCATTAAAACACACTTTTTTGCAAATTTCGACTTTATTCATCAATATATTCCCCTTGAAGAGCAATACAACGCTTTTCTAACATTTCTGCACCTTTCTATAGAACAATTTCTCTTTGCTTTAAAATATCCTTCAGTTTCGGCAATTACCTCTAGATCGGAGCGAAATTTTCCAGCAAGCATTTTTTTGCTGTCAGAGAACAGGAAATAGTCGTTGGCGGCCAGATCTGGATAATACGGTGGATGATGAAGCAAGTGCAGTTGTGCACGGTGCATTGTCTTGTTGAAACAACACTTTTTTGTTCATGTTCGATCTCGTCCTTCCAACGCAATAATAACGCTATGTAATATTCACTATAGATGATTTTACCTTTCTCGAGATAATTAATGAAAAATATCCCATTCCCAAAATACAGAGGCCACCAACTTGCCTGCCGATGGTTGTATTTTTGGTCGCTTTAAACGGCTTTCACTGGCTGCTGTCCACTCAGCTGACTGCTGATTTGACTCCAGAGTGTGGTGATGGACCCATGTTTCATTTATTGTCAGGTCACATACCGCATGAAAAAATCCTTTTTATTTCGCTTAAATAGCTCTAACTCAGCATCAATATGTTGTTGTTTTTGGTCCGCTGTGACCAATTTCGATTGCAATTTGTGCATTTCCAAATGTTTATGCGAAAAGGTTTAAACCCTTCCTTTCAATATCTTCATGATATTAGCTATCTCCTGCAGCTTTACTTTACGGAATTGCTAAAGAATTTTGTGCATTTTTCTGATATTGTCTAGTGTAACCATCTCATTTGGACCTCCAGAGTGTTCAGCATCATCGGTGTTTGTACGGCCACGTATCAACATACCAATCAATTATGGTTGGTTTTTCTGGGCCAGTCCGGGTAATGTTTATCAAGCCATTGTTTTGCTTCAAAGGTATTTTTCTTCATCAAAAAGTTATGCTAAATCAACACGAAAATCTGTTTTTCTATTGTTTTGAAAATAACAAAAGTAGTGTCATTTAAAGCACTAGAACTAGTAGATATATTACCATACAATTTTGACCCATGATGTTTGAGGGCACTATCGATCACTGGTATACCATCTATATCTTAGACCGGGGACTTATTGTTTGATGTGTTATGATGAAAAGAAAAAATGTAATTCAAACATCAAAGACTATTTGAAATGCATCCCTTATTATGGTTCGTTTTCTTATATTGTGTTGTTTCTATTTTCTCTTAGGCACCTGAAAGCTTTACTTTTTTTTATGAATAACTAATCTTACTCTAAACTCTTAATCTAGTACAATAACTTTGAGTTTGCAGCAGTGAAAATGTTTGTGGTACGAACTTCTGCTTAAGCCACTTTAAAATTTGGTAAAAACGGAATCCTTTATCTACCATAAAATACAATAATATGAAACGAAATACAATACGTTCTTTATTCTATATATTTTTTCACTAAAAATATATTCATTGTGAGTCAATTTTATGGTGGAAGTGGCCAATTTCTTTAAAAGTCCTCCTGGTATTGATTTTCCGGTAAAATGTGCTCTATCAGGGCCGTTTGAAAATTTCTCGGCCTGACACAGAGATTGCGTAAGTAATGACTAATATCATGTATGATTTGTTAAATGGCTGGCTGTGAATTTTTAGATGCCTGCGTTTAATTTCTTGTTTGCATTATAGGTACTTCCCGGGCTACGGCCCTTTCATGTAGGAGCGACTTCCCCTTGTTCTTTTTGAGGTTCTTTGAGGGATTAGATGTCAAATCTGAAGTAAAACTATTTGTAAGTTTAATAAAGAATTTTATTTTACGTGAGAAGGAACAGGACGAAACACTTTTATTACCTCATTCACGGTCTTTTGCCTCTCAATTTGCACGGGAAAATTTCGAACTAAGCTTTAAACTTTACAACTAATTTGAGACCAAGTGGGGCACCGCGGTGGAGAGGGATATAGTGGGAGTAAAGAAAACAATTTATAACATTTTTCGAAAAAACCTAAAATTGAATTTCGAGCTGGTCATAATGACTTTGTTCTAGGGTATTTAACTCCACGAACATACAAAAAAGTTCCAGATTCCATATCCATCGTATTCTCCAGATTTGGCCTTTCCTGATTGTATATCCCCAAAATATATAAGAAGGGACAGAATTCTTAGAGATGTGTTAAAGGAAATGTATTGAAGTTATAAGAGACAATAATGAAAAATAAAAATTTGGTAGGTAACTTTTTGAATAGCTCTAATACAGAGCCATTCATTTAATCGCGAAACACATGTGACTTATAAATATGGGCAACCAACATGATATTTTTATTATTATTATTAATAAACTACACGATAGGTATTTTGATTTTTTTCAATTTTTATAAATAATCTGTTTAAGTTATATACATGCAGTTACGCACTAATAACGAAAATAAACATAACATTTGACTAGTCCTACATTATTGTGAAGTAAAACAATCTACGTATGTCGTAGATTTTTTATGGAAAATACTGTTGATTAAATTCAAACAACGCGAATAAATTCTTTTCTTTATTCAATATGTGTTTAAGAGGTACTTTTAAAATATTTTGTATTACTCAGGAAGCATAGAAACCCGACGACAACTCAAAAGTATTTGAATATAAAACTAACAGGAACGAGCCTTGTCTATTTTTATGCACATATAAATGGGGACGGAAACGACCATATTGAAACACCATAGATGACTCATTGTTTTGGAATTTTGGTAGTTGGTGTCAACAACTTAGAAGTTTAATAGTAGATTTGAGCAATTTTAGTGTGTTTTAATCAATAATAAGTGCCAAATAAGTATACTGGAGTACTCTTTTTGTTCGTTCTAGTGTAAATACATATTAATACTTATTACATTGACAATAAAAGCAATAGTATCGGAAGTAAGGCAAACACACAAAACATGGCCAGTTGTGCGACTTGTGTGGTTGTTTCCTAATACGAAAAAATCAAAATGAGGAGTAACATTGTCAGGGAGTTTAATTCTAAATTTGTCAACTATTTAGAAATAAAAACGTATTTTGTTTGAATGAAATTTTAAGGTTAGGAAGCCAACAAATCGCCTGGTATGCATATGTGTAGTCAAATTGATTTAGGTAAATAATATAATTATAATATTTTTCAAGATAGTTATTATCTTTTTTTAGAACTTAAGTTTTTAATGTATGTTCTAAAATGTACATATAAATCATGCTACTTTACTCATATAAAGAACATATAAAATATAACTAATAATACAGAGTGTTAACTTTTTTTACAATCCAATTTTTTTTTCAGAAATGATTGTATTAATAAATGTAAATCATACTTCCATTTCGATTTGGATTTGATGAAATTAAACTAGTTTATCTTTTCACAAGGTTTCCCAAAGATCGAAATAGAAGATACAGTGGATTCATTTTATAAAAAACCAGATTTTATTGCAAACCGCAGTAGGTTTTTATGGTCCCATCATTTTGCTGAGGATTGTTTTGATCGAACATCTAAGGTAAAAGTGAGACTACTACCAAATGCTGTTCCAACAATTAAAGTGGACCGTTTGAAATAAGTAATTTTTTATTTTATTATTTTGATAAACATCTTTCATAGCAATTACTTTTGAAAGATAGCTTTTTTGGTTGTTGTAAAAAAAGGGTTTATACTCGAGTTTATATCTTCCATTTTAGTTTATTTATTGACTACATATACTACAAGAATTAATTATATTTGTATAAACGCTGTAGTAGATGAATAAATTCGTAATGCTTATACAAATTTAATTTTATTTAAGGGACATTAAACACTGAATAACTAAATACAGAAAGGATATATGTACCAGGTGTCCCATTAAGGATGGATCGCGGCCGTATCTTGAAAACTATATATCCCACAGCTTTGGAGAAAAAAAAAATGTACTAAAAATGATCATGAGAAATTCACCAAAAATATTTTTAAGCTTCTAAAACGACCGCAAGAGGGCGTGACGAGCTAAACATTTTTAAAAATAATTTTTTTGTGTGTATTTTCAAGTGTTAACCGAGTAAAAAAAATTCTCAGTTATAATTAGCAAACTGTCTCCTACAACTTTGTTTTATGACATTTTGTCGTAACTTCGCGAATAAAGAAGTGGAGGGGAGCTTTACCTATTTAGATAAAAAGTCGTCTAATGTCCGTTTGCCTAAACCGATTTTTCTCAATTTGGATTCATTTAAAAGGCAATTGCTAGGACAATCAGATAATCTAGGAGATAACTTATTTATTTTATAAATGAAACCGCGAGGTGGCGTTACATTCAACAATAGCTTTTTTCAAGTTTTGTTCAGTTTTTTCAGTGAAAACCCGAAATCGATATCTCTGACATGTCAAGAGATATTACGATTTTTCTGAAAAAATCAGTTATTATTTCACTACTACCTGCATTAAGTTAAAAAAATATTAACCTAATGTTTGCCTTCCTTCACACTTTACCCAGGCTTAGGACTGGTCCAAATTCTTCGTGCCATAATAATTTGGAGCGTGTTTAAAGGCCAACGGGCCAACAACAAAGATAATAATAATAACAGTCAAATAAAATTAACAGCACAACAGTCTAATAATTAACAGAATCTGAACTTTAACGCCTTTCTAAATGTTCAAAATGCCTTCCATCCTTAGAAATGCAAAGATTTATTTTTCGACGAGTACTAAAAACGGCAGCTTCAATTTCCGCTACATACATGCATTTTCAAAACATTGGAAATACACCGCCAACATGTCATAAGCCTCGTTATTCGTAAAAGGCATTGTTAGATATTATTATAATAATTATTAATAATCAATAAATGCAATGTTGAAAATGTAATGCATTTCAAAACTGACAAGTTAATTTGACTGTTTTTGTTTGTTTCCATGGTTCCCTTCTTACACTCTTTGTGTAATGTACCTAAGGATTGCATGCGTTTATTTGGAAACCCGAAAACGCATAATTTCATTCATCCATTCATTTAGTTTAAAAGAAAGAGTAGGTATATTTATTAATGACTGATTTCAATATTCTGTCAAGTAGTATTTAAGCATCACAAAAGAGAAAATGCAACAATTGGGGAAAGGCATTTTTTCCGCTTATGTAATTAAATTAGAAAATATTATCAAGGTCAGGATTAGAACATTTATGATGATTGATACTGAATAGATAATTTTATTTTTTAAATAAAATTGTTGCGGTTGCGATTGCGACCTAAATATTAAGACCAATTTTTAACTTAATATTACGGTAAAAATTAAAACTAACTGATTTTTTTCAGAAAAATCGAAATATCTCTTGACATGTCAGAGATATCGATTTCGGGTTTTCACTGGACGATTCCTCTTTAAATTACCTTTCTTGCCAAGTAGTAAAACCTGCACCATTCCATTTGAAAAAACTAAACAAAACTTCAAAAAAACTATTGTTGAATGTAACGCCACCTCGCGGTTTCATTTATAAACTAAATAATTTATCTCCCAGATTATCTGATTGTCCCAGCAATTGCCTTTTAAATGAATCCAAATTGAGGAAAATCGGTTAAGGCAAACGGACATTAGACGACTTTTTATCTCAATAGGTAAAACTAACCCCCCCCCCTCCCTATATTCGTGAAATTACGACAAAATGTCATAAAACAAAGTTGTAGGAGACAGTTTGCTAATTATAACTGAGAATTTTTCTTACTCGGTTAACACTTGAAAATACACAAAAAAAATTATTTTTAAAAATGTTTAGCTCGTCACGCCCTCTTGCGGTCGTTTTAGAAGCTTAAAAATATTTTTGGTAAATTTCTCATGATCATTTTTAGTACAATTTTTTTTCCCCAAAGCTGTGGGAAGTTTTCAAGATACGGCCGCGATCCATCCTTAATGGGACACCTGGTATTTTAAAAATAAATCATTTAATGAATATTACGGCTTTTTATTTCATTTACGAATTTGTACACCTAATTTAAATATGAACATAAACTCGGTGTAAGATGCAACTAATTACCTAACCAATTTTTGGAAATGATATGATTTTATGACAGGAGATTTCAATTTCTTAATAATTTTTTGTCGTATTGGCCACATAAAAAGCACTTGATTCTTTGAAAAAAATAGATTTTTTAAAATTTAATTTTTTTCATTTTCACAGGACAGGAATCAACACCATTAGATAATAGTCTACTTAATAGTCTATTTAAATATAACTATTTAAATTTAAAATTGAGAATTAAAGAGTAGTTGACATTCTTTGCTGTATCTAGTAAGTCTTCCTTAATTTAATTCAGTAAGATAATCATACAATAATTTATTGTTTTAAACAACTGTAAACTCAGTTTCTTGTTTTTATTCATAATGTCCTACGCCACTGCCAAACGGGAAACACTAGTCGGTCATATCCAGCTACCATTCTGGTCCGACTTTCAGAATCGTATGTTCTTTCCTGTAGTCTTATATTCAAAGTCAAAAGTAAATCTCTATGACATTTAGAGGAAATCCTTCATTTTTTTGAAGCTAATGTAAAAAAAAATTTAAAAAACTGTGAGATGCCATGAAAGGAAAAAAGAGGAGAAGTGCATGAGGTAGAAATGTTAAGCGTGTTTAAGATATGTTTTTCATCAGGAAACATAGAAACTAATAAAAATCTTAAGAGGAAAGCCAATAAATTAAAAACACAATTGTCGCTGTAGCTCAATCATTTATGGGTGATCAAATTTATATGACAGATCTAGAGTAAATTTTAGTAATATTTATGTGATAAATAATAATACCACATTTAAATAATTCAACATAAAAAATTTAAGTTCCTAAGTTTAAATAGATTATAGGATTAAATGAAGGCTCTGTAGAATATATGAACGTCGTTATTTAAAATAAGACTGTTTCAAAAGCGCTAAAAGGATGAGACGACTGTAAAATTCAAGCTAATACTTTAATAAAGAACATATTACAATAAAGAGTAGTATTGTCAATTTCTTTCTTATAGTATTTGCAATACGGTAACTGGTCTTACTGCCTCTCCCCCTGAATAATTCAAACATCGAGTCAAGACCTTAATCCCATTGATAAATTCTTTTCTACGACATTAAACAAGTATTTCATTTGGGACCAGGCATTGTGATAAATGTAGCGACAAGACCCCTAGAATCAGAACTCTGAGAAGTATTACGAAACGTTCAAACTTAGGGTCAAATAATTATTCGCACATGGGACTTTATTACGTAATTACTATACAGGGCAATTCAGAATATAACTTTCTTGCAGTTAGTTAAATTGATATTTTTCTTTATGGATCTCTGTAAACGGAAGTAAGATGAAAAAAATTAATATGATCACTGAAATCCGGACAGTTGACAATTCAGTTTTGTTGATTTTTTTTGCAAGACAATATGGTATTTGCATTTATTTCTTGCAACAGTATAAAAATTGACTGTTTTTAAAAATCTGTAATCCAGTTTTTAATGGGTTGGTTGGTCATCATATATTTGTTTACTACATGATCTCTTCACAAAGAAGTAGCTTTACGGTGATGCTTGATTTTGTTATTTATAGTAAGAATTCAAAATGATCTAACATTTTCTTATAAAATTTAATACATGCATTTATCAAATTTAATACTTGTTTTCATAGAAATGAGTTTTATTTTTACTTGCTAACAATATTCAGGGATAATAACAGGTCTTTCAAATAAAGCGGTTTTTAATTCTTGAGTAAAAAACAGATGACGTTGTGAATTTAAATAGGTCTAGTCTCATTTCAGAAGTATAATGTATGATATTTAAAAGTCGTGCGCAATACAACAACGCGTTAAAATTGTTGAATTATTTTATAAAATTCAGTGAAAATTACGTGATATTTAGAGTAGAGCGGGGCTAGTTGAGCAACTTTTCACTTGATCTCCCTTAAGTTTGAGAATATGCCTAGGGTTTAATTGATTCTTACTTAGGTTTGTAATTTACTCTTCTCCAAAACGTTTAGCGGTGTAAAAACGATCTGAGTACAAGTTTAAAAGTTATTGTCGGAAATGCGAGGGCGCTCCAAATTGCTCAACGTGCCTCACTAGTGGGGCTAGTTGACCATTGTATGGGGCTAGTTGAGAAATTGATAAATTGGACTTGATGACTGTATAGAATTATCTGAATACAAAATAATTGTAATCAACAATCAAATATTTATTTATTATGATTACATTACATTTATATATCATGATTACATACTCATATTGTTATATCTCTGGAAAAATAAAATTAAAATGAAATAAAATTAAATATTCCCAATCTTTGGATTATTTTTTATATTTAAAATTATATATTTAAGAATAATTATAACGTAAATGAATATTAAATTACACTAGTAACTAATTATGAGATTAAGAATATTGCTAGATGACAAATAATACCAAATTATTAATCATCTTTGTCTCTATCACAATTAATAGAAACATAGGTCAGATCAACGTTCGGCACACATTTAATATGGAACCATTGTTTGCAAATCTGACACTGAATCCAGTTTTCTCCAGGTATGTACTCAGAAAATTCTAAATTTTTGGTTCCTAGCCAAAAACTTTGCGAGCCACTCATGGCTTGCCATTTTGTTTTGGGTTCAGGTGGCTAGCATTTGAACCTCAAATTTAACTTCATACTCGTAAGCAAGACGACGGACATATTTAGGCCTATACCCTTTTTTCCTCTTCTACAGCTTTTGCTGCATCACTCAATTGTTGACAAGTAGCTAAACCTTTTGTAGGTATTTCTTTTATATGTACGCATCCTAAAATGTAATCATTATCATTAATACAATTATCAATATAAGTAGTTTTAATTAGTAAACTTTGTGTAGAATCATCACATGCACAAATTAATTGATGGTTATTAATTCATTATAGAAAAATTTAATTTTCTACAATGAACATTCTATTAGTTGACATTCTACTAGGCTAGTTGAGCAAGCATTGAACAACTAACCCCAATTGAGGCAACACAATAAAAATTAGGTTACAAAAAAAATCATAAGAGTTAAAAATAAATAACCATCTATAATCAAAGGAATAATAATTAAGTAATCTTTAAATACTTACGTGGTCCTTATTAAGTGTTTTTGTACGAGTATAGTAAAAAAAATTATGATGACCTGTAATATTTTTTTTACGCCGAAAAAAAAGCATACTCTTATTTTATCGGAGCACCGGAGAGCAATTGACAGTCGCGCTCTGTATTCCCCTCCTATAACACCTTATTTTCGACATTTGCACTTTTGTTGTAGGTTGCTTAGTTTTCGAGATATTTCGATTGCACAACTTGCCCTTAAGACCCTTGAAAACAGTCTAAATCGATTGTTCAAAAATTTTAAGAAACTGGTTCGGTGGAAGATACAAGAAGAGCAATATGTAGTCGTTGAAAAATGATTTTTCCATATCATTTTCAAGCGGCGGTTCGTGGGGAAAAACAGGTGGGGCACGTATAACCAAATTTTGGAATGGGGATAGGGAAATGCGTCGCAATCAAAAATTTTACATTTCTTAGTATCATACGCACACTACTGCTGTGTAAAAATACGAGTGTAACTGTCAGACATCAAATTTTCGAATAGGTACCTAGATAATAAAATTTTGCTAAATTCACCATAGGATCATGACCATTTAATTTGTTTGTAGTTGAAGTCCTAAATTTCTGAGCAGCAAAGTGGTCAATGACTTAATCATTAATATTTGAAATTGACTTCATAAGTTTTTTTCATTAGATAACATTGCTAACGCGCACAGTGTTTGGCCCATAGTGTTTCTTAGAAATGTTTTGATTCGTTTGAGAGTAGAGAATCATCTTTCGCTTTCTGCAGTAGACATAGGGACGGGATACAAAACAGTCAGCAATTCCACAAATATGTGGACATATACCATATATATTTAAATATCATATCATTTCCCCGGAGATTCAAACGCAGATTTCCTTTTAATATTAAAATATCTTGGGAACATTTTTTCTAAACTTTGTTGACAAAGTTGCAACTACAGAGCAGTGAATGTTTTGAGGGTTCCCGATGTCGTCGTCTAAAAATTACGCAATCATTTTTATACGTCTACGTTAATCTGAAATTATTTTTTCCACTTCATTTGTTAATTTGTTAGGTAGGGCACGTGCCCCCGTGCCTTTATGGATCAATCGTCACTGGAAAAATCTAAAAAATTATCGTATTTCTAGGTGGATGAAGAAATGTAATATTTCTATATCTGACTGGTTCGCATTCTTATATTACTCTATGTATTATGTTTTTATCCTACCAAGGATTATGTTTCCTTATATTTCCTCCGGAATGCTTCCGCCGTCGTTTTCCGCTTCTAACTTTAAGCCAGAATCGCCTAATTTCCAAAACCCATCCTTCACCTACTTAACCGGGACATTTAGTTGCCGGCTCGACGCGCGAAAAAAATCCCCCATCTCCCTCCTTCTTACCGCCATCCCTTCCTCCAATCTACCCCAAGCCCGTTTGTCCTGCTTTCCGGCCGACGCGCCGAAGATCACAGGTGGCCGGGCGGCCGATAATGAGGCAATTTAAATGCATGGCGCGAGCCGAACGAGCCCGAACGGCGCCGGGGGAGCACGAATGAAACGACGCGCCGGGGGAATGGGGAGAGACGTCGTGATGCGGCCGACCACCGGAACGGTTGGAGGGCGAAACGGAAGTAGGATGGAGGATGGTGGACGATGGTCCTGATGTTTGGAGACTGTGTAGAGATGGTATGGATGCATTTTACGTTATATGACCATTACTAAATACTACAATTGGTTTAACTAATGATTTAATTAAGTTTCGGTGTTGTATTTACCAAAACAATATTCTCTCTATATGCTTATTGAGCCCGTAGAATCCGTTATTATATTATACTAACATATAAAGGGTTTTTCCAACAAGAGTGCGTGTCAATAAGAGAACTTTAAAATGCACACTGATAACTGTTTTGAAGATAATGTCGTTCAAATGTCTCCCTAGACTTTCTCTGGTGCAATGCATCGTGGAAATCCAATTTTCGATAATTTTTACACACATATCGCGTCTTATATGTTCAATAGTGGCCTAAATGTTTTGTTTAAGATTAAGAATTGCTAGGGGTTGTTCTTCCATACCAAACAGAGATTTTCTGAGGATGAACAGGTAATTTCTGAATCATTTGAGGATTGTCACAGGCTCAAATCCTGCAGTTATGTTGGCAGTACTGAACACCGCTGTCCATGAGTGACATGTAAGACAGTGTTGCCGCTATTACGTTTTAAAGTTCTGACACTCTTATTGGAAAACTATTTAAAACTATTTAGATTAGTTGTGCAACTGGGTTTTTGAATAAAATATAATTATCGATTTTTTTACTTTATGTTAAAACTTTACCATAAATAATATTAATAATCGATGCGAAAAACTTTTTAAAAATGTGTTACAATTAATTATAAGTGCATTAAAACGTATAAAATTTTTAAAAAATCACGTGACTAACGTGAAAACACGTCAGTACTGTCAACGCCTTCTACCTGTGTGTATATATATATATATATATATATATATATATATATATATATATATATATATATATATATATATATAATCAAAATTATTGTTGGTTAACTGAAAAATAAAACAATGTTGGTTACTAATTTAGTTCAGTAATGTGTGATAAAGGGTTCATAAAGGTTAATTTTAATAATATACTTGCTGCGGATATTTTTATAGTTACAGATTTTCTCAAAAATAATATTCGGTTAAATTCAACTGAAGTAAGTGCTAAAGCATCAGTGTGAGTTTTTAAAAAATAATAATAATGTAAATGTAAATAAGAAACAAAATATTTCTATTAAATATAATTAAACTATTGGTAGGGTGTTACGAGAAAGTTACGGTGACAAGGCTATAGCTTTTGTTCAACTTAATCACAAAAATGGTATTTGCACGGTAAAAGGACGTGTATCGCCAGAACATAAAGTTCGGAGTAAAGCTTATACAGCTACCTTGATTATTAATGAAAAATTGAGATTAGGATACTCATTGTCTCGATTATGCAGCTTCAGCAGATAATAAATACTCAAACAAAAAAAAAATATATAGTGTTATAAATAGTAATCTTTTGTATATATTTGTAATATTTTTTTATAATATTGGATTTCAAAAATAATGAAACATTTTAAATATTGAATAACCACAAGATATTTTCTAGTTTTGTGATTATTTTTTGAGCGAAAAAACAATATCAATCATAATTAGAAAAACAAAACACATACATATTGTTTAAATAATTAATTTTATTTCAATAAAAAATACATATTATATATATATATATATATATATATATATATATATATATATATATATATATATATATATATATATATATATATATATATATATATATATATATATATATATGATCGAAAGATTGTAAACTGGGCGGTGGAGAAAAGTATTAAAAAGCTAAGGAAGTTCACCCGTGCTCCACGTCGTGCTTTGCCATTCCTTCATCGGCCATCCAAAGCGCCAGTAAGCGTCTCCCAAGACCGGTTTCTAGCCGTAAGCCGTCATCAGTTGGGTTCAAGCTGTACACCTGAAAAGCGGATGAAGGAACGATTAAAGCCATGATCATTTAAATTGGTCATGTCGAATGGAGGCTGCAATCACATGCAGCCACGCCATCCTGCGGTAAACGGTTGCAGCAGTTCTAATATATATATATATATATATATATATATATATATATATATATATATATATATATATATATATAATAAAACTTCCCCCAATTAGGATAGTATAATACAGTAGATTATATTATGTAAACTACATTAATAATCAATTCAGAATAAAAACAATCACTACCCAAAATTTTATACATATTTGTTTGATATTAGTTTGATTACTTTCATTGAAGTTTGCAATACTTTTAAAACCACATCGATTCTTCAAACCACCACACTAAACTCTATTAACAATATTTTCAAAAAAAGAAACCACTCATACTACATTATTTTGTGTAATTAAGGTTTTCAGTATTTTCAAAACGATGGCGATGTTTCGCCTTACATGTTTTTTCAAACCACCATATTAGACTCTTGTTTTAATAATATTTGCAAATATAAATAAATCTGGCTGCCAACTAAGTCGAATGTATGACCAGCAAGAGATTTCCCAAATAAGAGAAAGCACCTAAACCATTTTTTTCTTTGAGTGAACTTTTATAGTGGAAGTGTGGGACTCTCCTGTTAAAGTCTCTCCACTAGAAAACCACTATGTACCACAACATATCCTGGAACCACTGTCAGCCTACCATCAGACTTCAATGCCTATAATAAATTTCTAACCTATGTTTAAACATACCCTATCAAATAAATATGTTCAATTAATAGAAGAAATGTACCAAAATTCTGAAAGACACTAAATATTTTAACTGTTTTGTTTTATTTGGAACAGTAATATACCATTTTACTTACGTTTTTGTTTGGATAGTAGGTTTGCTTTTCTATTTTTTCTTTTTTTTGCATACTCCTTCAGATGATTGTTTTGATTACTTGGAAAACTACTTTGCCAGTCCTTAATTTAACTAGTTGATGTTCTAAACTTGAAGAGATTTTCCACTAAATAAGATTAAATCATCTCCTGATGATGCTAACATGGTTAGCGAAACGTGAGGCGAGCAGTTCAAAAAAGTGTTTTGGTTTAGTGGTAAATCTCTTCAAGTTTAGTGTTTCACACCAAAGGTTCCAATAGAAGAATTGATCCAGTCGATGTTCATCCAACTGATCACATAAGTTTCTGTACTCTTCGACCATCTACAAATTAGATTATCCTGTAAAACTTTCATAAGACTTTTCATATACGATTACCTTCCAAATTGGTAGTCGAATTTTGTTCTTATCTATTCGTGCTTTCTTGAATATTATTATTCGTATCCTACAAAATAGACGATCCTGTAGGGATTACATGTAGATTATTAGCGTACACTCAGGAATATTCCTTCTTATAAATTTGGCACGTTAATTTGTTTTCCCTACATGAATTAAATAATATAAATAAAAGTTATAAAAACGAATGCAGTAAACAAAAGTAACCCTAATCTAATTTCAATATTTCATTCTGAACTTACCTTTGAGCATCCATATCTTATGTAAAGATATATGAGTATAAAGTCGAAAACAGCACCGAAAGCCTAAATAACAATTAAAAACAAGATATACGTTACACTTATTGAACAATGACTAAGATCGATAAATTGTTTTATTTGTCCGAGACTCCCATTTTTTCCGAACGTCTTTTCAGAAAGAGCACGAAAGAAAATTTCGGTATAACTTCCGAATTGTTCCGAGCTGAACCGATATTGGCGATATTGGCCTTCGTTATAATTGTGAGGTCACAATGCTTCAGGTTTTTTGCGGGAATTGTCTACGTGTTATCGGTAGTAAGTTTAAAAATGTATTTTCAATTTGATAAAACTTTTTAATTTTAATGGAAAAAATAAAAATAAAAATAGTTTTGTTATAAAACTTATATATGATCTTTCCATTTTTGACAAAAAAAAATTGTTCAAAAGCCCAATTGCTTTACAGGCATCCTCATGTAGATAATATGTCGTACGTCAGCATCCTTAAAACTTATTTGCCTGGATTTTTTGAAAATTGATACAGGTTGGAGTTTATGATTTTCGAAATTCTTCAAATGGCTCATTTTTGGATATTTAGTAGTTCAAACAAAGTTATTAAGAGCTGCCGGCCACATTGCGATAAAATGTATAGTTTTCCGGATATGAGTTTTTAAATATGCGAAACTATTAAAAGTGCAAATTGTTTTTCATGAATATGTACAGTTTTACATGAAATTCTACCGATTCTACTGAAACGACCGATATTTGATTTTTTTAAACATTTCATACGTGCGGCTGTTTTCATTTTTTCCAGAAAAAAATCAAAAAGTAAAAATCACTAGTTTTTTGGGATTTGATGATCTAAACAAAGCTTGCTAGTCTATTTTGAATATAAATGATAAAAACTATAAACCGCATATTATTTTTCATTTCACAATAATCACATTTTTCTTGGTATGGATTATTCAGAGGATCACAAAAGAGGGAATATATTGAAAGATACTTAAAAAGCTGTGGATTCTGATGCAGCTACAGGAATATAAAAAAAAAAACATTTTCTTCGCTTAATAAAAATATAGGAAGAAAGTTATCCTCCATGTACTCGACATGTTTTAACCATCTTAGACTCTTCTTTTCTTTTAACAAAAACACGTTCACACTATGCTCCTGATAGCACTTTTTTGCTTGGAATATACATTGGGTGGTACTATGTAATGTGCAAAATCGCTTTCATCTTAGTGTTGATTAGATGGTATTTCAATCGGGATTTTAATGCGTTTCTTATATACAATACAATTCATTTTAGTGTTGTACATAAATATCTGGTAATGGTTACTCTATACTGTATAGACCATCTGTTCACAACAGGGTCAGTACCGTCCCCCAGTAGGCCTGGAGCCTTCCATGGGGGCGGTAGCGGGTCCAGAGGCCAAGGGGGGGCTTTAAGACAGTCAAGGGGGTTTGGCTATGGCGTACCTACCTATTAAGGAAACTAATATAATAAATTACTTTGAAAATACCTACTGTTTTTATGAATAAATATTTTATCTAGCTATCTAAAATTGTTATCTTATTGTTATCGCGTAAATAAGCATTAAACATTATAAATTAGCATTAAGTATACGTATACTTAATTCGATTTAGTATTGTCGGTGACAAATCTTTGCAAGTTGGTAAACAAAGACGAGATTTACGCAATCAAGCAGGTTACGACAAAAATATGGGACCTTGTAATCACTTGTTAACAGAGCAAGTGCACCGACATAGCAGACAAGCAAAGACATACAAGTTGATGCAGGCCCGAAATCAAATTTTGTGCACAGTTTTGTGTGCTTTGTCAATAATCTTTATTCTTGAGTAATCAGTGATTAATGAGCGATAAGTTAGCCATTATTTTAATACATATTTATTATTGCCATTATTTTAATAAATATCTATAAACCTGTTGAAAAGTTAATTTATTGAAACCGTGGCAAATTTTGTATTTCAAAATGTCTGAGTCTAAGAAGAAATTCCGGCAGTACAGTATTGAGTATTTAAAATATGTGTTTATGCACTCTCCTACGAACCAATCTTTACCTATGTGTTTAATTTGCCAAAAAGTTGTTTTCAAATGAAGCCATGAAGCTTTCTAGACTACAAGAGCATTTGAATAAAATGCATTGTGATAAAAACGACAAAGATTTATCCTAGTTTCAAGGACTGGAAATTTTTAAAACAGCCAACTATATCAAATATCATATATAAACTATATCGTCTTCTAAACAAGAAGGACTACATGATGGACTATGAGCTTCATATAATATTTCATTGTTAATCGCACATACAATTGGAGAGGAATTAATCTTCCTGGCAGTCAAAGGGGTAATCAACTACTCTTCATCATAAGACACTTTCAAATATTATCAAGAAAATTCCCCTGAGTAATAATTCAGTGCAAAAAAGAATAGATGAAATGGCCAAAGACGTTGAAATATCACAATATCATTATTATCAAACTCTACGAAATAATGAAGTACTACTCTTATCATACGTTCGATCCATAAAAGAAGAAAAAAATTGTTATCATTTGCTACCGATGCAAAAGATAATCGATGTTTAATATCATAAACAAGTTTTTTCAACAGAAAGACATTTCTGTTCGTGGTATTTTGTCAGCTGTCAGCATAAGGGTATCATGGCGCAGTACTAAATGTAGTCTTGCATACGTCGCATATAAATAAACGCCTTGCATACGTCGCTCCATTACGTTAACAGAGCAAACAATAAGATTAGAAGGAATTCATTGAACGACAAATTATTTGACCAACTTTATAGTGAACATGATCTAGATTACAATAGCTTGGCTTGCTAGAAGTTCGTTGACTCTCAAAAGGTGTTTGCCTGAATCGTTTTTCAATCTATTTGACTCAGTACTGAACTTCCTTGAAAACTGAGGGAAAACCTGATTATATCCAAAAATGACATCGATTATTTGACAGATCTGTTTATAATATCTAATTAAGCCAATTTACAATTGTAAGGTGATAAGTTGAATTTAATTAAATCAAAAAACGCCATAGCTGCTTCTGTTTTAACTTTTGGAAAATTTCTGCTGTTCAAACGATGTATCGAGTTGGGTTTTAGATTCTTTTGAAGGAATAATCAAATTTAGAAAAGGAGTTCGTAAAACTCACAAGTAACGAAGAACTAAAAGTATAATTTAGAAATGGATACAAGAGTTCTCGCTTCAAAAATCAATACCACCTCTCTACCTTGGATTGTGGGCAATACTGCAGAAATTTTTAATTGCATTTTCTTCATCGTATTTGGCTGAGCATGGATTCAGTGCGGTAGCTAATTTACTGTCTAAGAAAAGGAACAGACTATACATCACTAAGTGCGGCGATTTGCGACTGATGTTAACGAACTTGAAACCCGATATTACCAGACTCAATCATTTCACTAATTTTTTCTTATTGATGTTATCTTTATTTTTCAGTGTTTAATAAATAATTCTTTACTACATTTCATTGTATTTTTAATTAATTTATACTTTGTGGTTCTTAATAGATAGATAGACAAATAAAACAGGTATAGAAAATGTGCAAGGATATTTTAATATTTGGTATAATTAACTATTATGGAAGAGGTGCCAGGTCAAATTTAGGAAGAACGTTATCCTTGATGAACTCGGCATATTTTAATCATCTTTCACACTATGCTCCTGATAGTACTTTTTTGCTTGAAATATACATATCGTGTCACTATGTAATGGGCAAAATCTCTTTCAATATAGTTTCATTTGATGATATTTTAATCGTACATAATCATGAATCTCTGGCAATGGTAATTGTATACACGATGTATTTATTTGTGACATAATGATATTTATATATTTAAAATATAAGATATGTAAAATATCATTTAATATTTGTTTAGAAGCAACGTTCAAATCGACAGATTTTCTCTAATAAAATGCATATCAGACAATTTCCTAGTACCATTTGGCAACCTTTCCTACCTTTACTTGAAATTTATTTCGTTCTGTCTCGTAAACACACGCTTCTTCGTCGCCGCTCCGAAAAACCCGACCAGAAAAACCGCAAAACCGATGTCGTCCCGATCCGTGCTTTTTGATCTTTGCCGCCACCAGAGGCGGCCATTACGCAAAATCGCTTTCGCGATTGCCTCCGAGCTAGACGATCCGTGACTCTTTAATTCCTCGTTCGGCTCTCTTAATTGTCTTTTTCAAACGCCGGCGTTAGGATAAATTATTATCATTAGACGATGGACCGAACGATCGTATGTTCTGGTCGGCTTTCTCGTAGTATTTCTTTCGTTACAACTTAGTGCGGATTCTTAGTAAACTTAGTGTTGCAGAATTCACCACAAGAAAATATTACGTATTTCAGAGGTAGTATTGATTCTCATTGAATTTCCTTGTACGCCAAAAGATTATGTATGCAGAACGCACAGTTGGTTTGCAAAATGTCGTTATAGTGTTTTTTCTGTTCTGTTCGAGTTCCAGATACACTACGATCTGTTTTACTAAAAGAGATTGATGGTGACAAACTAGGAGTATTAATTGATACTGATGGCTGCGTAAATGTCGATGTTGCTTGGAGTCCAAATTTAATTTTAATAACGGTTGAAAATCATTTGAACAGGCTTGATTATAGAGAGGAATTTAATATTTAGATATATATTAAAAAAAACAAGGAAATTTTTTTTCCTGTGATCCATGTAAAATTCTCAATCCTTTTGTCGCCATCAAACGTCAACAAACATCTCCCGAGACCGGTTTCTCTTAAAGTATACGGATTTGAGAAAAATATATAGAAGTAATTGTAGAAAATTAAATTCTTTACAAAAAAGGCCCTTTCCATTTTCTTCATAAAGTTCATATTTATGGAAATATTCTCAATAATAAATTTATTAACTGCATATAGTCAACATTTTTAAGACCTAAAAACGCCATTTTTTCTGAAATATAAAAAAAAGTACAATTATTTATGATATCTAGTTAATATTTTATGATATCTAGATAATGATATCTAGTTAATAACGACTAAGGCATAATTAATACATTAATTTTATATCAAAATTAAATAATACAAATTTATTTGTTATAAACAGATTTATTAAATGTTGCCATACTGTCAATCCAAATTCGGACCACTATTTCAAGCAATTGGGGTCTTAGGTCTGCAATTGTCTGAGTTATGTTGGCTTCCAAGGCATCAGTAGTTGCTGGTTTATCGGTATAGACCAAAGATATAACATAACTCTAAAGAAACTATTCTAAAGGTGTTCAATTAAAAGGTCCGTTCCTCGAAATAATTTTCTCACCGAATTGTCCCCTCAATAAATCAATTATTGTGTCTCAGTATTATGGACTGTCCTCTTGGAACCACATCTCCAAATCAGTACCATTCAATATCATTCATTAAATAATCATTGATAATCGCTCTGTAATGATCTCCATTAAGGAATTGATAAATTTGGATCTTCAGTGTTTCATTTTTTTACAAACATAATACATAACAAAACAGTAGTCTACATTTTCATCGAATAACACTTAAAATTTATGTTCTACATTATATCTGAAGAATGTGCTGTGTTACCGAAAACGATATTGATTTAGCTCTAGAAAAACAAATATTTCCATGAAACAAGTATAAATAGGCATTACTGACCCTGTAGTAGCTTTATGCGAAATAAATAAGTATACCGTAGTAACGAAAAGCCCTGCGGAGGCATTCGTCTGACGCGTTGTAACAGAGAATCAAAAATGCAACCCCTCATTCACCCTTAAACATCCCCCGTGGCCTCCCGGGAACGATTCCAAACAGGGCCGGTCGAGACATAACACTATCGTTCAACGTCAGCAGGAACGAACATTCGGTCAACTGGGCCTCGGGGACCGGCAGGGCAGGACGGTTCAGGGCAGGGAATCCTGCACGGCGAACGATGATATATGGATTATATAGCTTTCGTATGTTGATTTATTTTTTATCGAGCAAATAATTTATTTCGTTTTCATTTTCAGAAATATCGGAAATGGGAACAATAAGATATTTATTAAAATATTATTTATTTTTGTTAAATATCAAGATTAAAAAAAACTTTTGTAGGTTTCTATTTATTTTATTTAAACAGACATCCTTATATCGGTAGGTATTAGATTATAGATTTATACACCTTATACAATTATTATGTTCCTTGCATTTTCTTTTCCAAGAGTTTCTATCTTGTGCAAGTCTGCCAGTCTCACACCATTCAATTATTCGTTTAAGTGCTGCCAGTCTAACTTGTTCTCTCTTTATTGGTGGCCTTCTTATTTTATTCTTGCCATACAATCACCCTTAGTACACTTTGTTGGTTATTCTTGAGTCGTCACTCTGTGCAGGTTTTCTAGCCAACCAAGTTGTTTTTAAAATTATTCTTCCTACCGGCTTTATATTGCATTTTTCTTATATTTCTTCATTTCTGATTTTAATTTCTTCATTTCCATTTTTGCGATTCCTTGGATATTACTGAAAAATTTAATTTCTATGGGCATAATTCTGCTTTCGTTTCTTTGACAAGTGTATAAATAAAGCAATGATATTAGTGGCATAGTGTTCGATCTGACAATACTGTTGACTTCCCTTTAGGAGCAGAGGCAGGCTGCATCTAATGCGTTATCAGTACGAGTTTCAACCCTACAAAGTTACCTGGTGGTCCGTAGCAGTTTTTTTTTCGTGAACCGGATTTTTCGTTTTTGAAATATCCAGATATGTGTTTTGCAGCATATCAGCATACGTGTGATCTTTGCTTTGCTCATTCTGGCTGTTTTTGCCTGAGGTCAGATTGATGGTCTGTTTTGGTTACTCTGGTGCTTTATTCCCGGGTCGTATTTAAAAATCCATTACTCATCAGTAGTAATGATACCTTCCAGAGAATAAGGGTCATTTTCAATTCGTCCAAAAAGTCAAGACATGTTCGCCTACCGTTGTCCTTCTGGATCTTGCGAGAGGTTTTTCGGAACCCTTTTTACGCGGGTTTTCTTCATTCTCACTTTTCCAGATCATTTTGACTGTCAATCGACGATCAGGACGCTGTTTCCATAAGCTTGTTGAAGTTTCACACTGTGACTAAATCTGAAACAAAAGTTGATAGCGTACTGGTGCTTTAAATTGTTGTCACTCATTTTCAGAACGTTCTAGCAAAATTTTAGCCATATTAGATGCTCAGCTGTTTTTTAACAGTCATTTATGTCAGTCAGATGGAAAAAATCGAATATCGAGGCGTCATTTAATTCTTGCACTAGAAAGGCAATATATCTACGCAAATTAAAGTCGAGATGGATGCTGTTTACGGGAATTCTGCATCATCATTTGACACCGTAAAATTTTGGGCAGCTGAATTTAAACGTGGTCGTACCAGCTTGGTTCACGATTAATGTTCGGGATGGCCAAAAACTGTAACCAGTACTGACAGCATTGAAAAAAATTACCAAATGGTGCTAGACAACCGTCGAATTAAGGTTAGATGGATAGCAGAGGCTGTGGGCATCTCGAAAGAATATGGCTGTCATATATTGATTGAAGATTTGGGCATGACAAATATAACCGTGCGTTGGGTGCTGCGACTCCTCAAACAGGACCCCAAACGCATTCAAATGAATATTTCCGAAGCCCTGTTGAACGAGTTTAAGTGGAATAAATCGGAGTTCTCGCGTCGCTTTATAACTGTCAATGAAACTTGGATATACCACCATACTTCTGATACCAAGGCACTATCGAAACAGTGCACTGCGAGGGATGACTTGACTCCGAAAAAGGCGAAGAGTGTTCCATCGGCTAGGAAAGTAACTCTTTTTTGAGATAGTCATGAAGTTGTGTTAATCGACTATCTTGAAAAAGGAAAAACAATTACAGGGGCATACTACACATCTTTACTTGACAAGCTGAAGACAGAAATTGCGGAAAAATGGCCATATTTGAAGAAAAAGGAACTTTTATTCCACCAAGACAGCACACCGTCTCACACTTCAGTGGTCACCATGGCAAAAATTCACAAATTCTGATTCGAATTTATTGACCACCCACCGTATTTACCAGAATTGGTCCCCAGCGATATTTTTCTCTTTCCTAAGCTCAAAGTTTTACTCGGAGGACAGAGATTTCCATCGTATGAGGAGGCCATCACGTTCATAATCAACTATTTTGCTGAACAAGATGTCATCTATTATTTGGACGGATTAAAGAGATGGGAGCATTTTTGGAAAAAGTGTATAGAATTACAAGGAGACTATGTTGAAAAATAAAACTGAATATTACAAAAAAATACTTTCTGTGTTATGCTGAAAACTTTTTAGACTACTCTCATATTGTACACAGCTAGTTGAATTTATAAAGTTGTTCTTACGGTATTCCTTCTAAAGAGATTCTGTATTTGTTTTCCTGCACTGCTATTACCATAGTTTTTGTTTCATCTTAAGTAAATAAGTAAATAAGTAAATTAATTTTCATATTAAATTCTGTAATTTGCGTCTGATAGGATTTTAACTTTTACTGTAATTTCTTCTGGTCCCGCTATTAATACCCTATGATCTGAAAACAAAAATTCTTCTAAGGTAATTTGTTTAATTTTCTATTATTCTTCTACACTTTTACCTGCATCTTTTTATGGCATCATCAATAATTATCGGAAATAGGGATTAGGGACATATCCCTGATTTAGACCAATTTATATTTTGTATTATGTGGATTCCTTATGTGTTCATATTTTATTCTTATCATTTACGGATAAGGTTTTAATAACTTTGATCGTGCCTCTTTTTGTGAAACCCTTCCCGATGTCTTGTCTTTTGATTTTGTCGAAAACATTTTCTAAGCCTATGAAGTGACTATGTATTTCCGATCCTTTATTTATTTTTCCCTTAGTTACCTAACTACGAATATTAAATCTTGGGTGTTTTTTCGCCTTTTCCATTCATGTTTTCCTTCTTCGTAATATTGGTTCTATTTTGTCTTTCAATGTTTTCTCTAATACTCATTTTAATACTTTCTGTGGTATACTTGCTCATGTAATCCTTCGATAGTGAATGCAGTTTTTATTGTCCCTTGGTTTTTATAAATATATAAAATGATAAAAAAATGTGGGCAATTTCGGCATAAAAGAACTGTTCTAGAAATTACTAAAACATTGAAAGAGATGTTTGAAACAAAAAGTTTATTTTTTAATAGAGGGTGTAGAAGAGAAATCAGTGTTTTTCAATATCAAAATATTAATATCAAAAATCGCGCTCTAGCGACGAGAGATAAAGCAACTATCTTACTGAATTTATAGCATAGTAACCATGAATCGATATAGTCAGTCACAAAGTACAGTCACAATTAAGGCATATTACAGAAATAATTATTGTATTGTGACAGCTCAGTGGTTATTTCATCGCTAATGCAATATTATCTGTAATTATCTGGTACCATCAGGCAGACCACCATCGTCGATTAGTTTATTCTACCTGAATCCTACTACAATTACGGCGAAATTTTCGTTTTTGCAAAATAGCCCTTTAAACAGATGAAGCTTCATTTACGAGACGCTGTATCATAAATCCGAGAAACCTGCATAGGTGGAAACTATTCCAAAGCAATACGTACATCTAACTTTCACGATGGATTTTCTTAGAATGGTTGGTACGACGTGTGGTTTCTTATGTCCTTCCTATGAGAATAAATGCGAACAATTACCTGTAGTTCCTTACTGAGGAATTGCCAACACTGTTAGAGCATCTTTTACTGATCATAAGAAGAAACGAAATTTCAAGAACAATAACTATTCACGATGGGTTGGTTGTGATGGTTTCATTGCATTGTCACTTAGATGCCCCGACCATAATCCTCTAGATTTTAATTTCTGGGAATGCATGAAATATTTAATGTCTACACAAATTTCAAATATCAGAGAGGAATTATCGGAGCATTTTTAGCAGGCTGTCGAACAATTATGACAAAACAAGCGTCAAATAACAACTGCTGCTTCAACTATCAGCATAGGAGGGCATTTTGAAAATATCATTAATTAAAAAGTTATGAAACAAAGCTGATTATTTACTGTTTTTAATTTCATAGACTTGTAACTTCGGAACGAATAAAGATCGACATTTAATTTTTGTGTTTTTTATGGAATATTCTGTAGAATACAACAGAAGAAATGATTTAATTTTACAGTTATTTAAGATGCGTTGTTTTTCGTAAAGAATCTGAACTCGAAGAGATTTACTATTAAACATCCATTCACAACTTTTCCACATGCGAATGTTAACCTTGTTAGCATTATCAGGAGTGGTTTATTAGGTACAATTATATACGGTTGTCATATAAACAGAATATAGTTTATTTTTAGAGTTATATTGAAACATCTCCTAATGATGTTAATATGGTTAACGAAACTCGTGTCGTGAAATTTAGAAAAAAGTAATGTGATGTTTCGTGGTAAATCTCTTCGAGTTTAGTGTTTCACATCAAATAAAAAATTTGATTCGATGATAAAAAATCCATTTAAGCTAAACACATATTCACTAAATGGCAAAATTTTCACTATGCCGATTTTACAAATTCGATTCCAACGCAAAATTACTGAAATTAAGTTATAGAGCAGGTGTTAAAACGATGAAAGTTAAATTAAAAAAAATATATTTTAATCTTTGGAAAATATTATGGTATGTTATTATTTCAATAGCAACATTGTTGTTGTTGTTTAAAGTTAGTTTTAAAATTGGCGTTAAGATGTAGATTACGGTTATCGGAGGCCTGGGGCACACATGCGTGCCTTTCGCAGGCAACGCGTGCACGTCCAAGCCAGATATCCGCGCCGTCAGACGCAGGACATCGCTCACGCGTCACCGACGCCGACGCTGACGCCGCCGACGTCAAAACGGTGCATGTGTGTGAATCACGTTTCCAGCGAAAATAGAGAGGTATGAAAGGAACAATAATTATGTGATTAGAAAATCGATAGGAACCCTGTACAGGGGGCTTAGTCTATTCTCTTTAAAAACCTTGACGTTTTATTATAATTTTAGCTTGTAAAAAATGAAAAGCCTCTCTAGCTTCAAAATCAAACCGAACAGTTTTTTACATTATCCTTTTACAAGGGTGGAGTGAAAAGTTAGGTACTTATTATATAAACATTATTTTTCTTATCGAAAATCAATTTATTTTTCAACATAGTCTCTTTTTAGCACTATACACCTGGCCTAACGATTTTCCTACTTTTATATGCTTTCCAAAAAGTATGACTTGTTAAACTGTGTGAAATAGTTTTCTGTTTCGGCGATGATCTCTTCAGTTAATAACAATCTCTTTCTAAGTAGTTAATAGGTGTTTCGGTTAATAATGTCGATTTTTCGCAAAATTTGAGCGTTTATTTCCACAACAAAATAAATTACCTTAAAAATCAAAGTATTGGTCATGGCTAGTTATTACTTTTTCCCATCTTTCTGCCAAATAATGGATTTCGCGCCAAAATAAGTGTTTTGAAAGTCCGTGCTGCCTCGATCAAAATAATTGGTAGTCCGAAGGAGCTAAGTCCTTTTTCACATTTTGAAACATGGGGCCAAGCATTGTTATGTTGAAAAAATAACTTTATCATGTCTGTTATATCAATTGTTGTCGGTATCGATCGCCAGTACTCGTTTCATCAGGTTTCAGCAGTTCGTAATACACAGCTCCTTTTTTCAAAAGCCTTTTTCCCATGTGTATTGCGCACTAGTTGTAATGTTGAAGGTTTGGATCAACCCATAACTTTTTGCACTTTGGGTTGTCAAAATAGATCCACTTTTGATCCCCTGTCACAACTCGATGAAAAAACCTTTTCTTTTCTCTCTAGTAAGTAAAATTTCATAAGTAGTTTTTCGCGTTTCAATGTATTTCTTCTTCTTCAATTAATATGGAACCCATTTTCCTTTCTTCTGGATCTTTCCCAATGCGTGTAGACGTTCGGAAATGGTAGATTGGGTAATACTAATTATTTCAACGTATGACTTGAGTCTTTATCCAATAATGCTTGCAAATCTGCAAACATCGTCAAACTTTTTCGGCTATTCTGGAAGCTCTGTGTGTTTTACTTTTTAAAGTGTGTAAACCTTCGTTCTCAAGTTTTTTGAGTTAGGACATGTTCGCCATAAGTTTCAACTAACAAACGGTAACTTTCAACAGCCATTTCTTCAAATGAAAGATTAAACTTCCCCGAAAAATATTTATTATTTCTTCATGATCAGAAAGAGAAAGACGTCGGAAGAAGTCAATTCGCAACCCTTCGTGAAATTTGCAAAAATGCAGCTCCTATGATTGAAGTATTGTCTTGCGCCACCTTGTAAAATTCAGCGTTTTGTTTTAATTTTGATTTTTATTAACTGTCGCAGAAACTATTTCGGATTGCCCTTATACATGTCTAAATATTACTGTAAAATGGTCATTCGATTCCCTTCTAGTCCGCAGTGAGCAAATGCGGTACCCATCGCGCTGATAACTTTCAGATACCCAAATGTTCGTGGAGACAGTATGCGAATGGGTTCGTGCGAGCGGTTTCTCATCTCAACAATCTCTTTAACCTTCACTCGGCTATTAGCCAACACGATATTATAGATTTTGTTGACCATTTCTGTGATTTCAACGTGGCGTCTTAAACGTGAAACGCCTTTCGTGCAGATTCGACCACATCGAAACACACTAAACCACTTATAAACTATGACATGTAAAGAAGCAGAGCCCCCATGCTTTTCTGAAGTTTGCGCATTCAATGTTTTGACCGGTCGAATATTGAGTTGTTCGGTCTGATGTGTGAGAGCGTTGACATGGTGAAGAATGATCCTGCATCGCTGGTTGTTTTCCTTATTTCTTCAAAGACTTCTGGCAAACAAATGGTGTTGTACTATTCAGAATTGACCATTCTATTATTCTTTAATGGCACTGTAGCCACATTTCTATTTATTTCAAAAAAACAGGCGTCCATTTGCTTCTATATGCTTCTTGCGCGAACAAATTTCGTTGGGTTTGGCTGATCTTGAACGACCCATACAGTTGACTGCTGCTTATTTTCGGGCTCATTCTCATAGATCCAAGATACACCACCATGTTATATATGGCTTTTGATGACACGACTCTTTTTTCACGGCTCACTTTTTTGAGCGATTATCAAATTATGCGGAATTCAACGCGCACAAATCTTTTTCTCGGCTAAATGGGGTGCCTTAATCTCACGGTATGTCACGATGTTGTCACGGTCACGATGTATGTCACGGTATGTCACGATGACGGTCTAGCTTTATCAGTTCGCTCACCCTATCAATGTTTTCTGGCCCAATAACCGATTCTGGACGACCTTCTTTGAATTCGTCCGTTAGCGAACGACAGCCACGATTGAATTCACTAAACCGTGATATACGGTGGTTTTAGATGGTGCTTCATCGCGAAAAGTCGAAGTGGGTTAATCGATACACTGTTCTTGAGATAATCCACGTCGAAAGTCACAGTAAATCATCGCACGAAAATTCTCACGAGTTAATTCCATTTTTTGACTGAGATGAAACTTTCAAGTCACTAAACAACACAAATTGAGTCTGTATGACAAGACGTTCTAATTACGTCTACTGTTAACAATGTCAAACTTTACGATGCATATGTCAGATCGCGCCTAGCAACACCTTGTTGCCAATTCCGGATATATAAATAGAAGAAGATACTTGAATTTCAGAAATGTAATTGTCTTTGCGATCCTACCGCCATCTATTGGAAAAAATTTGAATTTTCACTCTATTCTGCGTAATGTAAAAGAAATATTTGAATTTATGTGCAAATTATAAATTTATTGGCAATATGTTTTACATAATAACGATGTTAGCCTAAGTTTAGGAGTGAAAATAAAGACGACCAAAATTTGTGCTGAATTAGAAATGTTTATTTACATATTATTAATTCCTGTATACGTTTAGATTCGCTTTAATTTCCCTTCAGTTATTCAGTTAGTCAGGTTCATCAGTTCCCTTTAGTTAAGTCGATAACACCCCATTTTGTTTTTTTTATTTCAAAAAGGATAAGAACGCTGTCCAAATAATAATTAAGATTTGTACCATTTGCGAAGGGGGTTCTATTTGGGAGACCAGGGATGTTTGTGGATTGGATGAGCGCGGATGTTTTTACTTGGAAGACCGGTGTCGCTCTGGTCATCCTTCAAGCACTGATGTCAAAGAAATAAACGTCATAAAATACGTTAAATATTGACAAATCGACCGTTTTTGACCATCTGAATAAAAAATAGGTACATTTGCCGTGTTAGATCGGTTGAAAGCAGAGAATATACAACCCCACGTTTCAATCAGAAGCCACCAAAAATTATTGAGCTTCAATTAGTTACTAACTATTCTGTTACCGCCAAAACTGTTTAAATGAGAAATCTTTTAAAACGGAAGACGAGGTGAAAAACAAGTTTTGAAAAACACATTTTTTGGCAATAAAAATGTAAATTTTTAACAAAAAGGCATTATGGACTTACAACTACGTTGGCAAAATGTTATAAATAATAATGCTAATTACATAATAAACAAAGTAAATATTACATAAACTATGTGTTTTTCTTTATATAAAAAAAAATCCCGACGAACGTTATGGATAATACAATACTTTAGGTTTTATTGTTTTAAATGCTTATTTAAATAAGCTAGAAGTCAATAAGATTCTGATAGTTGATATGGAAATATCAGCGCACTACAGATTATTTATTATCAGGAGTAACAACTGCTCACGTGCTTCGCATTAAGTAGGTCTACTCTATTACCTTGTAAGTGTAGATATACGCATATTCCCAAGGACCCTTTTAAGCCTTGCTCTCCTGCCAACGTCAAACCAATCGATTCTCAGGGTCAGATTCGACGCCTGTTCTCCCAGATACTATCTGCGTTAACGGCTGATCGACGGTGCCGATAGTGCCCCTAATGTCATCCTGATTTATTTTACTGACACAATCTCCACAATGCTACCATTGCAATAAAAACATTTTATACTAATATTTGCAAGTCTTGCAAATGCTTAGTATAAAAATGTATGTGGTTTTTACTATCAAAAATATAATACATTTATGATGAAAACATAAAGAGCAAAGATTTTATTGTATTGAGTTATTCAAACTGTTGCATTAAATTGAAATATTCTTTTATATAATCATCTCCAGCTCGCCAATGATGAGTTACATGTTGTCTTTTGGTTAATGGGTTTTTATTCAATTTGATAATTATTTATATAAACTTCTTCTTTCCCAAAAGATGAAATCCAATATGGTCTAATAGATCATGCCATTTCGATGGAATATGATTGATTATTGTTTAAAATCGCTGATAATTATTTATCGATTTATTGCTTCAGCATCTTTATGTGTTCTACAGCTATGTTGTTTAAATTATAAGTCCTCTTAGTTCATATGCTTCAATCCCATCAATATCCAACCTTGAAACGGTATTTTACGTAGACGCAACGAAAGTATTATGCGCTGGCAGGATATTTTCAGGTTGATTTCGAACAGAAAGAATAGTCACATCCTGAAATGCCTTTAGGGCGACCAGAACTTTGTACTCGTGCATAATTCTGTCCCTCAAAGTGTCCATCCTTCTCAAAAAAGTATAAGTAGCAATCTTTAATTGTCTCGTTATTTATCCCTTTTCACATCTGGATAATTGCGTGATTTAATTGCGTAACGAAGTGATAATCAAACTCATGGTTCGCTCTTTTAATCCTTAACCCGTATAAGGGTGTAGTGACAATATGCTGTCGATGATTGCACGGTTCGGGTACATTCCTCCTTATGTTGTACCAATTCAGTAGCCTCATATAGTTCAAGTTCTTTCGATGACTGCAGTTGATCGTTCCATCGTGTCGGCGGTCTGCCTTCTCTCATTTCCCTGTATTATAAGTTTCTCCACACGATCCGTTCGTCGTGCTATGTGGCCAAAGCATTTCTAGTATTTTGGGTAGATGCTTTAGATAGGCGGTTTTTGATCTTTAATTCGTTCAGGATGGATATATTCGTTTGGTGCTCTGTTCATGTTAACCGAAGCATTCACCTGTATACCCATATCTCAAAAGCATCAATTCTGTCCTTGTCTGCTTGCTTAACGCTTCACGTTTCTGCCGCATAAGGAGAAAATAAGTTTGTGGACTAGCTTAAGCATTGTAGCTTTTAATATTGCCGTATCTCACACACTCTGCGCAATTTATTTGTGACCATTCTAGCTATTACAGTTGGTGTTTGATTTCGTATTCGGTTTTTCTTTTATTGGTAATGGTGGACTCCAGATATATGAATTTATCCACAACTTCAAAGCTCACTACTATCGCCACGGATATTTGGAGAGTTGTTGTTTCCCTGTCTACTATCATGCCCTTAGTTTTCGAGATGTTTAGTTGAAGACCATATTCTTTGCTTATATTCATGAGTCTTGCTATAAGAGTTTCTAGTTCGAGTTGGTCTGTGCTGCAATGATGAGTGTATCGTCTGTGTATCTGAGGTTATTTATTCGTATACAGCCCACTCAAACACACACACACACATATATATATATATATATATATATATATATATATATATATATATATATATATATATATATATATATATATATATATATACAACAAATAAAAGAGACCCGCGCTCCAGTTAGTACTTTGTCGTTCCCCCATTCGTCATTCAAAGCGCCAGCAAGCGTCTCCCAGGATCGGTTTCTGGCCTTAAGTCGTCATCAGCTGGGCTCAGGCTGAACGCCTGGAGAGCGGATGAAGGGAACGACTAAAGCCATGACCATATAAGTCGGCCATGTCGAATGGTGGCTGCAATCATATGCAGCACTGTCATCCTGTGGTAAAAGGTCGCGACAGATAAAGTGTGCGAGACCGTTCGTGGCCCGTTTAACCTCCTCGGATAAGTACCAGTTTTGTTCAAAAAATAATTAAGTGGGCTCGTGAAGAAAGATATTAAAAAGAAAGAAAATACACCGGCGCTTCCCATTAGTGCTTTGTCGTTTCCCCATCCACCATTTAAAGTGCCAGCAAGCGTCTCCCAGGACCGGTTTCTGGCCTTAACCCATCATCAGCTAGTTTCACTAAACTAGCTAACTACTAAAGTTATGACCATATAAATCGGTCATATCGAATGGTGGCTGCAATAGCATGCAGCACTGCCATCCTGTGGTAAAAGGTCACGACAGATAAACTGTGCGAGACCGTTCGTGGCCCGTATAACCTCGGGTAAGTACCAGGTTTGTTCAAAAAATAATTAAGTGGGCTTGTGGAGAAAGATATTATAAGAAATGATTCAGAGATTATTTCTATTAGAAAAACAAAGAAAATACCGCCGCGCTCCACGTTAGTGCTTTGTCGTATATGTATATATATATATATATATATATATATATATATATATATATATATATATATATATATATATATATATATATATATATATACCAATATTGAAAAGTATGGATGATATAATTGCTTAAGTCCTGCGTGCATCTTAAACTGGCCTGAATATCTCTGAACTTATGTCAATTTAGCCTTTTTATCCAAACAGTAGGATTATAAGAAAATCGCTTAGCTTTGTAACATACGAAAAATACCTCACAAGATCACTCACTCTTTAGCACAGTTTCTGTAAACTTATAACTATTTATATAGGATATATAGGTAAATGAGCAAAAACTATCTTGGTTTTATAAGTTAAAGTCTTCTCGAACCAGGGAGCGTTTTTAAAAACTTTATTTTAACAACCTTACACAATGACTTTGAATACAAGATTAAATTTGAAAAATAATTTGGTAATATTTATACATTTAATTTGATTAATACGTGAAATATGATTTGTTGTGTTAGATGAAAAATCGGGGAGTCACATCCTCTGTATCAGCGGTTTCCTTTGAGGGGATTCACGTAACGTATATAATTGATTGCTTTTTTCGTTATTTTCTGATATTTCATTTTTACATTGAATAAAACAAATTTTTTACTTTGATATCTATCACTTATTTTATTTTTAACCTTGTGATTATATTTTCGAAAACAAGGTTAAATTTTCAGTTTTAAAATTGTGATTGATAATATAACATTGTCTACAAAATTATAGCCACAAAGTTAAAAAAAAAAATAAGTGATAGATATCAAAGTAAAACATTTGTTTTATTCAATATATTCGTTTTAGAGTTCAAGATATACTATTCAGTACGGTTTCCAAACTTATTATGAATACTCCCCCTTTTAAAAAATGTATTCCTGTCGGCAATTACCATCAGAAACAAATAAATTAATGCTGCTGCTTTAAATTCTGTTTACTTAAAAACAGAACTTTCCTGGCTACTTTACCGTATATGTTTTTCTATTGTAAACGTCATCTTATGGTACTGGTGCTGAGACTAAGGTCAAGATAATTTTTATAACGACAAAGTCTCGCGTACAACACGATTATCTATTTTTTTGCTCGTTTTTTTGGACGGTCTCTCTTTTCTGGTTATTTTTGGGTCACATATGATTCTTTTAAAACTTTAGCAATTTCACATGGTGACCGTTTGATTGCATTCGTAACAAACGCATAACGTTTATTTTGGATTCTCAATTGCAAAATTAAAGTAGTATAGTGTAGTATAGTGTCTAGCCTTTCTCATGTTAACTTTAATGTAGTGTAGTATCACACACTACATTTACACATTTAATGTAGTATCAATAAAATAAATACATGTTTTATAAGAATTGCTACGCGATAACGTGTACTAATTTTATAGTACTTTTAGTAGTACTCTTAGTAGTAAAGTACGAACTGTTAGAAGGAAATAGGTTTTTTAAGAAGATAACCAGCAATAAAATGCGGTGATTATATTGTAAACAAAGTTTTTAAAAATTAGTCAATATTATCAATTCTTCTATTGGAACCATCGGTGTGAAATACTAAACTCAAAGAGATTTACCACTAAACACCAAATCACATTTTTTACACTTCCCGATGCGCGTTTCACGAACCATGTTACCATCATCAGGAGATGATTAATCTGAATCATAATTAAGCTATCTTAATTAATTAAATCATTGTATGATGATGCTAACATGGTTAGCGAAACGCGCGTGGAGAATTTTAGAAAAAGTGTTTTGGTGTTTCATGACAAATCTCTTCGAGTTAACTTAATATTAGCATATTATATTATTTATTATGCTAAATAAATTAGAAAAGAAAACTTGGTTTTTAAAAGTTTTTTCTACCACTCTTATTTTGTTTGCCATCACTGTATATTTTTTTTCAAATTATATATCTTTCTTAAATAATATATCTCATATTTATATCAAAGTTGCTACGAAGAGTAACTTAAGGTGGCGGTAAATGCTTTTAAAAATAAGTTTTAGTGTTGTGTTATGAAAGTTTATTTATATGTATATATTTTGTTATTTATATATGTTCTGAAAAATACATTTCTGTTAAACTTTTCGTGCCTCCCTTCGCAATAGTCTGCGCCTCCCAGTTTGGAAATAGCTGCTATACAACGAATATATTTATTCCCCTGAAAGTCTGACCTACCATGATTAAAGCGAGCATTTTTTTAGGACAAGCAGATTATCCTTTTTATTGAAAATATAACATGAGCGACCCTTAAAATGGACATGTAGGAACTTTAATGAAAAAATATAAATCAGCTACTTTTTAAACGTGTGTAAACTTAAAAAAGTAAGACTTTTATTCTTAGAGTACACATCTAAGAAACTATCATATGGAAAACAAATGACTCTCAGTACATGATGGACATCCAAGTGAAAGATTCTTAGTATTGTCTAAATGATTGTGGCGTGTTCAAATATTTTTGCCTTTTTTTTAGTTTTTTTAAAAAATATTATATTTTTTTGAGTTTTAGATCGTGACAAAAAACACAAAAAAAGAAAAAAATTAAAGATTCTTGTTGTGTTTACAGATGAGTCTATGTTTACAGCCAGTGGTGTGTTGTCTAATATTGGATTGTCCAAAAAATTTCATAAAAAATCTAAATTACTGAACGTTTTATGAAATAAAGCAGGTCTTTTTTTACAAAACGTTAAACAGTGATAGGTTTTACAAAATTTAATGGTCCTTTGTGAGAACATTGGAATATATTTCTTGGTTGAAAAGAATAATTGTATATTTTAGTAAGATGGAGCAACAATTCACAATACCGTTGGTATAAACTAGTTCACTTTAATAATATTCATTATTAAAGGTTTAACAATATCTTTGTGGACAACACTACGGTAACTGAAGAAATCAGTTAGCATTACTTTGTTTTTTGACTGGCTTTGATGTGGCTTTTTCTGCTTCATCTTTAGTACGATTTTTCCTTGATAGTTGAGCAGTTTCTCAGTCGAAAGCATAGATCCATGTCTATCATCAGTAATTATGCATTTCAGAATGTCATCATCTAAAGAAAGCACCTCTTCAGCAACTTCATCAGAACAATGATGTTTTTCAAAAAAGAAAATCAGTGTTTTCGAAACAAGATGAGAAGATACATGAGATAAGCCTAAATTGTTCTTTAACATAGATTCAATCGATCTAAATGAATGTCCAGTAATATCTACAATATCTCTATAATCAGTATAATGTTCTCAATTTTGATAATGTTTTTTTTCTTGGTTGACGTAGAAGGTTTTCTAGTAGAAGTTTGATGTTCAATTTGATCCTCTACCCGTCACTAAAGTCCTTGTATCACTTGTAAACATTTTTTTAACATAGCTTTAGTGCCATGGCATTTTTCTAATATTTTTATTTCATTAGAACAAGATTTTTTTAATAAAATTTAATGCAAATTATTTGCTCGATAAATTAGTCCACTTTAAAAAATCGTCAACTCAGATACTCAACTCAATTACAAAATATTCTATATTTTCTAACTTAACAAACAAAATGATATGAAACTTCTGTCAGATGCAAAGGACAAGAATAAATTCTTGTATTGATAGGCGATGCGCTCGAATTTTCAAGAAATAAGTCATTTTACTTTTTAAACATAGTAGTAAAAGATTTTTCAAAATGAGCGGTTTGTTTAATTTTTGAATAAAATGCAAAATTTACGTTGATTTCAAAAAACTTTTTATTGATAACTGAAGCATATTGTATGACATTTAAACACGAAAAAAATATCTGCCAAATGATCACCTATTGCAATTCCACAAACGTCCACCCTTATGTCAAAATTTTGGTTGACATTTTGGTATAACCATGGTTTTATCTAACCAGTGAGTCAAATAATTTCATCCTTTAGTTCAGGAATTGATTGCGGATAGTTAGAGCTGGCTTTTCACATAACCCCAAAAAATAGCCCAATGGTGTCAAATCACATGATCTTGATGGTCAATTAACATCACCGTTTCTTGCAATAACTGGTCCAGGAATTTTTTCTGTCAATAAATCAATTGCTTCATTAGCAGAGTGAGGTGTAGCGCCATCCTGTTAGAACCACATATTTTGTATATCAATATTATTCAATTCAGCCCAAAAAAAATCCAATTATCTTCTCACGATATCGAACACCATTCATAGTTACAGCTTCACCAGCAGTATTCTCAAAGAAATACGGCCCAATTACACCTCCTGACCATAATGCACACCACACAGTGATTCGTTTAGAATGTAAAGGTTTCTCATGAATCAATCGTGGATCTTTCTCACCCCAAATGCGGCAATTTTGTTTATTAACATAGTCACCAATTTCAAAATGTGCTTCATCTGAAAAGATGATTTTTTGAGAAAAATTATCTTCACATAACAAATCAATATGCTCTTTTGAACGACCACAATAATTATATATTTCTCTTCTTTTTCTTCCACCGAACCAATTTCATAAAATTTTTGAACAATTCAATTGATAGTGATTTCGGATGGACGATTGTGTAAACCGTAAATATCACGTAATTTTCATTTTTCACTGAACGCCCATTTTCATAAAATAATTCAACAATTTTAACGCGTTCTTGTATGATTACACTTATGAAATGAGACTAGACCTAGGCAAATTCACAACGCCATCTGTATTTTACTCAGTAAGTAAAAAATGCTCAATTTGAAAGACCCGTTATATCCAATACTTTTACTTTTGCGGTGATTATAAAAATGAAAGTATATAAAAATTGGTTATGATTATTAGATTATCTAATAATAAAGCAGCTTGACAGGTCTAAAAGACTCACAGCTTCGACTTCCTTTACTATTTTTCTCCAATTTATTCTGTTTATGGCTGCATCCCGCCAACCTCCTACCCTTGCTGAACTTAAATCTCCCTTGTATGCCTCCAACCACTTCTTTCTTGGTCTTTCTCTTCTTCTTCTTTACCCATCTCCTCTTGACAATGCTTGTTTTGCCCATCTGATATCTGCTATTCTTAACACATGACCCAATCATCGCAATCTGGAAGACCTAACTATCTGACATAGATGGTTTTCCGTATAGAAGTTAAATTTCTGCATCAGTTCTCCTTCTCCATATTGTCTCTTGTACTTTCACTCCACCAAATATCTTCCTCAGTACTCTTCGCTCTAAGACATTCAATTTTTTCTCTTCTTTTTTGTTCATTACCCAACATTCGCAGCCATATAGTACCATGGGTGGAATGACTGTAATGCATATCTTTAATTTTGCTGACCATGTTATTTCTTTTTTGGTTTAAGCATATTGTGTAACGCTCCTACAGCTTTGCTTAACCTTATCATCCTTTTTTCAATTTCCTTTATTTCATCGCCTTCGCTGGTTATGGTAACTCCCAAATACTCAAATTATTTGACTGTTTTAAATTTATAATGTTTATTTTGTTTCCTTTTAATCATAACTTGTTCTCCATCATCCACGTCCTCTCCCTTTCAAGGAATTTTGTCTTATTTTCGCACATATATTAATGTGCAGGTTATCTTCTTGCGCTTTTTTTTTAACTGTCTTCTTGCTAGCCCTGTTGTTGTTCTTGACTTGAGTACGTCTACGTATGCTAATATTTGCCTCTTGCTGTTGTAAATAGTCCCTCCTGGTCTTATTCCGCTTTCTCGGAGTATTACCTCTAGCACAACATTAAAAAGTACTGTAGACACGGGATCCCCTTGTTTCAATCTCTTTTTCTCAACTTTTTCGAACTTTTCTGTGGAAAGGCACTCCTCCACCACCTCTTTGTATTATGTTTTCCTTAGTGTCATCTTTGTCATTTGAGTGATCTTCTTCGGGACTTGGAGCGTTCAATGTTTTGGACAACTTCCTCCTTATGACTGAGTCATAGGTTTGTTTGAAGTCGATGAACAATAACGCCAAGTTAAGTATCTGTTCATACGTATTGTTTTAGATCATTTTCAGGACAAAGATCTGATCAGTAGTGGACCTGGCTTTTTTAAACCCTCTTTGGTATTCTTCCACTTGTCAATTTAAATATATTTCAAGTCTGCTTCTTATAGCTCTATATAGCTTCTCATTCTGTTTTATCGTCTTTCTTATATATGGGACTTATTATGGCCTCCCTCCAGCTGTCTGGCATTTTTTCTTCCTCTCATATCCGTCCATATAATCTTGCAAATAATATTTTCCTCTCTGCTTAATTATCCCCGCTGTTATGACATTGAATCCTGCGCTTTTGTTGTTTTTCATATTATATTATTTCTCCTTTATTATTCCTTTTATTTCTTCTTCGGAAGGAACTTCCACTACCCGATCCAACACATTCTCAGTTTTGCCCCATATCCGTTTTATCTTCTTCGTTTTTCATCATTTCGCCCTTTAACAGGTCTTCAAAATATTCTCTCAATCTGACTAGTTTTCCTTCGATATTTCCTATTAAGTGTCCATCCTTGCTTTTAACGTACTTTGGTTGTTTTGTACAGTGTTCTTTCTTATTTTTGGCTTCTTGATAGAAGTTTCATATTTCACTATTCTCATATCTTTCTTGAATTTGTTATAATTCTTTATCCGTCTGTTCTCGCTTCTTGTCTCTACATAGCCTTTTCACTACTTTCCTTGCTACTTCATATTGTCTTTTCTTTTTTTGTCATCTCAAGTGCTTTCCTGCAGTCTCCATCGAAACACTCTCCTTTACTTTTCGTCTCCATTCTTACATATTTATGTGTCACTGCCTTCATTCCTGCTTCTAATTCTTCTCGTTCTCTCAATATTATGTTGTCTTGGTATGCTGAGAAGATTTGTTGTAATTTTTTCTTCAAATTGCCGGGCCCTAGAGTCATTTTGTAATTTTCTTGCATGCATGTTTTCAATTCGTTTTAGTCGCTGACTTTTTGTTGGCACTTCTTCCTTGGTGTTCGTTATCACCAGAAAGTGATCAGAGTCCGCATCAGCTCCTCTATAACCTCGTCTGACATCTTTTACTATCCTCGAGTACTTTCTTTCTATTATTACATGTTCAATTTGGTTTCTCATCCTACCGTCGGGCGTTACCCATTTTTCTTTATGAATTGCTTTATGATCAAAACTTATGCTCATTATTCTCATGTCCTTCTCCTGTGCGAATCCTATAACCATCCTTCCGTTTTTATTACTCTATATGTGTCTGCTCTTACCACCTGTTATTCTGATATGCATATCCTCATTTCCTACTTTGGCATTTAAATCTAATATTACCTTCACATTGTATTTTGGGATGCTGTTGTATATTAACTCTATCTTATCATAAAATTCTTCTTTAATATCATTACTCTTATTCTCAGAAGGGACATATACATTTAGAAAGCAAAATTTTCTACACTTAACTCTTAGCCTTTTTAAGTTTGCGGATGCTTTCCGATATGCCCTCAAAGTCTATTATACTGCCCTTCATTTTTTTGCTGATTATGAACCCTATTCCAAGCATTCTGTCTTCCCCTCCTTCATTAAAAAATGTATAACTGTCTATTTCGATGTTTTACCTCCCTTTTTGTTTGGTTTCTTGCATAGCTAATACATCTATTTTACACTGTTTTATTATAATCACTATATTCTTTAGTACCCCTAGTTCGAAAGTTTAGTGCTCCTCGCGTTTCAAGTTCCAATTCTAACTATATTCTGTGATTGTTCCCGTTTATTTGTTTCTGTTTCTTTTATAGAATTTTTTACTGTTCTTTTCTGTGTACATTTCCAAAATGTCGTTACTTATTGTTTTTCCTTTCTGATTATATCCTAGTTTGGCTTTACTCTGTTCCACCTCTCTGTTCCATACTCTCCCATCTATTTCCTATGCTCGAAAACCCTTTCTCACTACCCTTCCCTAGTTTCTTGCTTCTTGAGCTTTTTTTTCTTTATGTCCTCTTTTATCTGTTTTCGCAGTTAGTTAAATCGTTATTTATGTAAATGTTTTCCTTAAAAGTTTTGAGATTACTGTTTTTTATATTAGTTTCCTTTTTTCCTCGGCCATTAGAGGATGTATGTTAGAGAAAAGGGGAAAAGGGGTCAATAAAGAACTCAACAACTGTATGGAGGTTAATGAACTTAAAAATCTCGTGAGTTTATTTTGCAGAACCCTGGACAATCTTAGCAAATATGGGCTACAATTGGCTTCAATGAGTGAGTCGATAAGGAAAGCATCTACAATTGAAAACAGCCAACTATATCCAATAGGAGAGTTGGACTATTGTATCCAACAGTTACTTTAGTAGTAGGATTTTAGGAGTTAGGATTTGTAAACCCCAAGGTGCAATATTGACGATATTTTTAAGCGATAGGAAAATTGACATAAAGTTTATAAATTACTCCTCAACAATAACTGAAACTGTTGACTTTAATATAAGGAAGAGACTAGAAAAGTATTTTCGATTTGAAGAGGGAAGGCAAGTAAATTTTTAAATAGTAAAATTTGTTACACTAAAAAATCTAAAATGACGGTGAAATTGCATTACAAAAATATTTCACTTTCAATCATAAAAACGAAATATAAATTAATGATGTAAATTTAACAACATTTTCCTGTTTGACAACCATAATTATCAGAAGCCGCAAAATCGATTACCTGTCAGTACACTGACGTGCAGACATAAAAAACAAAATAAAAAGTAACATGCCCTTTACAACGGATAGATAGTTAAAACCAGAACCCCTCCGCAACCAAACAATATCCCTCTGGTTATTGAACAGAGACCCATACATAATAATCGACGACCAAAACAAAACCGTTGACACAACTCATCACGCAAAGTGTCCACTCATTATTTCCATCCCTTATTTAACACAAGTATCCCACAGGAACCTGTAAACCGCACCCCGACCGCAAGGCATATCGCGTAGTATCGACGCTCCGATTGCGGCCTCAACATCGTGATTTTTTTGTAGATTCGCGCCATATGGTCTCCTATTTGCCCTTCTGTTCGATGAGATTCATTTATTGTTCCATGGATCGTCCGTCTGTTCAGGGTCGTTTGATGTGTGTGGTCCTTAAGGGGGTAATCGTTGTTTGGGTGTGGACATTTGTTCCTTATGTGTTTTATAATTTGCAACTTAGGAGTATTTCAACCGGAAACTTTGAAGTATTAGCTCCACAAATTAAGAAATGTTTTATTTTATTTAAGGCTAGATTTAAAATTATTTTTTTGTTGCTACTGATATATATGAGGGGAGAAGAAATAAAAAAAAAATTATCATTTAAAATGGTTTTATTGTTTTTCAAAATATTATCCGCGATGATTGAAACATTTTTGCATACGTTTGAACCAATTTTCAAAGCACTATTTCCATTCCGATTGAGGTCATGTCCAAAACATGCATTTTGAATGCATCAATTGCTTCTTCTGGCGTCAAAAATCGTTGACCACGTAGTTTAATCGTCATGGATGGGAACAAAAAGAAATCAGTGGGTGCCAAATCAGGACTGTACGGCGGAGAACCCATCAATTCGATGTTTTGTCCGGCCAAATATTGAGTTGTTCAGTCCGATGTGTGAGAGCTCGCGTTGTCATGGTGAAGAATGATCCTGCCTCGCTGGTTGTTTTTTCTTATTTCGTCACAAATGAAGGTAACTTTTGGCAAACAAATAGTTGTATTCCTTTCAGAATCGACCGTTTTAGGATTCTCGAGTAACACTGCAACCACATGACCATTTATCCCAAAAAAACAGGCCACCATTTGCTTCGAAGTGTTTCTTGTGCGAATACTTTTTGTAGGGTTTGGCTCATTTTGAAAGACCCATACAGTCGACTACTGTTTATTTTCGGGCTCATACGCATATATCCAAGATTCATCACCTGGATAAATATTCTGCATGGTTTTTGACGAACCATGGTTGTATTTTTTGATCATTTCTTTGCACCAATCGACACAAGTCTTTTTTTGAGCGACTGTCAAATTATGCGGATTCCAAGCTTTATCAGTTCGCGCCCAGCATCGATGTTTTCTGGTATAACAACCGATTTTGGATGACATTCTTTAAATTCGTTAGTGAGCGAACGACGGCCACGATTCAATTCACTAAAGCAGTGATATGCAGTGGTTTTAAATAATGTTTCATCACCACAAGGCGAAGTGAGTTGATTGATGCATTGTTGTTGAGATAATCTATGTTGAAAGTTGAGATAATCCACGTCGTAGTAAATCATAGCACGAAAATTTTCACGATTTAATCCCATTTTTTGATTGAGTTAAAGTTTTCAAGTTACTAAACAACTTGTTTTGTCAATGGACGCAGAACGTGGACTTAGAAGTATGTATACAGTCAACAATGTCAAACTTTACGATGTATATGTCAGTGTCATGTTTGTGCATACTGTTTCACGGATGGAAAAACATGTATTGGGTTTTTTCCGGGAGTACATCCGGTTGTCGAGTTGGTCCCTGTCGGGAGTTTGCAGACGTTTCGCCAAAATTTCATTTGGCATCTTCCGTGCTTAATGTCGCGAGGTTCGTGACTGTCCTCGTGACCTCGCGCCAGTAAGCACCGAAGATGTCAAATGAGATTTTGGCGAAACATCTGTAATATATATATATATATATATATATATATATATATATATATATATATATATAAATATATATATATATATATATATATATATATATATATATATATATATATATATATATATATATATATATATATATATATATATAAATATATATAAATATATATATATATATATATATATATATATATATATATATATATATATATATATATATATATATATATATAAATATATATAAATATATATATATATATATATATATATATATATATATATATATATATATATATATATATATAAATATATATAAATATTCCTATAGGAAGCGTCACCAAAATCTGAACATATTTTACTTTGAATTTCCCACCAGACTCAGCACTAGGTCGCTTCTGTTATTCTTATGTTGTAAAGAAAACTTTGCTGGACTTTCGGCGACTGAATTAATTAAGCTCTTAAGGTGTCCGAAATCCGTATTAATGAAACATTTAAAGAGACTTCAAAAGATGTGGAAAAGGATAGACGGTCTTAAGCGGCAAGGAAAATCCGTTTAAAAAGATCAGGAGTCAAGGACTCCGGATGTTCTTGCTCCTAATAGAAGACCTAGGACAGTCTTTTGCAAAAATGGCCTACTAAAATTGATAAGTGAAAGTGAGTGAGGACTGATGTGAAAATGGATTAAATTCACGCCCTAGATGAGGATGATATTGAGTCTTATGTTTTAATGTGTTTTAAACCAGCAGAAATCGTGACGAAAGAGGTATATGCAAACATTTTAATGAATGCTGTGAGAGATAGAAACTGCAAAATCTTGGAAGTCACGCAGCTTTTAGCAGGATGGTGCATCGACATAGATAAGTCATCTGATCTAAAACTGGGTCTTGGATAATGAAAACGTGTTTTGGTCCAAAGAGCATTTGGGAATTTAGGAGCATGCTATTGAGGGTCCCTTTTAATGACATGCAAAATTATTTTTTGTCATTTTTAATATTCAACCAATAAAATTTTAGGAAAAACAAGTTTATTTTGTCCTGGTTTAGGTCATGCATTCTCTATATATTCCATATTCAAGATTCTTTCATTTTTCTGGAAGAAAATAAATCAATTTTTAAAAATTCTATGGTCTTGTTAAATAAATATTAATCTAAATGATAATGACACGAGCTCAAAGCTGGTAAATGATTATCATATATCGTAATAAATGTTAGGTTCTCAATGTAATTTTAGGCACCTTCTTTTCGTCGATTGCAGAACCTGTTTGAATCAGAATTTTTTCCCACTGAATAGTTACCTTATAGCGCAATCTTTCAGCTTCAACACGAGATACGAGTCTATTGCGAATATAAAATGAAAAATTCCTTGTAGACGCAATGCCATTCAAAAAGCGCAACATTTGAGGCACTGCTTTTGAGGCAAAAAGAACCCTTTCAAATAAAAAAAATGTGAGATAATGCTACCTTGTTTAGTGCTTGCAAGAAATAGTTCCAGCAATTTGGAACTGGAAATTTTGACATAAATGATGCAGGACGTCTGGCGTAGCCCAAAAATGTGCAGAATGAAAAATTGGAAAAATCTCTAGAAAAAAAATCTTGTCGTACACTGCTAAAGCTCGGACAGAAAGCCGCAAATCACTTTTAAATGTTCACACAAGTTGAGAAAAATTCAAAATGAGAGCCGTTGGGTGACATTTAAGCTCACAACTAAGTATAAGAGTAGACGCTTTGAGGTTCTTATTTCATTGCTTTCCTGACCTAAGAAAAATAAATTTTTGCATACAATTGTGACCTGTGAAAGCGGGTTCTCAACGATAATAAAAAGATTTAAAAATCATTGGTTGACCTTGAACATACCGCAAAATCAAATATTTATGCCAAAAAGGTACGTTGTGCATTATGAATTGTTTCAATCTGGTGAAACTGTAACTACTGACCCTTCTTCTTTTTTTAGCTTTTATGTCGCTCAATTCTGACTATAGGCCTCCTTTAATAGCTTCCACCTATCACGACCTTGTGCAATTTCCATCCATGGCAATCTTGCCACCCTCTTCAGATCATTATACCATATCATTCCTGGTCCACCTCTATTCCCTTTCCCCATCCATGGCTCATTGAACGATCTTAACATTCCAACTATTATCGATTGTTCTTGTCACAAAACCTGTATAATTCCATTTCAATTATGTCACTCTTTTTACAACATCGACTACTTTAGTTTTCTGACGAATTCACTGATTGTTTTTCTCTGGAAAATGGAAGATTTTATTGCACGTACTTTTATTTTCGTCTTTTCCGATCCCTGCAACATCACTTGGTTCATAGACACTTCACACCTCTTGAGGGGATCGAAAAAAGCCTCAATAATTTTATCGCATTAAAAATCATTAAGTTTTTTTCGATCTGGAATTCGACAGTTGTCTGAAAGTGGCCGAAAGTGTAAATATTACTACGAATATTAAGTTTGTATCAATTTTATCATAAATGTCAAAAATTCGTCAAGAATAGTCAAAAACAAGAAATATCCTAGATTGAGTTCGGATGGATCGTTCGTACGGAACGATGTCCAAAGTATGCTAAAAAAAAAATAAAAAGTAGGAAGAAATTAAAAATTAGTTTTGAAGGTTATATTTAAAATTGATTAGAAAAAGGGCCAACATTTTCAACATTGGACAATGCTTTGTATATATAGGTTACATTTAGATGTAATAATTTTCTAGTTAGTTTTTTATTGGCGGAGTTCCGATGCCTCTTTAATTTGAGTAGCATAATCAGCGAATTCCTTATAGAAAACGTATTAAAACGCCCTTCCTCGGCTGGTTTAAACCGTCTCCCCTGGCTCCGGTGCCGGGTTTTTCCGCAAATTATTATATTTCTAACGCCGTCGCTTTCTCCACGGTAGCAGGGCCGTACTGGAAAGCGCTGCGAGCCCTGCCACCGCATAATAACAGTTCGCCGGGCGCCGTAATTGCTTCGTGTTTTTGCACGCCCACTTCGTAATTATATTTTCGAGAGAGGCTCGAAGGACCTCCAGGCCTTCCTCGCCGAACATCTCGGCGGAAGGCTGTAATTTAATAAGCGGTAGTTCGGAGATGGTCTATGATTTTTTCACGGTGCTTGTTTTTTCTCGCTTTTCCACGGTCGTACTTTCTCCCTAGACATACCATTTGAAGTCTTTGTAAAACATTATGAAATACTACGTTACACGACAACTTGTTGAAATTTCTTTTAAAAAGAATCCAAGTTATATTCATCTTCGTTTTTATAGAGTTTTTAGATCATTGAATTATGAAATAATTTTATAAAGCTTCCTTTCTTAAAAAATTGTATATATATATATATATATATATATATATATATATATATATATATATATATATATATATATATATATATTACGCTAGACTGTTAGTCGGGGAGTACATCCGATCGTTTTTGTCCCGTTGCAGACGTTTCGCCAAGGTCACACTTGGCATTCCCAATGCTTGTTTGAAGACTTGTCTGGGACATATATATTACAGAAATCTTTCACCCTTTCTCCACGTGGTGCCACCGATCGCCTTCGTCGAACTGTCAACCATGCGATGTCACGTGTCTCTCGGGACCGTTTTCTAGCCTTTCAGCCGTCATCAGCCGAGCTCTAGACGAACGCAAGGAAAGCAGTTCGGATATATATATATATATATATATATATATATATATATATATATATATATATATATATATATATATATATATAGTGTCCGAAGATTTTATTCAAAGTTATATGAGGATCAAAACCAGTCAAGAACAGCAATGCCCACTGAAGACCAAATGTCGGATATCATGGTAGAGGAAGTGACAAATGTTATTGACTCGATGAAAAAGGGCAAATTTCTAGGGAAGGATAGTAGAACTATTGAGATGTTAAAAGCTGTTGGCCCGACGTTACATAAAACACTAGCAAAATTATACTCAGAATGTCTCAAAAAACAAAAAGTACCAAACTTATGGAAAAATGTAGAAGTGATTATTATATATAAAAAAGGAACACTGGAAGATTTAAAGAACTATCGTCCAATAAGCCTCCTATCAGTGGTGTACAAAGTTTTCATCAAGATAATATCTAAAAGAATAATACGAAAATTTAATGATGCACAACCAAAAGAGCAGGCAGAATTCAGAAGTGAATTCAGTACAACGGATCACATCCAAGTTCTACAGCAGGTTATAGAAAGACACAAGGAATACATTATGCCACTGTGCTTGGCTTTTATTGATTATGAAAACGCATTTGACTCAATCTCAAAGCAGGCTATAGTGGATGCATTGCTTATTATCAAGATCATCTTGATGATCTTGAGATTGAAATTAATGTAGAGCAGGGTGTACGGCATGGCGACGCCTCTTTTCTCAGCTTGCTTGGAACATTGGGAGCAGGATGAAATAAAAATCAATGGTGCATACCTAAACTATTTTACATTTGCAGATGATATCGTTCTTCTTCCACAAGACCCAGAGGAGCTGGAAAGATATACAGAAAAGCTGCAAAGAACTGAAGAGCGATTTGGATTGAAAATAAACCAAAAGAAAGGGCAGACCATGTTCAATAAATTTGCTGAAGACAAAAGAATATCTATTTTAGGAACGGATTTGGAAGTTGTGGATCACTATATATATCTTGGGCAGAGGATTTCAATGGAAGGGGATACCGTCCGGGAGGTGGAACGACGCGTTAAATCTTGCTGGCAGGCATTTGGCATGATCAACCTAGTGTTTAAAAACAAACTACCACTTTGCCTGAAAAGAAAAGTGTTTAATCAGTGTATCCTGCCAGTTATGGCATATGGAAGTGAAACCTGGGCACTCACATCGCTGTCAATTCAAAAACTTCGGGTAGCACAGAGGGGAATGGAAAGATATATGCTTGGCATTACTAGACGGGATAGAAAGACCTGCACATGGATCACGGAATAAACGAAAGTGAATGACATCATTGGAAGAATAAAGGAATTGAAATAGAGGTGGGCAGGCCATGTATCGAGACGATGGGACGAAAGCCGACGAACGAAATGGGACGAAACGACCAGGGCGATCCTGGACTGGATACCGCTTGACCGCAAACGTCCATGAAGAAGACCGTAAACACGATGGACTAAAGCTCAGGAGAGTGAGAGTTGGAAGCATGCTGAAGAGGCCTTCATCCTGCAGTGGATTGACATGGACTAATGATAATATACAGTGTAACCAACATGAAGGAAAATTACTTCAACTTTGTCTTTTTGATTAAATAACTTATTCATCTTAGCAACTGAATTAAAAAGTTAATTTTATACACATTCAAATACAACAGCTTTCAAATAACACAATAACAGCACAATAGTAGTGGCTCCTTTCAAACAACACAATTTTTGTTTAATTTCCAAGGCTTACATTGCTATGTTAGCTTATTTTAGTTCATGCCGACTTCAGATTATTTTAGTTGTTTTCGTTAGTTGTTTTAAAATGGCTACTCCAATAAACACATTAAATATTTTATATTTCGGATTTAAAGATAGATTTGTCAAATTATGTTAAAAAATGCTGTTGTCATTTAAAAAAATATTGTTTTAGTAGCTACTCAAAATCTAGCAACACCGTAAAACATTGTTTGGAATTTTTTCTTAGTCAAGTTATTTCCTACAACTTTCATTTGGAAGTACTGGTCTATAGCTTCAAATTAAAAAGTAAGTCTTTGTCAGGATTTAAAAAAAAGACACTATATATATATATATATATATATATATATATATATATATATATATATATATATATATATATATATATATCCCTTCTATTGGAGCGCTTCAGTTGAGTGACAAATTGAAGTTTCCCCTTGAATTACATATAGAACATGAAAAAGGAATTACTTTAATAATATCATGTATAAAGGGTATCAGCGCTCTTACTCGCTGATTTTTTACTCAAGCAAAGTATTGCGAATGATTTATTGGACAAAATTAAAGAAATTCAAATTTTTTGATCAATATTTTACCTGCCTGCGAAGCTTCTTTCACTAGGAGTGGGTTGGTGGGCATAAAGAGTTAATTCAATAAAAAAATGAATCATGTCTTATTATATAATGTGAAAAGTTAGTGGTAATAATTTCAACTTTAACATTAAGCGACAATAATGTGTAAGTTTTCCTTTTTATTGTAACAAAATAAACCAAATTTATGTTAAAACTTATGGAATAAATGGCTATAGGAATATATTATATTACATTTGAATGAAATATATTATATATTATATTTGAATATTTTATTTTCAAACAATATTTTAAGAGGCCAATGCAACAAAAAACGGAATTTTATTGGCTCGAAATCACGATGAGACCTTGCCATAATTAAGAAAATTAAAATGAAGGTCTGACCTGACCATTTTGGAAACAAGTACGTTTTTACACAAAATTTACGAAAGTAGTTTATATATATCAGTGCTCCATGCATCAAACGTATAGTTCACTTCGTGAATTTTATGGTGCACTTAATCGCCTAACTGAGCGATGTATTTGCAGAATTATCGACAAATTCTGAACACATTTTACTCTATTCCACATTAAAATAAAATCAAGACGAAAAAGCTGTGCGTTTCGAAGACAAGATCCGAATTTATCAATTCGCCATTCGCAGGAAGTTGGGTTTTATTATTCGACTACGTGGAACATTGCGTATAGATCATGGTGCCTTGTCCAGTTCAGCTTGTTCAAGAACTCAAGGTGTAAGACCATTGTTTGCTTCGCATATTCGGTGAATGTGCTCAAAATCAATTGCAACCACAAAATTTTGTTCAGCGACAAAGGTCATTTTTGGCTAAATATTTACGTTAATAAATAAAATTGCCACATTTGGAGTAAAAATAATTCAGAAATAATCCAACAATTAAGGCTTTTATTCAGAAAAATGCACTGTATGGTGCGGATTGTACGCCGGTGGCATCAATGGGACATATTTCTTTAAAAATCAAGCTTGAAAGCACGTTACTGTTAACCTTCCTATACCCGTGCGTTGGTCTGTGAGACCCTCAAAATACTTTTTGTGTCTTTTTCTTTTATTTTGTACGTTCATAGTTTGGACTTTCTGTTAGTTGCATGATTCGTTGCTACCTTCACTTCAGTGCGCAAAGTGCGTTGGCGCGAGTAAAACGTATCGCCATATTTGGCGCCATTTGATATGTGCAACTTTTCGTGTAAGTATTAACTTTCATTATTCTTATAATATTGCATTGTTTTTTATAGTTTTTGTATTAAATGGTATAGTTTAAAACTTTTTTTTTAATTATTTTCCGGTTATAATTTACAGCAAGGTGGATGCAAATCAAATTAAAATGATTTCGGAGGAAAATTCTGATTCTGACTATGAAGATGGCAATGACAGCTAGGTAGAGGATTTTATTGAAATGCAAGAGAATCGATACGAAATTGAGCAAGAAGGTGATTGTGAACATGAGCAAGTTGATCATTCTGCACAAGAGAGTGATTCTCAAACGGAGTCAGCAGATCATCTAACGTCTAGGAATTATTACCAGGGAAAGGATGGTCGAACGAGATAGAACAGAACTCCTGCTTCGAATTAATAAAAAGACATGCTAGGAATACTGCAAAGCAACGTCCAAGTGTTAAAAGTGAAGCTAGATCTTTGAAGGCATCAGGTAAAATAAGGAGGTTATTTTTCTCGGAGGGTATTATTAGTCGGATTGTAACGCACACTAACGAACAAATATAACGGATATCATGTCAACTCACAGGAGAAAGAGACTGTACTGAAACGGATAAGACAGAAATTGAAGCACTCGTAGGCGTCTTACTTTTTTTCTGGCGTTAGAAGAAATAGTCTGAATTCTAAAGATTTATTTAAAACTGATGGCTCGTCACCGGAGATTTTTCGATTGATTATGAGCTGAAACCGTTTCTATTTATTATTGCGGTGTCTAAGGTTTGCCGATAAAGATGCGCGTGCTTCTCGTATTTTCGTCTTCCAACCGGTTCCCATTAGAGAGTTGTTTGAAGAAATTGTAGCAGCGTTGAAAAAATACTGCAGTTTGTCTCAATTTGTAACACTCGACGAAAAGTTAGAAGCCTTCAGAGGTCGTTGTAGCTTTAGGTAATATATTTCGTCAAAACCCAATAATTACGGCAAAACTAATAAAAAGTGAAAGTTTTTGTCGCTGTATGACATCTCATGTAATATATTTTTTATTCGCATATTCCTCAGTAATGTCTTTGCATATATTTAACACGTTTTACATGTTTATATTAAATAAATATTAGATAGTTTCGATTGATTGCCTGGTTGGTCCTTGGTGAAACATATTAACAATGATAATAATGAAAACACTTGGTATTTGTTTCACAATATATTCATGATATTATCTGACAAGTTTTACCGACCCCCTGAAACAAAAAACTATACGTGTTACAGTAATTAGCTTATCATTTTCGGATTTAGGACTACAAAATACTTTATATACACCTATTTTCATCAATGTTACCTGAAAAAAGTTTAAATTTGTTGACCTGTGATATTTGTGAGTTCGCTCACATTGTAAATATCTCGATAGATAGTGTTTACTACATTTTGCATTATGGTTTCCATTCGATGGCATTATAAATGCATTATAAATGCATTATAAAAATGCTTTCCATTCGATGAATGTCGCGTTTGTTGACAGATTGTTTGGCGTTTTATAATTGCAGATGAAATCATTATTCGCCAGAAATGAAGCAGCAGCTCAAATAGTGTGTGGGAGCAAGTAAAAGTGAGTTAAAGAAAGTGAAAATAATTTCACCTACAGAAAAAGTAATTTTCCAGCACGTTTTCCTGGAATTTCGCTCATACTGATTATAGACTAACTGAAAAAAGTATTATACTGCACCACTGGACCAAGTGAAGGATGCTTCAGGCTAAACATCCCCATTGAACCAAAAAGAAAATACTGTTTCAACAAAATGATGCGTCTGTACACGCACGTCGGCTAGATGCTGCAAACTCCATGGCATACGGTTCAAAATGCTTTCACATGCATTATATTTTCCTGGTTAGACTCGCAACGATTACTTACTCTTTCGTAATACAAAAACTGCTAATGATGGAAGAATCCATTGCTCGTATTTATTTAAGTCATTAGATTAAAGGTTACAACCGTAAGGGGACAACCGTTTTTGTAGAATTGGGTGTATCGCTTTGTACTGGTTGTATTAAAAATATGAAACGTCCTGTGTTTAAATATATTAAATCGTAAGGTGACTTAGTTGAAAAAAAACTTTCTATGGGCAAAAACTTTTTGAATAATCCTTGCAAAACTTAAAAAATTGTCACAATGATCTTGTTAGTTAAAAAAGTGTCCGCAATATTCGGGGAGTTGCCAAACCATATTTACTTTATATACGTTTTACTCTACACAAAGTTAAAAGTCTAAGGTTTATCCATTGATACAAAACTTTTTCGGATATGCATAAGTTATTGGCAAATTTGCTTTCGCGGTGATTTGCCGAATTCGCTTTTAACTCAACAATCGGGTAATTTTCTAAATCCCAATTCAAGGTGATTTTCAATATAGTTTACTGAAAAGTGATATGATTTTACTCCACATTGTACGTTAATCCCTCGATCATAAAATACGATGTAACAAATCAAATCAATATTTTCTTTGACCACAAGTTTTTTCGGTATTCCTATCCATGAAGCATGCCGATGTGTGTAGAATTAACGTCTTATAATTGACCCATAAATCATCGATGAATTTTTAAAGAAAATTGAGCCATTAATGGAAATCTTATGTTGGAAATTTCATGGTATTTTCAATAAATTTATTATCTTATTTAATACACGGGATTTAAACAAAAGGGTATGGCGAGATGTGGGACAAGTTGCACCGTCTTGTTGAAAGGAAACATTGTTTATATCCATATTAATTACTTCAAACCAAATACTATGCTAATTGAAACGTTCGCGGAGCGAAATTGATAAACAAGTTTATATTATTGACTGATTTGTCCGTTACTTAGTGATAGTTCATTTTTTAAAAAGGAATAAAACAATTGTTTACTTTGTTATCTATCACTTTTATGCCCATATTAAATATTATGGACATAAAATCAATAAAATTAATAAAAGTGGTAGATAACAAAGTAAAAAATTGTTTTATTCCTTTTTTTTTAAACAAGTTTATAGTTGAAAAAATGACTTTATTCTTCCGTACATTCTTTCTTAAGCTCAATATATTTTTTCAGCGGTTCTCCATATATTTATTCCATTTCTGAAGTGATTTTCTGGAAGTATTTCCAAAATACTCACCTACGGCTTTTGTAACTTCTTCATTTGATGAAAAGCGCTTGCCTCTGATGAATAGTGAAAAAGTTTAAAATTTTATGGTAAATAGATTAATTAATTTTCCTTTAAATAAAGATAATTATAACAAAGAATTAAAATTAATTAGGGAGGTATCTGAAGTGAATCGTTATAATAACAACATTGTAGATAAACTAATTGGAAAACATAAGTTTAGAAATTTATTGAAAGAATCTTTGACTTTTCAAAAGGATCAGAACACAAAGAAATTCATGGTAATACCATTTGAATTAATAAGACGACTAGACAAAATTTTGAAAAAAGTGAACATTAAGGTTGTGTACAAACCATATAATAAATTAAGAGAAGTTCTGGGTAATCCAAAGGATAAAGTAGAGCAACATGAAAAGTCGGGGATTTACGAAATTAGCTGTCAAGACTGTGATCGAAGGTATATTGGGCAAACAAAAAGATCCATATTGACAAGATATAAAGAACATATTGCCCACATTAGATATGGGAGAAATGAAAAATCTTGTGTTGCCCAACATGCAATCGAACATGACCACAGTATAGATATTAGTTATTTAAGACTAATTAAAAGTGTTAATAATGATAGGGCTTTGGATGCATATGAAAGCACTCAAATAGAAAAATGTAAGAAAATCATGAACCGAGATAAAGGACCGATTCCTTTCAGTCAACTTTTTCAATTATTAATGTAAGGCTTAGTACACTTCACGGTTCATGATTTTTACACGCTTCGTTAGGTACGGTTTTCATATAAATAGAGCATAGCTTAGTTTTAGAATTAGATTAAATCATCTCCTGATGATGCTAACATGGTTAGCGAAACGTGCGTCGAGCAGCTCAAAAAAGCGTTTTGGTGTTTAGTGGTAAATCTCTTCAAGTTTGAAATGACTTCTGCATCCTAAAAAATAGATGCCAAAATCTTTTTGGTCGATTTTGATCACTTTGACTGCTTCGGAGCTGAACAACGGGGTTCAATCCACTTTGCGGTTTGTTGTCGTAGTTCAGGATCATACTGGTAAACCTATGTCGCATTCGTAACTACAAAGCGATGTTTAAAATAGATTTTATTTTTTCGAAAAAGATCCAAATGTTGTTTAGAAACAAATGCGGCACACAAAATCTTGCTTAGAGCTTTATCATGCCCAATTCCTTTTTCAAAATATGAAACACCCATTCAGTTGAGATGTCCATGGCCTTACCAATTTGATTCAAAGTGAATTGTCTGTCATCCATAACCATATCATGTATAGAATTAATTATTTGTTCAGTAGTTGCACTTATTAGAGGTCGAGAACGAGGATCATCATCCAGATTTGTACGACCACGTTGAAACTCACCTGCTCACTTACAAACCATTGTTTTTAAAGGATGAGACTCCCGTAATAATAATAACCTTTAACTCAAAAACCCCTTTTTTCTGAGGATGAAGTGTTATGTCCTGAGTCAATTGAGACTTTGCATCAGCTCAAATTCTTCAGTTATGTTTATTTACAAATCCTTTAAGCCAGAAGTGCACTTCGACGGAACAGATTATTTAACAACTTTCAATTTCTATGCGCTGTTGAGTTCCTTCCATAGTTAATTCACACAATATACTGAACACAACAGTCTATGACTGATATTAATACAGCGTTGGTGCTATTACGTTTCAAAATTCTAACACTCTTATTGGTAAACTCTTTACATGTGATATCTCTCGGTCCAAATTTAGTGCTAAGTAAGGTTTGTTAAACACTACATTATCGGACTCATTTCTTCAGTGATAAATTTGATAACAAAAATAATCCCAATCCATTAATAGCACAAGATGAATATTTTCAATACAATTCTAGAAGGCGTAGAACATCGTAAACGAAGATGCATTAGCCCGAAACCCATTTTCATTAAAGGTCAGAGAAGGGTTGATTAGATTGCCAACGCCGAGAAAGAAAACATTTATTCCAATGTGTCGCTGTCACCACATCTATCCGGACTCATCCAACACCGGCACCAGGACAATAATTCCGTTCCCTTTGGAATGCACCGACCCGACCGCACTTTGGAAAGGGACACTCCACACCATCTTCAGTCAGGGACGGGGAGACACACCATCTTCAGTCAGGGACGGGGAGATGGGTGGGAATTAAGGAGGAATATTGGGTAGTAGCTCGCAACAGCGTCGTCACAGTTTACTGCAAAATAGTTGCATTAAATTAGTAGGTCTTTATTTATCAATCTAGAATTAAATATAATACTAAATTCTTTGTATATATTCTTTTAAAACGGAAACGGGTTTAAATTATTTAATGTATCATATTTATTGTTTATGTTTAAAATACACTTTTATATATATATATATATATATATATATATATATATATATATATATATATAAGGGAGTAAAGGAAATAACTTTTGTAAGTTTAACCAGCGATTTTATATATATTTTTGAACAAAAGCTTCCTTAAAATGCATCAAAAAATGCAACGTGTCCCATTCGATCGAAGGGAATCCAGGTTTTTGTTTCACTGGCCTTTTAAAGTATTATTTGAAAATGTAATGTAACATTTATTCTATAAGCACATTTGGTTTGTTTTGTTACATAAAAAAGGAAAACTTTTGAACGACTACAATATGTAGTCGTTCAAATTTGAAATTACCAGCACTAATTTTCCATACCATAACACTATAACACGTTTTAAACAATTCACGTCACATTTAGCCTGTTTAGCTTAGCACATGCAAGCATGGCAGCGTTTTAACCTATTTTCTCGAACACGTTGAAATAATCCTGGTATATTTCTAATTTAATTGATAGCAGCTCACCCTAAATAAGAATCATATGATATTCGCATACATAATACAATTATGGTTTTAAATTGAATTTTAATACACACTGAACACTGAAAAAAATTTGTTGCAACACCCTTTGTGTGGCGTTGCCACTTTCATTGTGACTGATGTATGACGTGATTCTTAATTTCTAGTCCATCTGTAGTTTATTCGGTAAAAGTCTACAGAAGAAAAAAATTCAACACTCAAAAATTTCCATACTAAGATCGTATAACGATAAAATAACAACTTAAAAAACCTTTAAGTTCATTTAAAGTCGCTGGCGGCTGTGCATTATGTCAGAAATCTGACCACTACTATCCCAGTCGAGTGTTGCCATCACAGACTCTTCTAGAAACTCTTCTAGAAGCTACACTGTCGAGGTGTGTATATGGTTTGGCGATATCTTGTTGAAATTTAAAATTTGAATTTACTTGCAAATACGGTATAACGACTGGTTTTGGAATATATCGGTTTTAAAAGGGACTCCATTTAAACTTATTTGATAGTTACTAGATATAACTTACCCATGCATATATCATTTTGTATGCATATACCATTAACTTCCCTTAACATCCATGCATATACCATATATCCTGGAGTGAAAGCCATCTTAATAATAACTATAAAGGTCACCTTTCACCCCGAAAACTGTTATCCCTTCTACGTCTATCATTACTACCTAAACAAAATTTATTAAAATTTGAAGTAAATAAAATTTAATTTTAGCTTCCATTGAATCCTCGCTCTGCTTCATTCTCATTGACTTGTCTTGTGTTTCGCTGTAAGCAAGCCTTAAGTCTACTGAAGACTATCAGCAAGTATCTCTATCACAATTAAATTACTTTTAACAGTTTTCCTCGAAAAGTGCTATACCCGCTTGCTACAAATGTATTATGTACTTACCAGCTATTTGCATGTCGATTTCTACCAGTATGAAGTCTATGAAGTCGCCATGTGTCACGTTCCTGGATACTTTTAGGACAACTAGAACCTGATATTCCTGTATAATTCTGAAACTACTTCATTCATATCTTTATTATAGTAGAAGCGGAAATGTCCAATTATCTCACTTCAAGAAAACTTAAATCGGTTTTTTCATACCAATAAAAGAATTCAAATTTGAATAATTTCCAATTTATTAGCCTTGGTTTTAAGTTAGCCTTATCGACTCTTACTTATATTACATTAGATTGAGCCGCGGAGGGGTTTCGATTGATTAGGGGTCTCTATTTAATTCAGGGTTGAATCATTTTTGGATAATTGCTAGAAACGATATGATACAGGAAGTTGTAATATTTAATTATTTTTAACAGAATTAAAAGCATCGCGCATCTTAGTAGCATACGTTTTTTTGCCACATTATTGCAGTCACATATAAAAACAGAAAAGCAAACAAGCAAAATGTGTTTGAGGTTTTGTGTTCTAGATGAGATATTACAGAGTAAATATATTTGTAGTTCGATTCATTATGTACATTGGGTGTTGCAATCTGATGTTCTCTAGTATACAGGTAAGTAGGGCAACTTAATTATTATGTCAATACATTTTTTTTCTAGTCCAAAATGAAATTTACCCAACTTTCGAATTTAATAAAGGTTCATTAACATTTTATTTAACTCAAAAATATTTAACAACAAAAAACAACTCCTTATTGAAATATTTCAAATCATAGGTAAGGTAGAGGGGGGCTAGGTGAGCAACTTTCTACTTGGTCTTCCATAACTTTAAGAATATGCATTGGTTTTAATTGATTCTTACTCTGTTAGGTTCGTAATTTACTCTTCTCCAAAACGTTTAGCGGTCTAAAAACAATCCCAGTACAACATTAAAAATTATTGTCCGAAATGCGAGAGCGCTCCAAATTGCTCAAAGTGCCCTACTAGTGGGGCTAGTTGACTATGGGTATGGGGCTAGTTGAGTAATGGCTAAAATGGACTGGATGACTGTATAGAATGATGACTTGATGACTGATACAAAATAATTGTAATCAACAAGCAAATATTTATTTATTATGATTATTACTTACTCTTATTATAATTACATCTCTGGAAAAATTAAATTAAAATCAAACAAAATTCAATCTTTCCAATCTTTGGATTATTATTACACTTTTTATATTTAAAATTATATATTTAAGAATAATTATAACGCAAATAAATATTTAATTAAAGTATTAACTAATTATGAGATCAAGAATATTGCTAGCTGATAAATAATCCCAAATTATTAATCATCTTTGTCTCTATCACAATTAATACAAACATATCTTTTTAAAGTCATCCTATTAATATTGTTTGACTGCATCATTTACACTCATTTTTTCCTCATCTACAGCTTTTGCTGCATCACTCAATTATTGACTAGTAGCTAAACCTTTTGAGGTCTTTCTTTTATATGTACGCATCTTAAAATGTAATAGTACTCATTAATACAATTATCAATATAATTAATTTTAATTAGTAAATGGTTTTAATTTATTAAAGAAAAAATTGATTATTCTACAATGAACTTCCATTGGGGCTATTGAGCAAACATTGAACGCGTGTATCTCAACTAGCCCCAGTTAAGGCAACAAAATAAAAATTAGGTTATAAAAAAATTATAAGAGCTAAAAATAAATAACCATCTATAATCGAAAGAACAATAATTAAGTAATCTTTAAATACTTCTTCTCGCCATTTACACTTTTGTTATAGGTTAGTTCATATATATATATATATATATATATATATATATATATATATATATATATATATATATATATATATATATATATATATATAATACTACTATATTGCTAATATCTGTAAGTGGAGGTGTCACGGAGTAAGTGAGACAGCAAACGTCTGCTTCTATTTCTTTTTCTACTACTTGGCCCGTTGTGCGCAAATGTCGTGATAAATAAACGTGACACAAAAACATAAAAATATGCAAACTGACGCACGCCTATAAACATACTCAATTCTCGGACATGCTCAGAAGACTCAAAGTAGTAGTGAGAGAAATAGATGTATATATGTCTGTACCATAATGATTTCGCCGATCTCCAGACCTTACTAGCAATATAGTAGTACTAGCTGCACCCGCCCGCTTCGCTGGGCATTTAAAATTAACATTATTATTTATTGTCATTATTACAGTTTCTTTATAAATAAATTTTTAACTTCCCCTTCCCGTCTTAAATCAAGCTTACATATAGTGCCTTCAAATATACTATTTAATCTTCCTAACTTTTAATCTTCGTGGTCTATCTCATCTTCTTCGATGATAATTTCGATTGGCCGCAAATCGTTCATGAATCCCATGTACTTATTAGTTAAAACGACATCTTCTTCACTGCACCGAATTATGTCATTAATTATTCAACGCTTCCTTCTTTTCTTCTTTTTCTTCTTTAATTAATAAATATAAACATATACATATACCTAGATATATATGTTTTCTTTTATCATATATCATATATTCAATATCTTTTTAAATCAGTCAATTGACATTTGGTAAAAATTTGTTTAGGTTAGAAAAAAACAAACAAACTAAACTAAAAATATTAATTTAATAGTTTAATTAATAATTAATTTATTAAAATGAATAATAATAGTACTTAATGTACATGATAGTAATAATAATCAATAATAAGTTGATAAACGCTGAAATTTTAAATTTAGCGTTTTTGATCATTAGCGCCCTCACAACCGCTTTAGGAGTTTGAACTCCTTTGCAGACGTTCTTAATTAGTCTTAATATAGCCCAAAAAAGAAAAAATTCATTTCAAATTTTCATTTTATTAATAAGTTTATAAAAGCTATAAGATCAGATAATTAGTGATTCTCATCATTAACGCCCCCTCAACTGATGTAGGGAGTCCAACACTCATATAAATATAAGCCTATCCATTAAGTACATGTATTTTCTACATGGATACCAAGTTTCAAGTCAATCGGATGCATGGTTCAGTAGTTATAACGGAACATCCGTAAAAACCACTGTAGATTTATATATTAGTATAGGATTATATATATGGGTTAGTTAGTTTTCGAGATATTTCGATTGCACAACTTGTCTCTATGATCAACTAGTCCCGCTCTACCCTACAGTAGAAGGAATTTTTATTTTTTTTGTTAAAATACCGTTAAATATGCACTGTAGATAGAGTGAAAAGTTAGATGCTTTTCGGATTGATGGCGGTAATGTGACGTAAATGCGGTTGTAAATGTGACTGCATTTCTGAAAAGTAACAGGTTCGAAAGAGCCACGAAGAATGTAAAGACGCTTCCATCGGCTGGAAAGGATATGATCACTCTTTTCTGTGATTCAAAAGGAATTATCTTTATCGACTATTTGTAATAAGAAAAGAGGATCATATAAGCATATGAAGCTGCATAATTGATCAAATTTCACGAATAAAATGTTCAAGTAACAATTTATAATAAACACGCTCTCATTTGACGAAGAAAATATTGTTTCACCACAGTATTGTTCATATTGTTTCATTGGCGCATTGGTCCGGCGTTGCAGCAGATAAATTGGTCAGTTTGCCTAACGAATCTGCTGCGATTTCTTTTTCTTTCCAAACGTAAAGGTTGGCAAGAAATTTACATCAAATAAAAAAATTGCCGAAACAGTACGAAAACAATTTTTATTAATTTGGTGGTTCTAACTCTACGTGTTCGTCCAGTTTTTTTTAATTCTAATATCCCCTGTTTTGTTGCAGGAACTATATATACAATGGACTGGTTACCGACAAGACATTACAGATGATTTAGACAACTTTTTTGCATGATCGGGCAGTATTTCTTTGCAGACATTCACGAATAATTTTTATTGTTTTAGCTATTCGAGGAGATCAAGATCTCTTTCTTCTGAGAAGAAGTCTGGTGAATAAAAAGATTTCGGAGACAAAACAATAATGTTTTTACTTACCAAAAACTGGTTAATTGAAATTACTCTATGGCAAGGTACATTGTCGTGATACAGCACGTGTGCTTGATGTTTGGCCTCACGGTAACAAGCGTTTTTCGAAGCCTTTAAAGAGTTTGTCGGTAAAAATGCTGGTTCTTCGTTTGGTATTGAGGCACACATTTCTTATGGGCGATCCTCTGGATATCAAAAAAGCAAATCAGCATGTTTTTGATTTGCTCATTCGAGTTTTTTTGTCCATGGTGAAGCAGACCGTGTCATTACTGACCCTGGCGCTTCGTTTTTGGGTCGTATTCACAAAGACTCACACCAGGATTGACACATTCTTGAAAATGTCAGTCCGCCACTAAAAAAGTTAAGATCTGTTTCCCTTCTGTTGTGCTTTTGATCTTGCGAGAGGTTCTTCGGAACCATTTTCGGACAGAGTTTATTCATACTCAATTAATTGATCAAAATCAAATTGACGGTTTTGTTAGTCAAATTCAACTCTTCCCCGATCAGTCTAACCGTCAACCGACGATAATAACACCCAATATCTCGGAATCTGTGGACATTTTCAATCACTTCCTGCAGTTGAAGGTTTTCCACTGAGTACTGAGAGGTACATCTACGATCGGGTATCGGCTTTCTGAGAATACCTTAAACCGTCTGAAAATCTGGGCCCTAGACTGTTTTTATTGGTATGTTGACGATTTGCAAAATTTTCTGTTGGACTGGACCAAAGTGAAGAATTAAAACTTTATAGCGAAATTTTTGTCACTCATTTTTAGAACGCACTAGAAAAATCCGGTTTACAAAATGGATCGCTATGGACCATTAAGTGCCTCTAGTGACGTACTCCAACTAAAGACGAAGTAGATGTTGGCATGCCACTCCTTCACAAGGAGTAAAATACAGTGTTACCAGATTCAACGCTACGCTATCAGGATCATTCCTTTATTTACTCGTCTCCTACACAGTATGAGATTCGATTGATTCAATATGTTGATGCAGTTGAAGGCGAAGATTGAAAGAGCACAAGGTTCAACAACGGGTTGTAGCACCACAGGAAGAGGAAGACGACTCGACTATCCCCCATGTTCATCTGATTTGGCTTCTTACATCGGGCTACTTCCAAAATTAAAAGTAGCGAAAAAAGGACATCGCGACGCACTTTCGAATATCCAGGAGACTTCTGCTAGGGCCTTGAAGACGACAAAAGTCAATACCTGGGGCGCTTCAGAACATCTTGCAGTTTTGTAGTTTTTGAGTTCATTTTTCCTAAAAATTAACGAAAACTAAAAATATTTTTGTACAATTTTTTTCTCATGAATATAATACATGGTGTCTCAAAAGAAAGTTCCTTTCTGGTATAGCCATATAAATAAAAGTGTGACGTTCATAAAAAACCTTTTTTAATTATTAAATTTACTTTAAAAAAATAGGAAATTAATGTCATCCAAATGTAAACCTTTACGCTCACGGTACTCATCTATCGAAACGAACAGGAAAATTCCTTAGGACGGCTCGGCACATAATTTCTGAAATGACGGCCAGGTCGGTCGGATATTCTCTTTTAACTGCACCAAAGAATCCGGTTTATTGATGTAAATTTTCGATTTTTGATAGCTCCACAGGAAAAGGTATATAGAGCTTAAATCAGGACTACGCGGAGGCCAATTTATGTCCCCTCTCCTGGAGATTAATTTGTTTGGGAAAATTTCACGACCTTGTGGCAGAAATGTACGGGCCGAAATGTATGCAGTGATTTTAAGGAATGTAGGGGTTTTTGATGCTTTAATTCTTACACCAGTTGAATTTTGAATGAGTGCAGTTTTAAGTCGTGCAATTATGATCGAGGCACATTTAAAGCATGCGCTTGCTTACGAACGGAAAGGTCCGAATTTTCACGAATGGACTGATTTACCATTTCCACATTTTCGTCATTGAGTGATGACCTTGGTAGCCCGGACTTACATTTATCCATAGTTGAACCGCTTTCTTCAAACTTTTTAATGCATTTCCTGATGAGACGAAGCTTGGCGTATATTTAATATTACGCAAACCACGATCATTGTAAAACTTTCTCTGCGATACAGTCGTCAAAACATTGAAATTACCGCATACACAACGCACGGTCTGCTCCCGAGGAGACGCTCCATACCAACTAAATTTCTAAAAGTGGAGCTATCGATTGACATGCGCCCCGCACCTCTCACAGTTGTTGCGTTCCCTTATAGAGCCAATGAAATAGAAACTTTCTTATGGAACACCTTGTATTATTACATATTTTGAATAGAAAAACTAATATACTTTTCTCTTGTTAAGCTTTATGTTTCTGTAGGTGATTGCTAAAAATGTACCAAAGTAACGATTTAGAAAATGTTGTTTAATTATTATGTTGTGAGTTATTTTGCTAATATTGTGAGGCGTACGATAACATGTTTCTAGTCCACGACGTTTCAGATAATTATCCGAATATGAAAATGGATGAGCTTTGGACTAGTATGAAAGAATACGGTAAGTTTTCATGCAATAGTGAGACGACTGAACATTGTAATTGAATATATGAGTTCGAAAACCGTACATGTCCAAAATCGTTGTTTTCCGAAAATCAATAAAAACCCATTAACTTTGAAACTATTTAATATAGACTATTGGCATGCATAGAAAAGTTTTAGATCGCATGATCTTGCAATGTATTTTTAATAATAGTTTTCCAAAAAAAATAAGATGGTCTACCATTGACAGATAAAAACAGCTGATTGACTTGTACGGTTTTTGAATTCAACTCCGTATATAAAAAAGCAGGCGAAAATTATTCTTCGATTTATTTAATATTATTCAAATCGTAGTACAAAAATATATTATCAAAACTGTTAGCTCTATCATCTAATCATCATTTTCGCTATTTGTCGTTTTCCATGATGTGACATGGTAATGATATTCCAATATACCGTAGATATAAGGCATTACCTTATTGATGCTTGCGAACTTTTTCCCATTAATCGGAACAGGTTCTTTATATGCCTCACTATTGGGCAGAGGTGGGCTCTTCTTGTGTTCTTTCAGCAATTTAAAAGTATGGGATTGCAAACCATCTATATATTGCCACGTTTTAATATATCCAGAATTTGAACTTTTATACAGGAAATGCCGGTAGTTTGATACAGCAAAAGTTTCTTTCTTGGAACCAGCACCTTGAGTCAAATTACTGCAAGACCGGACTCTAAAATACTTTATAACTAAATATACCCTAATATACTTTTGCTTGTTAAGCTTTATGTTTCTGTAGGTGATTGCTAAAAATGTACCAAAGTAACGATTTAGAAAATGTTGTTTAATTATTATGTTGTGAGGTATTTTGCTAATGTTGTGAGGCGTACGATAACATGTTTCTAGTCCACGACGTTTCAGATAATTATCCGAATATGAAAAAGGATGAGCTTTGGACGAATATGAAAGAACACGGTTAAGTTTTCATGCAATAGTGAGACGACTGAACATTGTAATTGAATATATGAGTTCGAAAACCGTACATGTCCAAAATCGTCGTTTTCAGAAAATCAATAAAAACCTATTAACTTTGAAACTATTTGATATAGACTGTTGGCATGGACAGAAAAGTTTTAGATCGCTTGGTCTTGCAATGTATTTTTAATAATAGTTTTCCAAAAAAAATAAGATGGTCTACCATTGACAGATAAAAACAGCTGATGGACTTTTGTACGGTTTTCGTATGGTTTTTGAATTCAATTCCGTATATAAAAAAGCAGGCGAAAATTATTCTTCGATTTATTTAATATTACTCAAATCGTAGTACAAAAATACAATATCAAAACTGTTAGCTCTATCATCTAATCATCACTTTCGGTATTTGCCGTTTTCCATGATGTGACATGGTAATAATATTCCAATATTTTGACGTAGATATAAGGCATTACCTTATTGATGTCTGCGATCTTTTTCCCATTAATCGGAACAGGTTTTTTTATATGCCTCACTATTGAGCAGAGGTGGGCTTTTCTTGTGTTCTTTCAGCAATTTAAAAGTATGGGATTGCAAACCATCTATATATTGCCACGTTTTAATATATCCAGGATTTGAACTTTTATACAGTTTGACACAGCAAAAGTTTCTTTCTTGGAACCAGCACTTCGAGTCAAAGTACTACACGTTTTTTTTTATTGTAGTCAGGTGACCAGTTCTTAAAATCAGTAATATCGATGTATCCGATTTACTTCACAGTAAATGGTTGCCTTTTTCTGGAAGTTAATATTAAGTCTTCATACTCTTCTGGAGCATAGATTCAATCACGTTTTCTGAAATTCCGCTTTACACCGTCAAAATCTCTATTACGGGGCAAAAACGAATGGTCCCTTATCGGAAAGTAATGATATATATTGTTGAATCTCTTGGTTACCTGCAATGCTAACAGAAAACGTCCATGGTTTGGTTTCGGTTCTGCAATGCACCGTCGGAAAACAAGTGTAGTTCAGTGATTTCAAAGGCTGTTTGTTTATATAGGCTGTTATTTTATATGTTTCATATATAGTCATTAAGTAGTGTGCATACTTCATTAGGTCCTTTCTCACCTTGATAAGTATAAAAATCTCCATGATAAGTATAAAAATTACCAGTATTCTCCATAAGATTGTGTATTTGGAATGCATATATCCAGAGCTGCCTAAAATAAAAGAAATCTTTCACTGGAATATGCGGTAGTGGCATATTTTGCAACTAATCAAAAGCTAGTCCCATTACTTCTGGTCGTTCAGTACACAGAGTTTGCACTTCTATAATTTTATTATAAAACTTCTTTGCGCCTTTAAGATCATTTGGAGATTTATCTGCCAGAAGTAGGGTATTCAGGCGCTGAATTTGCCAATGGCATATGGCATGAAGACTCATAAATACCTGTTTTCACATGAAAATTGACTTGAGCCTTTCAAAGCAAAGTACGAAAAGTTTGATTTTCCTTCTTGTTTATTTTCTGCACTTCATATGTGATGTCTTTGAAGTGGTTTTACTTTCATGGGTCCCTGTAGATGTGCGTCTTGTTCGTTTTTCGACCCACGGTTGTATGCTTAGATATAACATCTTTATTTTCTCCCTCAGGAAACTGTTCCATGCTTTTTTTTGTCCAGCTCAAAAAATAAAACAACTACTTTAAAATTCAAGCCAGACTTGTTAAAACTCATTAACTTATCTACAGCTGGTAGCTGGTCCTACATTTTTCGCATTAACGCGTTTTTCCTTCTTAGAAACATATGCCTGACCTTGCAAACGTGCTGTTTTTATGGCGCAACCAACAAGCGGTATTTTCTTTCTCTGCTACCACTATAAGTACTATCAACCTCTCCACTATCACTGGATAACATCATTTTACTTGAAATTGTTGAACAATTGCGAATATCAAGCTATCTTTTACAATGCACGTACACAGGAAGCAAACTCAGTGTTTGTAAATAAACAACTGCCTATTATTTTGTTATTGAGATGAAAAAGCGTACAAAGCAAAGACATGTACAGTTTTTCTCATCATTTCATGGGTACAATCAGCTGTACTACGTTAACGGTTAAGTAAAGCTATTTCATTCTAATAGCTATTTCATTTCAAAATGTCAAATTTTGGACTTTGGACGATTTCCGAACTCACCGATTCAATTTCTACCGTTATGAGGATATGGATAAGGAGCTGAGCACGAGTACAAGGTTTTTGATGATCCTAGATGTATTCAATAACATGTTAATGAATAATAGTTGTTCAAATTTAAGATAAAAAAATTCATTGTTGAAGGGTTCTTTTCTGTTAATTACAAGCCTCGTCGTTTACAGAAACAAGTCATTTTTTATTTATTTTAATCTATAAATATTTTTTTTTATTTAAGCTTTATTTTTTTCTAATATAAGAGCGATAATATAAATTTGGCTTATTTATTATAATACTATGTTTTTAGACTAAATTACACTAAGTTATTGGTAATTGGGCTCAGAAGAATCCAAACAATCAATAGATGACAGATTATCTAAAAAATGCAAATACATATATAAACATGCACAATATCGCTCCATATCCAGTGTGAAATCGTGACCTGAAAGCATTACTAAAACACACACTTGTGTCACAGCACGACAAAACTTATCACTTCATCATCGAAAACATTTCGGCGCCAATACACTTTCCCTCTACCCTCGCTCCGTCATTTTCTATTCATAAATATCAGATGCAAATCGGTGCGCTCTTAAAAGAAAAAGAAAAAAGAAGAAAAACAGGAGAGAAAGAAAAAAACCTCGCGTCGATATCATCTTTTCTCCGTCTCTGATCGGTGGCAGTGTACGTACACCGTCTTGAGGATCCCCCGGGCGAGGTGGGGGGAAAGGGGGCGCCGCCCCGGGCCGGTATTGTTGATAGCTATCCCCCGTTGCTGTGGAAACGCAGATTAACGAGCCCCGCGCCCGATGTCTATTTTGTACAGTCGACGGCAAAAGCAGAATTCAATCATAGTACAGTCCGGGTGGCAAGCGAGGGCACCGGGCGCGGAATCGCGCTGTGCCGGTGTGTACGATGTTGAATTTTGTTTTTTTGGGGGAAAGGGGGAAGGAGCGGGAGGGAGGCGGTTGGATAAAAAACGAAACGGAAGGGGTATTTGTGATTGGAAATAGTTTGCGCGCTAAGGACCGTTTAGCACAGATGGGAAATCATCTGAAAGAAAAACAAAATTCGTCGAGTTTGTATGTGTATCGCCAGTCTCGTATGGATATTAGAAGACTTCAACATGTTTTTGTTATTGCCTTTCTCTTTGTCTTTTAAAGAACTTCACTTTGAAACATCATTTTTATCAGTTTTTATTGCATTTCATTTATATTGATTCGATATTGATATTCATGATATTGTCTTAGTGAATATATCCCTGATAAAAAACTGATACAAACTTTTTTATATTTAACCACATCATTTTATTAAGAGTGCCTTTTAATATTGAGTTAATGCAAAAGTTTTTTTTTACTAACAATTACATATAATAAATATGCAGTTTTGATGGATGATTTTTCTCCGCCTCTCTGGTAGTTGCATAATCCGGCGCCGCTCATAGAAGTTACGGTTTCTGGCTAAAGAACTGACTGATTCAAGTGATTATTCAAGCCTTCCAATGAAGAGAATTTTTTACCATCTTATCTGTTTTGAACTCATCTAAAAAATGGTAGTTGGAGGGTGTAAGGTCAGGAGAGTACGGTGGATGGACTAAAACATTCCGGGTGTCAACATGTCGGGTAGCCAAGATACGTGTGGTCTAGCACTTTCTCGATCTCAGCTAATTGAGGTCGCTTTTGTCAAAATGTTCTCTTTAATCCACTCAGTTGTGAACAGTATTTCTCCCAATTAATGGCCTGGTTTTCAAGTAACAGCTCATAACAATCGATTCCCTTCCAGTTTTACCTAAATGCATATCATAACTTTCTTTGTATGTAAATTAGCTTTTGCACTGATTAAAGGGTACTTACTACATTATTTTTCTCTGAGCTTACACGGTGAGCTATCGCTTAACATTATTATACACAATCCATTTTTTATCACCTGTAACCATCGGCCTTGCTAGCTATTCCAAATTGACGTAAGGGCTTTGACACTATTCATTGGTTGATTCCAAGAATTTCTTCGATCTCTTAAGTTAGACTAAGCCAATTACCTTCAATTACCTAGGTTATTAATTCAATTATTAATGTTTTGTTACGAATCTGTCTCGGCCGGTCATCCAGAAGTGGTGCATCGCTAAGATTAAAACTGTTTTTACGAAACTTTCCGAACGACTTATGGAATCGTCAACCGCACCATTACCGTACACACACAGCTTTTGCGGTCGATGTTGATGGTTGTCCTGGGTCAACCCATAATTTTTGCGTTTTGGGTTTGGAAATATATCAATTTTTTATCTCCAGTCACGATCAGATACAAAAAAATATTTCCTTCATGCCGAGAAAGCAAAACTTCGCACACCGTTTTTCACTTTTTCATCTGTCTGCAGTTCAGGTGATGTGGTACCCATTTTCCGGCCTTTTAGATCTTTCGCTTGGCATCACAAATGGTTTGGCAACCAACATTTAACCTCTCTGCCATTTGTTGTTTAGTTTGCATATCGTTTTCTTGCAACAATGCTTGCAATTTGGCATCTTCAAGTTTTTTCAGTTGACCTGGGTGTTCTTTGTTTTTGAAGTCTAAACATCACTTTTGAATCGTCTAAACCAACGCCCAACTAGTGTCTAGCGTGGCATATTGTCATCGTAAGTTTCCACACATATACGACGCCTTTCATTCACATTTTTCTTTCGATTGAACAAGAAAAGCTGTACGCAAATGTATAGTATATATGAGTACACTATAGCAACGAAAAATTGTAAAAATAGTATTTTTCATCAGTGGAATTTGATGAAAGAAAGTAAAGTCGCTCCTCTAGGATATCGATAAATACTTTTAGCTGTTTCCCAATCATGCTATCTCCACATATGGAGATGTTTTTGGATCTTCAGTTGTTTTTGGAATGGATAGTACACGGCTTGTAGTGGGTGACTCTCGACTATCCCTGCGATGCTGTTTAGTACCCAACTAGCCGTTGTGGACTTGAGAGCATCGCGAGCTTGCTTTTTAAGCTTTTGTCAAATATAGAGAGTCCGTGATTAAAACACAACGACCCCCCGTGAATTGTCCCAGATACTACTACAAAGCCTAAAAACAACGGGGTATTGCCCTGCGAAATGGGGTTCTGCCCATTTTTTTAAAGATGGAGCCACAGTAGCCATTAATTCAGTTCGCTACGCGATCATGTTTGGAAATTTCTTTAAACTAAACTAAGCTACTTCAAACAAATGTTCGTGAAAAGCACCATCATTTGAATGACATTATTTTCCATACTCAAGCATTAAAAATGGCATGTAACACTAATTGTTTTTATGTTAATAAATATTTTTTGCAAAAAAATGTATGGGTTCTTTAAAAGACCGTTTCCCGCGGATCACATTATATTTAACATTACCAATATTAAATTTTGTAATTTCCCTGTAATATTTTTCCTAGATTGAGATACTTAACAATATAATTCAAAGCAAGCAGATATAACAACGATTATGTTAAATTCTGCCTAAGAATCAGTATTCCCGACAATCTAAGTCTATTTGAAAGAAAATAATGTGAAACAAACAGAATGTATGAAAAAACATCTGATTCACTTTACCAACAAAAATCCTCAAATCCCCCCACTGAACGTAATAGATGCGTAAAACTGATATAAAATATCGCTAGCTGAATAAAACATGAATTCTTGACACCTGTCTGTCTGAGGGTTTCCTTCACCGGTCACGATCCTGAGCCGAAGAGCGCCCCCTTTGCGTGATTTTGACAAACAAGTCGAGAGCTAATGTGCAGGTAAAGGTTACCGAATTGACAGTAAGCCGTGGGGATTTTTAAATTACCTATCATTATCCTAAAGTAGATATACTAAATAATGATTCAAAGAATCTCGGTTTTATGGAAATAGTTAAGAAAACTTCGCTTTGGTTATATGGTTTCGAAATGTTACGTGTAACAAGCAACTTAAAGTAAGAATTGCATTACATGACTTTCAGCACCATTTTAACCAAACGACCACACATTTAGTTATTTCAAGTTTTTACATTTACCATTTGATGTTTAATATTTGATATTTGACATATGACATATACAATATGACATATGATATATGATAATAAATAGGATATATAACATATATTATTATTATTCACGTATGAGCCCTGGTGGACCACGCGAAGTACAGTTAGAGGCGTTTGTTGTTCTTAGCCTTCCTTTACGCCCATACTGATTTCATTCTTTCGCTATGAGCTTTTTTCCTTTCGTCAGATCAAGTTGTTCCAGTCTTCTTACATTTTTCTCTCTGGCCAACCTCCTAAACGTTAACCTTGTGTCTGAAACAGCCTCTATCCTGAATTTCACTTTGTGTAATATTTGCTGATCTTAGGTCATCTTTAATTGCAGCAATCCATTTAATTATTTCTACTCTAGCTCTACTCCTATTTTTATAAAATTCGACAATTTGTCTAGTTAGCCGACTCACTCATCCATTTTATGTGTCCGTAAAACTTAACTCTTCTTTTTCTCATATCGCTATGTATATCGCTATGTTGTGCTATTTATTTGTTGGGGCCTAAGATTTTTCTTATGACCTTTCTTTCCTTCTTTTCAATCTCCCCAATATCTCTCTTCCTATTCAAAATAAGCGTTTCTGCCCCATATAGACATTCTGGCTTAATAACTGTGTTGTAATGTCTCAGTGTTTTTGTTGTAAATATTTTCTGTAGGTCTCAATGCAGTTTCCATTTTTTGACATCTACCATTATTGACCGCTTTTTCCAACCCGTTTTCCATGATTATTTCACCCAAATATTTTAATTGAGAGACTCGTCTGATGTTACCATATTTTGTTTTTAGAAATGGTGTTCTTAATCTGTTGCAGGTCATGTATTGTGTCTTTTCAAAGGAAATTTGGAGTCCTACCTTTTCTGCTGTTTCTTTTGAGATTTCAATTTGCTTTTGTGCCGTTAATTGCCAAAATTGCTAGATTATGAGCAAACGCCAGACAATCAATTTTGATGTTGGTTCTCCCCAGTTTAATGGGCTGGTCAATATTCAAGCCGACTTTTTTTCACTCCTGTATTACTTTTTGTAGAACACAGTTAAATAAGAGTGGGGAGAGTCCATCCCCTTTTCTCACTCCAGTTTTGATTTCGAAGGGCTCTGAGATGTTACCCATGAATTTAAATTTTGACCTTGTGTTAGTTAATGTTGCTTTAATAATTGCCAGTGTTTTCAGATCTAGTCCTTGTTCTTTCAAGATTTTGAATAAAGATTCGCCGTTAATAGAATCATATGCTTTCTTGAAATCCTCAAATATTCAGACGAGATTTTTATTGTACAGTTTTTGATGTCTTAGGATCAACTTTATATTCAGGATCTGTTCAGGGCAGCATCTGCCCGGTCGAAAACCTGCTTGATATTCACCAATCTTAAGCTCTAACTGATCTTGTGCTCTGTCTAGTAGACATTGAAATAGAATCTTGTAACAAACTGGGAGAAGAGATATCCCTCTGTAGTTGTTTACATTCGTTCTTTTTCCTTTCTTATGTAGTGGATGGATTAGATCATGTTTCCAGTCTACCGGAATCCGTTCGGTTCGCGAAACTTCTTGTAGAATTTTGGTTATTTCCTTGATTGTACCTGGACTAGCGGATTTCAAAAGTTCAGCAGTGATTCCATCTTCACCAGAAGCTTTGTTATTTTTAAGTCGCTTAATTTGCCTAATTACCTTCTTCATCTTCATTCGGTGGTAATGAATCTATGTTTGTTTGTTTAGGGTTTAATGTTGGTAATCTGTTTAAGTGCTCAGGACAGTTTAGTAGTTGTACAAAATATTTCGCAAGTTGTCCGTTTTCCTTTTGGAACCAAAGACTTTGGGGTTGATAGCCTGTTAACTTAGTTTTAAATGTTTTGTAAAAATTTCGGGTGTTATTATTTTGGAAATCTTTTTCTATTTCATTAAGTTGATTGTTTTCATATTTTCTTTTAGTTTGTCTAATTAGATTCGATGTTTCTTTTCTTACTTCCAAAAAGATGATATAATTTATTGTTGTTTTTTAACTGTTCCACTCTTTGAATGCTTTACATCGGCTTAATACTGCTTGCTCGTAAACTTCATCCCACCACAGATGTTTTCTACGGTTTTGTAAACGGTCCAACTTTAAGGCTGTTTTAATATTTTTTGTTTCAATTCTTGCCAGTTCTGTGCTGGTTGTTTATCAAGCTCTTCTGTTAGGGTTGGTTTTATTTTCGTAGAGTAGTAGTAGAGTCCAACTTTGGTATTAGCAGTCTCTTTTGAATCAGTTTTCGAGGTTTTAAGCTAAGTTTGATTCTAGTCAAGTAGTGATCCGTGTCTATGGTAGATCCTTTCCTGATTTGAACATTCAAAATCTCTATATATTTGGGATACGAAAAGGCAACATGGTCAATTTGAAATTCACTCATGTACGTGTTTGGGCTTTCTTAAGATGGATTGACATTATTTTTTGACTAAACTGTGGACATAGTTGCCAATCTTCTGCCATTATGGTTAGTCCATTTATGAGCGGAAAAACTGCCGACTGTTTTTCTGTACTTTCTTAGTTTCCCTAGTTGGGCGTTGAAATCACCCAATAGGATTTTTACATGGTTAGAGGGAATTTTAGAAATAGTGTCTTCTAAAATTTCCCAGGATTTATTTACTTTTTCAGGAATAGATTTATTTTCTTCGTTAACTGAGAGGTGTGCATTAATTAATGTATAGTTTTTGTTAGCACACTTAGGAGATAGTGTCACAAGTCAATTATTTACTGGCTGGACATTAGTTATAGCACCAAGAATGGTTTTTGAGATAACGATAAAAAAAAATTCAAATATTTTTGGAAATTCTTTTGTCCGTTTTGCTTTTAAAAAGTCTGTAGTTGCCGAAGTCGAAGGTGTTATCATTTGTCAACCTGATTTCTTGCAAAGCTAAAATTTGGATTTTTTGCTGATTCAATGTTCGCCCCTATTGGTGTAGTTTTACTGAGCGCAGGAGAGAGTTGATATTTATTGTTCCAAAAAAACTTTTTGTTTTCGGTTTCAGACGTTGGCCAGATGCCTCCGACTTCCTCTAAATGATTTTGTGCTTAAGCCCGGACGCCCCAGAATCCGACAGTCAGGTTGTACCAGCAAAGCTGGCAGAATATTGTTTACCCCCTTGGGTAATTTTGTAATTACTAGAACGCTTCATCTCGTACTTTGAATTAAAGGTTTGAACCATGACGGTTCAGATGTTAAGACTGCAGGGGTTAGTTCCAGAATTAAAATCTCAGCCGCACCACTGGTGAACAGACGCTGACCACTCAACCGCTTGATCATTTATAAACATGTATATATATATATATATATATATATATATATATATATATATATATATATATATATATATATATATATATATATTCATTCAGGGTGTCCCATAACTTATCCGCCATAAAGCAACTGGTGATAGTAGAGATAAAAATAAAAAGATTTAGTCAATAAATTTATTGGCAAATGTTAGTTATTAAAAAGTTACAGGGTGCTGAAAGTGAAACTAAATCCGAAAACGGCGTGAAATATCGATATGGATCAAGGGTAACTTTTTTACGTGGAAATTATTACTATACTCTAGTTTGAAGTCAAAATATTCCCATCTTCATAGGGTAAAAATTATGGGCGAGTTAATTCCTCACAAAGTAGGTGGTAAGCGCCTCCTTGCAACTAGGCTCAAGCTAGTACCAAAGTCGGATTTGTCACCTTTGAAAACCCAACTACTCCGATTTTGGACCTGATATCTTCAACCATTTTTAAATTATCTAAATTTTTCGAAAATTCAGTTTCACTTTCAACACCCTGTATGATTTTAATGACAAACATTTATTAACTAAATTTACATTGATCTCTCTTATTTTGATCTTTACTATCACCAGTTGCTCTATGGCGGATAAGCTATGAGGCACCTTGTTTATATATATATCACATATGACATTTCAAATATCTCATTGGACATTTGAGAAATCCCAAAATAAATTTTTCAGAAATAGGGGCTATTCAATATCAATTGTAAAAATGAAAAAAAAAAGAATATCTGTTAAAAATACTAAATAATCTGTCAAAATTCTCCTTTTTAATGGATCCGAAATAAAAATTTCGTGAAAAAACTATGGCAAATTAGCTCATTTTTCTTTTATGTTTGCCAGAAGACAGTGTGTTCATTAATTAGTAAAGCTACTAATCATTTTATATCTCCACAAAATATGTAATGGTGGGTAATTGCGTGATAAGTGGGGTGTTTTTGCCTTGATATCGGTTGATGTCAACCAAACTTATGCATTGTCACGTGACTGTGCAAATATTAATACACTTACTCACCCTTCGAGTGCTTACAATGCCAATAATAAACCCTCGAGATTTGACGTTGCTGTGATTTTCGACCGCTAATTTCCCAATTGCAAGGGCCCCCAACCGAATTCCAATCAGTTTTTGGGAACAAATTGAGTTAGCAGACGTGGTTGCCATATTGTCAGAGTTTTAATCGCTATTTTTATTATGCTTAACTTTGCCTTCTATTCTTTTTGATTCTCTACATTTCTTATTTCTCGTGTGGTATGGTGATGAATTATAATTCTTTGTATACAAATTATCAAACTTTTGTTTAATTGAAATGATTGTATACTATATTGTTACAATAATCAATATGTAGTATTTTCTGTTTATGAATATATTCTTAAATTACAACCCACATAGGTGGATTAAAAAGAAATTGAATAGGTGCTCTCCAGATGATATTAGGTACTACACTTATTTATAGTCGTTTTTTTTTAATTATATAAAAAATATTATAAAAGCTCTTTCAAATTGAGCGGTTTTTTAAATTCTTGAACAAAACACATAATTTGCGTTGATTTCTAATAATTTTTTATTAATAACACTAGTTTATACAGTTTTTATACCGCAGCTGAAAGTTGATAATTATTGTTTATTTAGGTAAGAGTTATCCAGAAAAAATAATAAGTAAACTCTGTCACGTTTGCTTTTAGAAATATTTATTTACTTAAAAATGGAAAAAAATCGTATTATGAATAATAATAAAACAATTAAAATGGCAAATTTTCGCCTTCTTTTTATAGTTTTTTGGGTCGGTTTCATTTATAATGGACAACAGTACAACAGGACAACAGTAAGCCCCTAATATGTGTTCATTCCAAAATTCTTGATGTCATTCTTCGAAAATCTTTAAATCTTGGTAAACAGTCTCCCCTCTTCGTCACTCATACTTCGTAAGTTTTCAGAGAAAAAACTCAAATACGAGTGTAGGAAATGAATCTTCGATGACATGTTCACTTCTATCTGTTGAAAATTTTTCAATAAATTAGCAACATCTTTATAATTTTCACATTTTTTATTTCCCAAAAATTCTTCGACAACCATTTTGAATGACTTCCAAGCAGCTTTTTCATTAACAGATAAAATGCTTTCAAACTAAGGATCTTTTATAACTTTATGGATCTGAGGGCCAATAAATATCCCCTCTTTCAGTTTTCCTTCGGTAATACTTCAAGCGTCACTATTTTTGTTTAGCGCCTTCACAATTTTTTTCATAAATCCCATTACATATTTAATATGTACATGGGGTACTCATGTTTAATGTTCATTTAGGCCGAAAAATACTCGTTCCAAATAGGCCATTCTTTTCTTACATAATGATGCTCTCTGGCCCTGCTGTCCCACAGACAAAGGAAACAAGAGTATTTATATAACTACCCTGCAATCCCATTAACAAACCGATGACTTTGAGGTCGCTGCACACTTCCCATTGGTGGTCTTCATACTTTATTAAGTTCATTAAAGTACACATCGAACGCTTCTTTACAATTCTTTACAATCTATTTACAATTCACTGCGTGTCCTATTAGTATAGACGGTTTCTTATTCCCGTTGTGTAATAAAAGAGCTTTCAGACTATATTTTGAAGAGTTTACGAATAAGAAGTCCTGGGATAGCAGTACAATAACAATATTTAAGTAAACTTTGCTCCTGTTTCTGGAAAACCTATATTTCGTGACTGGTGTTAATAAATTCCATTGTTGTAGGCAAGAACCAAGAAGCTCTGCTTTAGATATTGATAGTTGTAAATATCTTATAAGATCATTTAATTTGGCTTGGTTAATTAAACGCGGACTGTTCCCGTAAAGAGAGAAATCGTCAGAATCACTTTCACTATAGTCTTCTGCTGGGACAAATTGGATATGGAGGATCATTCAGATGTAAAATTGGCTTAATTACAGACGGAATTTCAGCATATACAATACTCGCCTCATTTTTTTTTTATTATATCCCACTGTCTTCGTAATACAAAAGTAACAGTCATTTTCATGATTACTAGGTCCTCCTTAACATTGCTGAACCAAATGAAAGATATACGTTATCTCCTGATGACCACTGGAGTAAAATGATTCTACAGGTTTCACAAAACACATGAGGCACCCACTTTTTATCTTGATTCGCAACAGGATATCCAAAATAATGAAGATGTGCACTTTTTAACGAAGCTACAATGGGTTTCCTTTTTTTTTTGAAAATATAAACTGTCCACAAACGTAGCAAAAACGATCAGAACTTTGTTTACACTTTCTATTCGACATTTTAATTCAATTTGAAACAAGATATTTATTGCTTGAATCGAATAAATAAATTTTAAACCGAAGTCACCATATAGGGTAGATGAAAAAAAAGATTTGACTGTAGCAAAAAAATATGAAGTGATAGAATATTTCTGTATATAATACTTTTAGTTTTAAAGAAGGTAGGTTAACGTATTTATATACATTTCTTTCGGGGTATATAAAAAAGTTAAAATTTCTAAACTAGTGTAACTGAAGCATAGTATATGACATTTAAACACGAAAAACAATATCTCTCAAATGACCGTCTCTTACAGCTCCACAAATGCTCACTCTAATGTCAATATGTTGGATAGACATTTTAACATAACCGCGGCTATCTGTCCAATGACTATAACAATTTTATCCTTTAGTTCAGTAATCGATTATGGATTGTTCTTATAGACCTAGCTTTTCACATAACCCCAAAGAAAATAGTCTAACGTTGTCAAAGTACATGATCTGGGGAGCTAATTAGTATCACCGTTTCTTGTAATAACTCGTCCAGAATTTTTATTATCCAATAAATTAATTCTTTCATTAGCAGAGTGAGGTACAAAGCCATATTGTTGGAACCACATATCCTCCACATCAATATTATTCAACTCAGCCCACAAATATCCAGTTATTATCTCATGATATATCATTCACAGTTACAATTTCACCAGTAGCATCCTAAAAAAAAACGGCCCAATTACACCTCCAGGTCATAATGCACATCAAACAGTGCCTCGATGAAAATGTTTCTCATGAATCAATCGTGGATTTTCCTCACTCCAAATGCGACAATTTTGTTTATTAACATAGCTTCCAATTTCAAAATGTCATCGTTTCATCATTCATTCAGCGTTTCATCTGAAAAGATGATTTTTTGAAAAAAATTCTCCACCGAACCAATTTCTTGAAATTTTGGGACCATTCGATTGATATTGCCTTCACATGAATGATTATACAAACCGTAAGTACTATGTAATTTTTTAAAAACATTTTTTCACTGAACGCCCATAAAATAATCATCATCATAAAGTTCATAAAATAATTTAACCATTTTAACGCGTTGTTGCATTGTGTACTACTCCATTTCTATAAATATTATACATTAGACTTCTGAAATGAGACTAGACCTAGACAAATTCACAACGCCCCCTGTGTTTTATCCAAGAATTAAGAAAGCCTCTCAATTTGAAAAACGCCTTATTAGGTCTTAAACTAAATTCCCAACCTTTTTTTTTGACCATATTTGACATTGACTTTTTCCCCACCTTTTTACCTGACCATTTGGCCACCTTTTGGCCTGACCCTTTCGCCACCTTTCAGACAATTATCGAATCCCAGATCCCGAAATAAACTTAGTAGTTTTAATATGATAAAATCATTGAGGTCTATTTAGACACTCTCAAAAAATATGAACAGCCTATCAACTAAGTGATGTTGCCGGGATCGGAAGAGATGAAAATCCGAAGGGTCTAGTCTGGGGGATATGCCCGGTGCGATAAAATCTCACAGCCTAACTCAGTGATCGTTTACAGAGTCGTTTTTGCTGTATGTTGCCATGCGTTGTCCTGAAGCAAAATTACTTCTCGTCTTGCCTTGCCAGTATATAGTCATTTTTCTTCCAGAATGTTACTAACACGAATAAGTTGATGCTGAAAACTGCCAGTAGTGAGCTTTGACCAGATTAAAACTGCGAGGCCTACCTGATCCCACCATATACACAAAACCATGTCGATATTTGGTTTTGAAGTAATGTTTGATGACTCACCAGGATTAATGTATTATTATAGTAGAGCAATCACTTTTCGTCTCAGGTCACAATCTTATGCAATGGCATAATAATATCAAAGCTTTTGCTCTAATTCTCAGATGTGAGTTCACAGGGAACCCTACGACTCTCCTTTTGAGTTTTCTCTAGCTTGTATAAACAAAAAGAGGAGAGGTACTCCGAGATCAAGCAGTATACGGTAAGGATTTGCTTTCAGCACTGCTTGAAATTCTTTATCCTCAACTTACATTGATTGTGACGGACATTCTACATCATTTTCAATTTGAAATAACTGGAACTACTTCTTACAAGTATTGTACAAAACAGCATTATCTCCCAAGGTCACACAAATCATGTCCCCATCTGTAGCAGCAATTTTAATTTTAGTTGAAAGGCGAAAAGAAGGCAGTAACTGAACTATGGCTTTTTGAACAACATCGCCTCTATAACTGATTTTTCAGCTTATATTTTCAGTATATTTACATATTATACCTCATTTTAAAGTTGAAATATGTTTTAACATATAACATTTTGAATTTATAACATTTACGAATGAAATAATCAAAGAATGTATATGGAAAAGTAAAAAACTAGCAGTACTAGCAATAACTGAAATATCGGAAGGAGCTTTTACTGATTATGTAGCACTCATCGCAAGTAATGAAACAGATCTACAAAGTAAATTTAGACTGTGAAACCAAGTGCTGGAAAGGAATGAAATGAAAATCAATAAAAGTAAAACTGAAGTAACGATCATAGGAAGCGAAGTGAAAGAACTAATCATAGAATTAGGTGGAATTAGAACACAAGAAATTGATTGATCACAAAAAGATTAGAAAAAACACTACAACTACAATGAACAAAAATGTATTAGTAACAAGGAAATAACCAGAGAGAAAAAATTAAAAATATTTAAAACAATATATAGATCAGTGCTAATGTATGGATCTGAATCCTGGACACTGGCGAAAGCAGAGAAACGTAAAATGCAGGCGATAGAAATTAAGTACCTGCGAAGAGTAAGAGAAGTGATAAAGATGGATAGACTGAGAAACACTCAGATAATATAACCTACTAATACAACCTACATTTCAGTACATAGAACAGAGACAGTTGAGTTGCTGGAGACATCTACAGTGAATGAGAGAAACTATAATAACTATAGGGGGAGGGGGGTTACTAATTCGAATAGGTTCTGCAGATAATGAAACAAAGCGGCCGAAAATTAAGTTGAAGACGTAATACATCTATCAAAATTGTTTTTTGGTTCTGGTACGATTGGTATTTAAATAATTTATTTTATAAAAAAAATTAAATTAAAAATAAATTAAATATATTATTATAAATAATGCCAAGGATTTTTACAAAAATGTGTTTGCAGAAAACTTGTCTGAATAGCATCTTTCAATTGGTCCTGTAAATAGAACTTTTTATGCACATGGAACCACATGACAGCAAGCTCGTATACTTTCAGTCGGTGGTTACGATACAGTGGAATTTGTGATCAGCCATAGCTATTTTTGAGCGTCCTGAGAGTTCATCATCTCCAACGAATATTTTTATATCAAAAATATCAAAAATATCTTTTCCTATGTAAATAAAGAATCATTGGGTAAAAACAAAAAAAACAAACATTTTTAAAACGAATCTAAAAAATAAATTATATTAATTTCTATACATAATGCAAAGATAAGAAGTAAACATTTTTTTGTGTGTATGTCAATGATACTTACATTGACAATAATAGTTTTTAATGACACCGACATACTACTAAAAAATATATATAAGTGATTTTAGTGTGTGATTATTGTGTATTGAAATACTTAAACGTTTTTAATTGTATTCTTTAGAATCGGGAACCATATTTAATTTAAATCTACCGAAGGCATAGCAATACAGTTATTTTTATTTAAATTCATTATAGCAGTTTCTTTTAATCTTCTGTATTTTGTTACCGATTCCTTTAATATCGTTTTGGAATTATTCCAATTGATTTTATGTCCCGATTTCCATGCGTGTTGTTTATATATTTTTTCTTTTTTTGGGTTTTTTCGCCACGATTTAAAACTCAAAAAATATCAAAAATATCTGTTCTTCATCATATCGAACTGAAAGGTGACTGCGATAAAAATAATAATAATAATTTCAGATATCTTATCAGTATTTTCAATGCCAGATTGAGAACTATTCGAACAACCCTCTTATTGTTGTTTACAAGAATGGATGGATTTTAATACTCAATACAGAGTGAAGTTTAATTAAAAGGAACAATACTATGTTTTTAGCAAACGAGCATATCATCTATCTATCCGACCAACTTTTAATGCCATTCACGGCTGCTGGTATTTTCTGGCAAGCAGGACAAAACCAATCCAATAGACAATTTAATGCCACTGCACATATTCACACGTGACTGCCTATGGAGAATTTGCCACGCCGAATATGATAATGTTATGTATAATATGCTAATGCGGATTGATGAGTCAATAAATCGGACGGCATATTGGACGCGCAACGTTACGTCTGCGTCAGTGGATGGCTGCTGCTCCTGGAATTTCGTTATTAGGATCGACGGAGTTGCAATAAAAACATGCTTGTCATGTGGAATGAATTTCTGGTGTTCATAGTTTTTTTTAATAATATATATTATGATACCAGGGCGATTTGAAATGTCGCTGATGACAATTACGAAAATGGTCTACGAATTATCGTCTTCTAACATAGAAGCTTTTAACCGATGCACGAAAAAATACTTCTACGGGGTTATCCATTTCGTGGTTCGAAATATACAACCCTGCATTTTGACAACTGTCAAACTTAAATGTCATCCAAAGGATGATTTGTTTAGTTTAAGGTTTGCCTTTTACCATATGGATTATTTAACCGCCGAAAAAAGCGTTTGAATAGTTAAAAGTTTTTACAAAAATGGTGATTCTGTCGTAGCCATGTTTTGTGCTTTACGAGCAGAATGGGATCACCATAATTGTCCTGACCGCACAATTTCCAACACAGTAAAGAAATTTGAAAATACTGGGCCTGTTACGAATGTGGTAAGAAATGTACATCATCGTAACGCTCGTGAAAGTGTGGCTGAAGACCCAAATTTTTCGATTTCTCGACGTTCACAGTCTGTGGGCTTGTCTTACGGCACATTATGGCGTATTTTGCATTTGGACTTGCATCTTCATCCTTACAAAGTTTAATTCACGCAAGAATTGAAGCCAATTGACCATGGAATGCGCCGAGCATACGCCGATTGGGTGATTGAACATTCACCTGAATTTTCGAACAAAATCTTCTGCAGCGATGAGGCTCATTTCTGGCTCGGCGGATACGTAAATAAGCAAAATTGTCTTATATGGGGATCTGAAAACCCACAAGTGATTGTGCAGAGTCCCTTGCATATGCAAAAGGTAACTGTTTGTTGCGCGTTATGTTCTGGTGGTGTTATTGGCCCGTACTTTTTCGAAAATGAAGAAGTAGTGAATGTTAATGTGAATTCTGAACTCTATAGCCGTATGACAACCGATTATTTCTGTCCAGAAATTAAAGATATCTTTCGTCGATAAATGGCCTATGTTGGCGACGCGATATTAATCTAAAATCCTCTTTTTCTCTCTGTCCAGAAATAAAAAAAAAAATGATCTGAGCGACATGTAATTCCAATAAGACCGCACCACAAGCCACACAGCACTACGAATTTTGGTTTTATTGTACGAGAACTTCCCAGGTTTCGTAATTTCGAGATTTGGTGATGTCAGCCGAGAACATGCGATTTGACGCCGTTGCTCTTTTTTTTTGTCGGGCTACGTGAAAGATCGTGTTTACGTAGACAATCCTTATGAGCAGTTGAAAACCAACATTCCTTAAGTCATGGTTGAGATGTGCGTATCGAAAAACGGATTGAATCGTACAAGCGGTCAAGTGGTGGACATTTAAATGATGTTGTATTCCACACTTAATGGCAAATCCCAAGCAATAAAATAAAAAAAAATCATGGAAATCTCCATTCTTTGCGTGCTTTTTTTAATTTTACTTTCCGAAGCACAAAATGCATAATTGTCATTAACAAGTGTTATTGTAAATAAAGCATCAAATATGAGTCTTATTTAATTAAAATTTTATTAATCTATAGTGGTTTGTTGGTAAATTTTTATTATAGACGTGTCAGAAGACCAAGTTGTTTTTTGGCAATTGGATATAGAGTTTAACGTGGGCCTC